>CM076578.1:1192983440-1193364862 GCA_034641835.2 Pinus albicaulis | reverse complement strand
ACACGAACCATGTCCACGTCATTCCTGACCTGCCCATGTGGCTCGTTTTCCTTGTAGACACCGGTAGCATAGAGTTTCACAAAATAGCTGCGGAAAGTTGCAGCAGCTGCGGAAAGTGGCAAGATTCCGCAGCTGAATGAACAAAATCTAGATCAAATAGAAAACACAAAAAATATAATTAAAAACCATGTTAGATGCTCTTTTGCACATGATATTGACAATTTGGGAGGTTTAGGTGAGTGAAAAAGGTATAGAAAAGTGTATGGAAAAGACACATGGGACTCAACAAGTAGTATTATTATTCAAATTGGGACTGTCGAAGAATTATAGTTGTACCTAAGAATTATAGTTGTAGCAATAAAAATAACGAGACGACTAAAATATGATGCTTCTTAGGCTTATTTATGAAAAAAGAATGTTGTTTAGTTAGATTGTGTTGTTTTAGTAAGTAACCATGTTGCAAATTGGAGCTAATCACCTAAAAAATAACCCTCACTGTTCTAAATGCCAGTTTTGGGAATGATCAAATGTATTCACAAGTTTTTTGAGTTCTTGGCATTTCTCTTCGAAAGAAGATATCAATTTTGAAATGGATTTTTTATATAAAATTTCAAGTTCAATGAACCTAGACAACAATACAATTTTTTGCATTTACACTTGCCTACGATGGGTTTAGTCCTCACATTTCTAAATTCTACTCAAGCTTTGAAGATTCCATGAATCGTTCATTCTCTCTGTGTGTTTTAACAAATAGGCTTCATGGCGTCATGTGCCATGAAGGAAACCCACATGAACCCTATTTTTTGTGTGTCTGTCTCAATAGATATCTCTATTACTGAATGCACTATTTTACGTGCTTAGTCAACATGTAAACATGAAGACTCAATACCATGTTAATGAGCCTATGTTAATGCCAAGTATTCCCAATAATAAAGCATAGCCTATAAGGCTCTATTTTGAGGTTTTTATTGCATTACCCAAAGCATCAAAGTGCATAGTTTTGAAGAGAATTCCCCCTTTTAGTGACTCTTATTATTATATAACATTTCTTACTACATAATATGTATAACTTGTATATAGAATTATCAAACAAACTTTAACCCTCCTGGAATCTTAAGACAGTGAGGACAATATAAGTAGTCCATTCATAAAACTACCACATACTATTAATAGACCAAAGGGTTTTCCTGTGAAGAGATATATGCATATTCATCATGCAGATCAAATCTCAACACTAAGGAGTAATCCTAACATAAAAGGTCATCATAGTAACTTTTATGTTCAAAAACCATCAATCACTTAATTATATTTCTCCAAATATCAAAAATTGGACAACAGTCACCATATAAGTAACGTTTGGGGGAAATGTGTATCCATATCATAGTATAAATGTATATACAATAGCTTATACAAACAATATAAAAATATCTCATAAGAAATGAAATTTTTACATGAACTACTCACAATCCTTAATGATATACTCAAAGTTCTTCCACAATACTAATCAAGTCTCTAAAGAATTCATCATCACTCAGTCGCCATATAGGTAACGCGTGGGGGAAATGTGTTAGAAATGTATATACATTAGCTTATACAAAGGATATAAAAAAATTTCTTAAGAAATGCAATTGTTATAGGAACTACTCATAGTCCTTAATGATATACTCAAAGTTCTTCCACAATACTAATCAAGTGTCTAAAGAAGCCATCATCACTTCTAAAATCACATATTTAAACATACAAGTTGTAAAAATTGAATTTGTTTCACAAATTTTAGAATCATTTACTTAGATATAAGATACAGTTCTTAACTTTGAAGCCTCTTATTCATTGAAATAATTCTAAAATGATAAGATATAGCTAAAGAGAAAGAATTTAAAAACTTATTGGCACAATTGTTACATAATAAGTTGATGCACAACTTGTATAACAGTAAATGTCAGCTTGCAACACTTCCAAAGAAAACAACTAAACTAAATACTATTAGTTGGTTTCAATCCATTTATGTAATTAAAATAGAGCAAGGAACTTTTGAAGACTACTTCATTGAAAATTAGAAGCATCATTATTGACAGTAGATTTGGTATTCCCAACTCCCCCAATTTAGGATCACTTCTTGTAGAAATATTGGTAATTTGGCACAACCGTGGTCTAGATTAAACTACATATCTGCTAATAATTTTACAACCTTCCAATTGGTGTTCTACCTTAAGATGATACCATTCACAATGTCCATTTAAATTTCACCCATCAATGGAATACTATTTATATCTATTCAAACACCTATAACATAGCCTAAAATATTAAAAAACAAAACATGTTAAAGTAACTAATACAGATATGCCAATTCCCAAAGTATCACAATACCATGCTATGAAAATATTGTTCAATTGTATGGCCACCTACGGACACTATGAAGTCTAGAACTTTGTTCCATTAACCCTTTTTTTCTACCTTTTCTGACTGTGTTCCCAACTGCTAGGTCAATCCCTTCAATGAAATACCTTGATCATTATGCATTATATTTCTTTCACCATTAGCTAACAATCTTGAGAAAAAATAGTAAACAATTTATGAATGGAAACAGCTACGCACATGTCACAAAGATCAGTTTGTTTGAAATATCAATTTATTATATTGATATCACTTTTTTTAAACTATTATCAACATAAAAACTGAAAGGCTTACTTAACAAATTGTAAAATAACTCTTCATCAACATAAAACTGAAATGAGTAGCAGATATTATTGTAGAAATGGTTACATTTGTTTATGTATTAGGTGGTATGTATCAGTAACATATTCTATGAAGTATCTGAGCTCTCTAGGATGAAGGTTCATTATTCAAATATATATATATATATATATATATATATATATATATATACTTACAAACTGTGAATCTCGGGAACTGTCTAGGTTCTTCCCCAATAACACCATCGTAATGAAACTCATGTACTTCAAATGCATATTTAATTTCATGGAACAAAACACTAGATACAGTCTCTTGTATAGGTATATCCCCTAGAACATTTCTTACTACATAATATGTATAACTTGTTAAGGACTTATAAAACAAATTTTAACCCTACTGGAATCTTATGACAGTGAGGACGATACAAGTAGTCCATTCATACAACTACCACATACTATCAATAGGCCAAAGGGTTTTCATGTGAAGTGATTTATGCATCCTCCTCATGCATATTGAATCTCAGCATTAAGGAGTCATCATAACATAAAATGTCATGATAGTAACTTTGATGTTAAAAAATCATCAATCACTTAATTATAGTTCTCCAAATATCAACAATTGGAAAGTAGTCACCATATAGGTAATGCCTCAGGGGAATGTGTGTCCATATCATAGTATAAATCTTAGTATATAACAAATTACATACAAATACTTTCCAAATATCAACAATTGGAAAGTAGTCACCATATAGGTAATGCCTCAGGGGAATGTGTGTCCATATCATAGTAGAACTGTATATACAATAAATTATACAAAGGATATACAAATATGTCATAAGCCATGCAACTACTACAGGAACTACTCACAATCCTTAATGATATACTCAAAGTTTTTATCAAGTGTCTAAAGAAGTCATCATCACTTCAAAAATCGGATATTTGAACATACAAGTTGTAAAAAATGAATTTGTTTCATAAATTTTAATAGAATCATGTGCTCATATACAATTTTGAAACTTTGAAGCCTCTTTTTGAGAAATAATATAGCTAAAGAGAAAAAAAAATTAAAACTTCTTGGCACATTTGCTACATAATAAGTTGATTCACAACTTTTATAATAGTAAATGTTAGCTTGCAACACATCCAAATAAAACAACTGGACTAAATACTATCTATTGGTTTTCAATGCCTTTATGTAATTAAAATAGAGCCATGAACTTTTGAAGACTACTTCATTGAAAATCAGAAGCATCATTGTTGAAATTAGAGTGCATATTCCCAAATTCCCCTATCTAGCCTCACTTCTTGTAGAGATATTGGCAATTTGGCACCACCAAGGTCTAGAGAAAACTACATATCTACTAATAATTTAACAACGTGCCACCTTGGTGTTCTACCTTAAGCCAATACCGTTCATAATGTTTATTTCAGTTTCACCCATCAATAGAATAATATTGATGTCTATTCAAAAACCTGTAGCATAGCCTACAATCTTCAAAAATGAAACATGTCGAATTAACTAATATAGATATGACAATTCCAAAGGTATCACAATACCACCCTATGAAATGATTGTTCATTTGGATGCCCACCTACAAACACTATGAAGTCTGGAAATTTGTTCCATTAACTCTGTTTTGTCAATTCTTTCTCACTTTTTCCCCCCACCTCCTAGGTCAATCCAAAGCCCTTGTCCAAATGAGAGCCAACCAATTGATTTATCAATGACAAATTAAATCCTAATAATTTGGTGATGCTAACTTGCCCTTATTTGAGTGATTTGATTAATGGAAGATGTGGGATGAGAGGGGTTACTTCAACTAAAAACGAATATTTTTAGCTCTACGAATAACACCCTTTAGGGTAGGAGATGACATGAATCTAGTACTCATCACAACCCCAGTCTCCCATCTTGAAACAATTCCTCTGGGTGTAGTCTAACGAGTCGATGTTTTCGATTTCATTTTATGAGCCCTCCTATCATTGGAAACCATCTTCTGTCTCTATGTCAGTGGAATGGGACGACTTATCTCTGTCTCCACTGCCCTTCTCCATCATTGTTTCCTTCTCAGTTTCTCACCATTTGTAAACGCCCATTTCCTTTATCCGCCCGCCTACTTTTCTTATCGATATCTTAATTCAATGACATCCATGAATTTATCATGCTATGTATTCATCGAATCCATGAACCCAAAAAGCAGGATTTCAAATTTAAACTTGAATGGAGAAAAAATGACGCCTTTCAAATTTAAAATTGTAATTGAATCGCACATACAAGCGAGAATTGAAATTTAAACTTGGTAAATATTCGAAATAGAATTTAGTAGTAACACTTTAGATGTGCTAATGTGTAGAAGCACAGAACATGTTTTTCATATATCTGCGACCTTTTATAGATGCTAGCATGCTCTAGCAATGGAAATATTCTTCCTACAGGTTTTACTGGCAGAGAAAACCAACAATGCAGAGACTAAGGAATTTTTTGGTGACATCTGGTTATTGGGATCAAGCACGGTAATAGCCCCTTCTTCCACCATCATTTTGGAGTGGAAACACAAGTTATATTGGTCGATTGAATAGTTGTATCCACTTAGAGTTTCCACAAAAGCATAAATTATTGTCAGCATCGGTTGTGAATGAGTGTCAGCCACTACGTTGCAGAAATATGAATCTGTTACACAGCATTTTTTCGTCGTCCCTGAAATGCTCATCCCGAACATTGGAGGACCATTTCAGTGACTTATGTGTGTTGTCATATCTTGCTATGAGTATCATTTCATCCCTTGGCATGTCAAGAACATTACCTCTATAGATCGTTCCCCAACTCTCAAAAACATCTGATTTTGGGTCAGCGCTGGTAGGCAGTTATGGCCTTGTGCCCATAGAGAAATTAACACTGGGCCTTGCGCCCATTGGTGCTCTGTCTCAGTGGGGCACCTGCACCGAGCTCTTTTTGGAAAGCTTTTTAAAATAGAAACAAAGTTTCCATGCCTAACAACTTCGTGAGCAGATTCATCATGGTTTTTTTGACTGAATAACGTCGAATTCCTCCCTTTGGCTTCTTGTTTCCTAAAATTGTGAAACTCCCCAAAGGGATAAGACCTCTCTTCCACCTTATGAGGGATCCCAAACCACTCTCTCCTCTCCTATAAACAATTCCTTCTCACATGGTTTTATATAGTTAAACAGTCATTACTATAGCTGCTGAAGAATAAGGCAGAGAGGAATCCATTATCGAGAGAGAGTTTAGGCTTGTTACCTCACCAAGTCCGATCCCCGATGAATGCTTGAGATGCACTTGACTGAACCTGTCGAAGGAGGCTGCAACATCAAGGCATTAAGGTTGTAAAATTATTTTCTCTATCATTAATACTTGAATTGTTTTTGGTTCCAATTTTTTGTTTAATCATATGCAAGATGTTTGATTCTCCTTGACCAATCAAATAGCTATAAATGAAAGTGTTTTTTCATATGTTGTCACCGTTCACTTGATCCTTGTGCAGGTACACAAACATTATCACTAAAGGACCACGACGTGTGAAGAAAAATATTAGGAGATCGATGTTGCAAGCTACAGCAAGAGCGTTGGACCGGGGTAGGTTATCTACCCCAACTCATTTTTCATTTCTAAGCTAGGATTCTGAAAGTCCAGCATGTGCCCTTGTTGCTAGAGCCACCCTAGGACTAGAGGGATTGCCTCTATCCGCAGAGGGTATTTTCCTGCTCAGCAAGTTGGCGACTCCACTGGGGATCAGTGTGTTTGTCGTCTCTCGTTGTTCGTCTAGTGTTTTGATTGTCTATCTAACTTTGGTCGTATTACCACTTTTCGACTTTTTTATGCTTTTCTGACTATTTCCAGCCATCATACTTAGTCTCAGAGTGTTAATTCTGGCCTTTTCTCAGTGGATTTTTATCTTTCCATAGCTTTCTAGCTCCTCGGTGTTGTTTCTTGAACAATCGTGCCAATTGGTGCTTGTTGCCTATTTTGCAGGCGCGCCTTCCCTTGTTCAACGTGGATTACAGTTTAATAGTCACGCTGATTCCTGTAGGTTTGGATTTGGGCCTCTTCCTTGAGTTTTTCCAATGTGTCTTGCCTCCAGATTGGTTTTTCCTTTTTTCAATTATTCCATTTGAATTGCTTCGACTCTCTTGCCTCATTATTCTCAGTTTTTTACCCCTCATCTGATCACTGTGGTTCGTGATCCTAAGGTTTCTACCTATCTTTTGTCATTTGTTCGGCCACCTCCTCACTGAGCCTTCTGAGTTAAGTCTGAGTCAGTCTAGTCTTTTATCTTTTCAGCTTGGTGACTGATTGTTTGATCTTTTCTTTCGATTCTACATGTTGTTGGGTCGTTGAACTGTCATTTTGGTGTCCGTTCGACCTTCCATCCGTCACCCTGAGCATAGATCACATTGCTCACTGAATCAATTTAAAAGTCCTCTTTTTTCTTGAAGGAAAGCATCTCTGTTTTGAGTGTGTTTTACATTCTCTTTGGATTAGTCAATTTTTTTTTCATCATTTCGTTCAAATGACTCAAAACTAGTACTCATTTTCTCTTTTAGTGTAACAGTGCATTTTTTCTTCTCATCCATCTAAAAGAACAAAATTTTCATTCTTTCTCTTGGTTTGAAAATGAAAACAGTTATTTTGCATTAGTAGATTTTAGTGAATAAAGAAAGTTTTTTTCATTTTCTGCTTTGGTTGTGTTAGATGCATTAGGAAAGGTTCTTCTTGTATTCTATTGATTGTTGCTTCATTGTGAACTACTATCCTTCTCTTAGATAGCTATTCATCGAATTGAAATGATTTTCTTTTGCATGTAGTTGTGCATTAGGGATTCAAGATTACATTCGGTAAGGCCTTGAAACTGCAACATTAATTCAAGATCAATTTTAAAATGAACTCAATCAACCTAAGGGAGCATTGAAACTTAATGCTCATATTTAGAGGTCTAGGCTAGTGATGTGTTCTAGCAAAGTTAAAACTAGTAGTTTTCATTCGCCATCTGGCATTAGATAGTGCTAGCATGAACTTTTTCTCCCCATACCATCGCGTATAAAGGGAGACCTTTATAGGTTGCAATCCTTTATACATAGGAAGTTGAGTCTACCGCCCTATAACTGTGATACACCGAACATAACATTTAGGGAGACTGTCTGCACGTACATTAAGTCTTTGGTAATTTCTCTTTCATTTGATCACCAAGGTGTATATTGAAGTTCACGAGAGCTTTGTACACCCTATTTCTTAGATTTCCTGTGTAGTCATTTTGATCTTTCTATGACTCCCTAAAATTGAAAATATCATCGAGCACTTGTCCTTTCAAGCGCGTCCAACCTGAAAGTGACTAGGGTCACCTTTTTCCCTTTTCTTGACTCTTAAATTATGAAAAGGCATAGTTTTGTTTCATTGAAATAAAATTGATTACCTAAAATGACACACCCATTAAATGTATTTTCATGGCTTGTTCTTAAGTAATTCATTAGTATTTTTTCTTGAAGCCTCGATTTTCTCATCATGTTTCTCTCTTTTTTTTGAGATAAAGTCAGAGTGGTGGAACCACCAGTTTTTTCATCCCCTTCATTACATCGTAGTGGAGATCCTTCTCTAGAAGTTTCTTCGGAGGCACCTCAGCCTACTAGGCCTATAGGTTATTAGCAGTCTATTATTTCGAGTATTCTACCCCTTGCTACCCGATCTCCTCCTGAGAAACCATTTGATATCAATTGGCAACCTCTAGACGTTTGGGCTAGTTTCAGGGATGAAGAATAGTATCCTCCTCTTACCTCTGAACTGCTTGCCTTAGAACTACTTGAATCGCCATTAACACATGCTTTACTTGCCACTAGTCGTCACCTTTTCGGCCACAACATGTCTTCATCTGACATGGATGCTAAAAGTCCCATTAGTAGTGAAGAGACTTAAGTTTCTACTAGAGAATATCAGTTCCCTCAGGAGAATTTTCCATATGTCTCAGGTCAACCTTCCTCTCTCCCCGCCGATTATCGTTCGTTGATTCAGATCATTTCCAGTGCTGCATCCTTGTATCAGAACTCGATATGGTCTTGTACATCGAATCCCTCAAAAGGTTTGTTTGTATCAGGTGCATCCCCCTCGACTCCTAATACGTTGTGTTAGCAACCTATAAATATAGGATTCATAATTTTGACTTAACTGATGATAGTCTTGTAAATATGTACATAATTTTCTTACTGCAAGTTGTATTCCCATATTTTGTAAAAAATAAAAGATAAAAAACATAAAAAAAGGGTAAAAAGTCCTAAAAGAAAGATCAAAGGACTTAGAAAAAATAATATACCCCAAAAGAAAAAAGATGAATAAAGCATGAAAGTGTGCAAGTGTAAATGCCACTACTTTACTTTTTGCAGTTGATTATGGCAGAGTGTCAATAAATGCCATAATCCATGATGAGTTGAACAATTTAATCTTAACTTGTCATGTTTCAATTTTACTTGTTGTAGATAGTGAATAAAGAATTGTCATACAGTTTAATCATAACAATTCAGTAGTTAGGTAGAGAATAAAAGAATCCAACAATTTAATCTAGATTCTTGGAGGAAATAAGTTAGAATTAGATAGTTTTATTGCTTTCAAAAAAAAATTTGTTTTGAAGGTTGCTAGCTCAAATGCACCTGATTAAAATAGAAGAAAAAATGTTAGAAGATATGACTGGGTAGGTAGAAGAAGCGGGAAATCCATTGTAAATATCTTTCATCAGGCTATAAATAACTAATTTCCCTTCCCCATAGAAATTTGATATTCTAGACTATCAGTCAAAGAGGCTCAAGGCATTTCCTTGACTTCTGTTGGGACCGGACCCAAGGCTCAATGACTGACAAGTTGAAAAATGTTAAGTTTCTATATCAATCCCAGAAATTTTCGTCATTTACCCCTTCATGCACTCATCACCTTTTGATCTCATAAGTGAAAACTCTTTTCTTACTTAAATGTTACATAAAGGCCCATCTAATTAACTTCCTCCATTTTACAAAGCATAAAACCCTAAAAAAACATGATATACTAAGTAAAAGTGAATGAGTTATGAAAATGAAGCTTTACTCTAATTTTCACTTTCCTTAGTTTTATTTATGAATTTTTGAGTATTCAATGTCCCTTTTCATATTAACCCTTAACCTATTTTATTAACTCCCTATAGAAAATCCTAGTCTTATTAATATAACTCCTTTATTATAATATCCCAAAAACCCCTTATTATATACTTTTTATGTCAAAGATATTACTCACATGTTGAAAATTACATCCCGAAATTATTCCTTTGACATAAAACTACCTTAATAAAATACTCTCAGTCCCCTATAGTTTTGGACCTCCAAATAATCTAAAACTATATAATAAAATAAAATACGAAAATCAGTTTTCATACATATTTTATATGTTTGGAATAAAAAAACATTTTCATGCTTATCCTTTGTAAATACTTTCACCATTCTTCCCGCACAAGCTTTACCCAAGGTTAACGCTTTAACCTCACCCCTTTCCTCTGGTATATATCTCCTTACCACAGATTAAACCTTGGTTAATCATTTAAACCCGCCCCATTCTATGTTTAAACCCCTTTTATACATAAACTTCATCAAATAACTATGTGCCCTCGCTTTCATTCCCATCCCTTCGATAATCCTCATCTCATTAGTTTGACGGTGCAAATCTAAGGCGATAAACCATTTCTTTGCCCCACCACTCCTCATCACATTAAAACTCAACCGTTGATCATCCCTATTGAATCAACGATGAACAATAAACCCAGGTCCCACCTTTCCTTACCTCGCAGCTTCCTAAGAAATCTTGACCATTCGCATTGTTCAATCAAATCCAACGGCGTATATTCTATATCACATAACAAAAGTGATCAGGCTAACTTTATGAAAAATAATACGATAAAAGTTGTTTTATAATACCGCCCAATGCAACGTGTCCTATTTTCATTCGACTGCATTCAATTGGCTTGATACCACTTACTGCCTGATGCCAATGCAAAAACCATTGCTAGTTTTCCATGTTTAAAAAATCTAAAAGAGTTTCTGCCAGTCATTAAACCTGCCATTTAATACGTTTATAATATTATAGCAAAGATTTAAAACTTGGTTATAAGTCTTATTAACGTTATATGTGTTGTTCAACCATAAAGAAATATTCTTTGCCCATTCTTTGGAGCTTATATCCCTGAGTTTTTAAGCATTCAATTCCTATCCAGAAGCCTGTTTGACCACAGAGTTCCTGTTTCAAAAGCCAAAGTACAATCCTTCGACTGCAAAAATTAACCTTAAAGCTCAAATTTAAACAAAGCCAACTATAAACCCTCCCGACTATAAAAATACCTAAAGCCGAGGTATTTTTCGACATTTCAACCTTCAAAATTATAGTTTAAAGCTTTCAGTTGAATGAATTAATATGAAATTAAACCAGTTGAGCTTCAAAAAGATAAATTATATGGATAATTTGCCCAAAAAATCTCAAAATCAGGCCAAACCCTCACCAATTTTCCCCAAAAGCCCTGTTTTCAACTGTGAACCTTTTTAAAGCCAATTTCCTCAATTTTCACAGTTTAAAGATTAAATTCAAGGATCTGAACAACTAAAATATCTGAATTACCTCGATATTCCTTGTTTTCAATCAAACCCATTCAGAAAATCTAATTGAGCAAAAAAGCCCAAAAGAAACCATCCTTAGCCTAAATTGCTCAATTTCATCTCTGTTAAAGTGAATAACTCCTGCAAACAGTCTAATCTTGCAATAGCTACCCAAAATGCCTAAAAAACAGAGTTAAACCTCCACAGACCGATCTCATTCCATAGGTCTTTCAAAAAGCCTTCAGTCACCTCCCTATAGACCTGAATTTCATTAACGAATTGTTTGATTTTTGCAGGTTATTATCAAAATATGGATTTGGGCCAACAGTTTCAATACTAGTTGACAAAATTGTTTAATCCAAATTCTCAGATCTTAAATCAAAATCTTCATTCAACAAACAATTTGTATACAAAGAAAGAATAAAATCAAGTCAGAGAGAGATCAGAATGATGAATTTTGCACAGTGAATGGTAAAAGTGAAATTAGAATTCACAATGACATTGAAAACATAACAGTTAAAGAGTATCTGCGGTTAAAGTGTATCAAGTAAAAGCCAAAGTGAAAGTTAAAACAAAGTTACAAGAGCAGTCAAAGGTAAACAATAAAAGTAAATATAGAGGCAATAAAATGGTAAAAATAGATGAAATACTTTCACCAACAATGAAGTTTATCTAAAGTGAAAGTAAAATAGTTAAAAGAACAAAAAGGTGAAAAGATGAAAAAAAGAGCAAGAAGGGACATTTTTTGCACAAATTTCCTATTCAAGTCATTTTTTTACAGAACATATTATGACCAATCCAAGATGAATTTTCCAAAACTGAAGGAGGTTGATGTTCTTAAGAGGGCCATCTACAAAAACCTCTCTCACTTTTCTAACATCCATTATGGATTGGGAAATATTAAACAATATTGGAGAGAAATTTTTGCAGAAAATTCCTGTTAAGTCATCATTTTGCAGAGAAAATTGTGGCCAATCAGAAATACATCATACAAAAATGAAGGAGGTTTTTGTTCCTAAGAGACCCATCTACAAAAAAATATCTCACTTTTTCACAGTCATTTCAGAATGAGAGATACATGCACATCTTTACAGCCTATTTTTTAGACTCGGTAAAACTTTGTTTTACACATCTTTTTGCAGAGCCTATTGTGCACGGCTGGAGAGGAATTTTAGGAAACTGAAAGAGGTTTATTTCACCAACATATTTATCTATTTCGGATTGAGAAATAAAAAGGTATCATTGGACCCCAATTTTGCAGAATTTCTGGAGCAAAATGCACAAAGAAAGGAAACAATTAGTGACTTGGATGCCTAATCATCAACTAAGAGTTGGATCAAATTTGAATTATCCTCTTTGTCATCACCTATCCATAAAAAATAGTTCCAAATAGATGCATTAGTCTTGAGTGTCCATTAATTAAGTTCTATTTATGTAAAACAATTGGAGATATTTGTAAAACAATCTTGATATTTTTTCAAGATATTCTATTTTAGAATTTGTATAAATACTTCACTCTTTGAAGTATTTTGGTGGAATAAAAATTTTCAAGACAACTATAGACATTTTTCTGGATATATTGAAGTCTGTGTGAGTCAATTTGTAAAGCAGAAGACTAGAATTAAGACTAAAAGACATCATAAATCAGGATTCTTGAGCTAATCAGATAAGTCAAGTATTTTCCTGTTTTCACTGTTTATCTTTCAAAGTTCCATACATACATTTAAATGTTTTTTGTCTTTAATGATTAACTAGGAAAGCTTAAACAGGATTAGTGTTAAAAATCTCCCTATTTTTTACTAGTTATTCATTGTTATGTTTTCTGCTGATAACTGGACTTAAGAATTCTTAAATGATCTTAGTCCTTGTTTGACCCCTTTCTTTCATCTTAATTTCTGTAACTTAAGGATTCTTAATTTCCCTTTTGTTCAGATTTCACCCATTTCATCAAAAAACCTATTCAAAACCCTTTGAAGGTCATCTACCTTGCCCTTAGTACATTTGATCTTTTGACCTTATTTCCTAACTCTACTTGCCAAGAAGTTGACTCTATAGCCCAATGAATACAGTAGATCCCTATGTGGTTTACTTGAAGTGTCTTTTATTCCCACCAAAAATTCAAAACAAACCAATTGTCCAAGCATACCTAGCCTAAAATATTATAACAAAATCAAGCTAAAACTTGAGGAGAAATCCCTCTCCAGAATTTAGGAAGGCTAGATCCTGAATTTCAAAAGAGGTTCTTGGTTACCTCGGACTATTTCTCTTGAACCTGGAGAAATTACTGAGTGATAACATACTGGTGACTCCACTGGGGAAGACTAAATTTTTCTTCAAAAATATTTTACAGGTTCATATCAGATCTATGATGGTGGACAATGATCGAGACACACAAAGGTTAAATCATCCCACCTAGCGACTCCAAATCAATTTGACAATCAAACTCCCTTGGAAGAATGAACCTGGAAGAAAAATATGGAAAGATCAGGCTTTCAACTTGGATATTAATCCAAGACATTATGTTCTTTCTCGTTAAGAAATATTTTCAATATGTAATGTATTTTATATAAGGTTCTAACCTGGTTTTATAGATGCCGTGGCCTTTCGTTATGGTTGATTTTCAATATGATCCAAGAATAAAACGAAGATATGCTCCCATGAGCAGAGATCACATACCTGGGTTTCCACACAAGCTACCAAAGGTAAATTGGGGTAAAAATTTTGAAATTCAACAAGATGATGAGCTTAGTGAAAAGAGTCGCCTTCACTAAGTGGGCCCACAGGCTATTTTTGGTACAAAGTCTATTTTTAGACATGTCGATCATATTCTATGAGTTGCAGGATGTTATTTGTGGTTGGTTGGTCAAGTTGGAAAATAGATGGACTTCTATTTTTAGACATATTGGGCGGATTCTTCTTTTAGACTGCCAGTCTAAAAATAGATATGTCGAATATTATTAGCTCTTAATAATATTTGGACTCTAAACATTATCTTATTCTCTTGGAGCACTTCAGTTAAGTGCACAGATGTGGCACAACATATGACAGAAGGAATTATGCTATTCCTTAGGGGTTATTGGAGCTATTGCATGGAGGACTTCAGTTACAACTCATGTGACATAGTTTGGTGGAGTTGGAGAAGTAGTTGGCGAAGTTGTATTTAGTTTAACTCAGTTAGACTCAGTTGAGCTAGTTGTATCTAGTCTAACTGATTGATACACTAGTGAGAGTGGTCTAAATTAATTCACTAAATAATAACTCATTAATCAACTGAATAATACATCAGTTAACTACAGTGCATGGAAGTTTCAGTGGAGACCAGTGGAGAGGGAGGTGAAAGAGAAAGTGTGACTATCAGTTTTGACTATAGCGATGCATTTATTGCATCCAACATTCAATGGAGATGCCAATGAGGATTTCGCAGTGCAGTCTTGGTGGATTCGAGTTCATTCAAAGCCATTCTTCAGTAGGGATTGCGCAATAGAGGCAGGCTAGCAGGTGGAAAATATCGGTGCATGGATTTGCAAGATCGGGCCTAATTAGTGTGTAGTGATCGTATTGTACTAAGAGCTTGATATGATCGGCTTTGTATGAGGATTGTTACATGATCTCTATGACATATATTATATATAGATAGTTTGGGTTTTCAGCTTCAGGCTTTCCCGTTAAACAACTGTGTTAATGTGTGTGAATTTTTATTGTTTCATGTGTGCATTGCAATTGATTTAATTTCCGCATGTGATGATCAATGGTGGAATAGATTCTATATTTTTCATGAAGTTAAAATAGTGTGAGATCAGGAGAATCTTGGATATATAACACATAATTTATACATGGTATCGGCGCAGTTGATCATTGGAGGAGATTGCAATTATTGAAGCGGTTGAGTTTTGTGCTGGTGGAATTCGAATTTGCTGCAGTGTTTTCATGGTGTCGAAGTTGAGCATTCATTGAAATGTCTTTCAATGTATTGCGATTGGAGTATGCCCTTGATGGAAGCTTGAATTATATTTCATGGAAGGAAAAAATGGAGGCGGTACTGGATGATAATGGGCTGAAGGAGTTCATTGATAGCGATGTTCCTAAGCCGGGATCTAGCGATGCAGCCGCACTTGACGCATGGAAAAAGAAGGTAGAAAAGTGTCGAAGGATTCTGTTGGAAGGTATGAAGGACCAAATTACGTCTAGCCTTCATGGTAAAGCCACTCCATTCTCAATTTGGAAGTCTTTGACAAACTTGTTCCAAAGCAGAAGTGACCGAGAGGATTGGCGCTTAAAGACAAGCTCAGAAAAATAAAAATGGAGAAAGGCAACAATATTCCAAAATACCTCACGAAGTTTTTCCACTGCTAGGATGAAATGGGAAGTGTGGGGGTTACTGTAAATGAAGAGGACTTGGTGAGCTTGACTCTCCTTGGGCTTCCGAAGAGTTGGCATTCCTATGAGGACTCTGCCAATGGTTGGGAGAAACTTCCAGGATTGGAGCGACTTTGGTCGGATCTTGTGCAGGAGGAGACAAGGCGGAGTACCAGGGATGGATCTTCATCGAAGAATGAAGATGAAAAAAATTGCGCTTTGGCTGCCAAAGCAAGGAAGGGGAAGGGAAAGAAAAATCCTTCTCAATCCAGTTGCAGAGGAAAGAAACGGTTGTGCAGGTGAAGTGTTTTCACTGTCACCAACACAGGCATTTCACCACTAATTGTCCATAGAAGAAGAAGAATAAGCAGGCTGCTAGATTTGCAGTTGGAGAGGCCTTAGCCTCATAGTTTGAGCTCAACTTTTCTTTGATCGCATGCTTGGTTTCAAGTGTGATGGGATCGGTGTGGTTTCTTGACAGTGGTGCATCTTTCCATATGACCGGAGACAAATATTTGTTTAGTGATCTAGAGGAAAAGGATCTTGGAGTGCACATCGAGATGGGCGATGATGGTAGATACAGTGCGACTGGTATCGGGACCATTTCCTTTGAGAGGGAGTCTAGTAAACCTTTCATCTTGAAGGATGTCATGCATGTTCCAGGATTGAAGAAGAATCTGATCTCTGTGGCGATGTTGGAAGACAAGGGTTATGATGTTGTTTTCAGTGAGGGAAAAGCTTTCCTTCGGCATAAAACAACTGGTCAAACCAGGAGGATAGGGATTTGAGTTAAGAATCTTTATCAATTGCAGGTAGATGGCTGCGCAGCAATGGCAGGCAAAGCAGAAGGAGTGGTGAGCCGAGATGAGGGCAAATTGTGGCACGGGAGATTGGGCCATCTTCACCATGGCGCTTTGAAAATTTTGCAGCAGATTTCTACCGGGCTTCCCAAGGGTACACTTGCGTAGTCAGATCATTGCAAGGGATGTACTTTGGGAAAATTTGTGAAGACCACCTTTCATGAGAAGGATAGTCGCACCTCAACGATCCTTGAGAGAATTCACACAGACATGTGTGGACCTTTCTTGGTTTCTTCAACAGCAACGCATAGGTGTTATGTAATATTTGTTGATGAATTTTCTCGTAAGTGTTGGATCTTCTTCATGTAGAAGAAGAGCGAGACATACTCAAAGTTCTGTGAGTTCAAGGCCTTGGTAGAAAGATTCGGGAAGCAAGTGAAAGCTCTAAGGAGCGATAATGGCGATGAATACATCTCTGGCGAATTCAAATACTTTTGCAGCGCAGAAGGAATTCGAAGAGAGCTCATAGCGCCTCATAACCCATAGCAAAATGGGGTTGCGGAGAGAAAGAACATAACGATCGTGGGTGCTGCACCGACGATGTTGCATGATCAGGGCCTTCCCATATACTTGTGGGCCGAAGCTTGCAACACTGCGGTTTATGTGCAAAACCATTGTCCTCGTAGAGTACTTGGCATGAGTACACCCGAAGAGGCGTTTTCTGGTAAGAAGCCTGATATTTCTCATTTGAAGATTTTTGGCTCACTTGTTTACATTCATGTGACGAAGGATGCCGGGAAGAAGGCTGGAGCCGGCTGAGAGGTTGGGATATTTGTGGGGTACAGAAACACCCCACAATTATCGTGTAGCTTATTTTCAAATGATCGGATGTGATTGTGCGACAAGATATCAAATTTCATGAGGAGAAAGCCATGAAGTGTTCGCTTGAGAGGGAGCCACACTTGCATGCAGATGAGGAGCTATTAGTTCCTAAGGATGAGCCTCAGGATGTGGATCAGCCACAAGAGGAGGTTCATGGAGTGGAAAAAACCACTCATGCAGCACCAAACATCAAAGGGCGGAAGCGCACTACAGAAGCTGAGCGACTGAATCTTGATCTGGCCACTGCATCATGTAGGACTACACTCCACGGCACGAGACAAAGGAGATCCTGGGCCAATTTACTGGATACATGGCTCTTATGAGCAAGTGTATCGTGATGGAGCCATCCTCTTTCGAGGAAGCTGTGGAGGATCCCGCATGGGTAGATGCCATGGTGGAAGAGTATGATTCGATTGTCAGAAACAGTGCATGGGAGATTGTCCCAAGGCTAGAAGGGAAATCAATGGTAGGTTCAAGATGGATTTAGAAGTGAAGCAAGCTGCTGATGGAAGCGTTGAGAAGTATAAGGAAAGATTTGTTTCCCAGGGCTTCTCACAGATTGAGGGGATCGAATATGAAGAAACCTTTGCACTTGTCGCAAAGTATTCTTCCATATGGACCATCCTTGCTCTCTCAGCGTAGATGGGTTGGCACATTCATCAGATGGATGTGAAGACTGCGTTCTTCAATGGAATCATTGAGGAGGAGGTGTACATTGAGCAGCCTAAAGGATTTGAAATCTTCAGCAGTGAGTCGCATTTGTGCAGGCTCAAAAGAGCACTGTATGGGCTGAAACAAGCACCTCATGCTTGGTACACACGGCTAGACAATTATTTCACCGGACTTGGTTTCGCCAAGAGTGAGGTGGATCCAAACCTATACCAGATTGTGGTGGAGGGTAAGATTTTGATCATTGTGCTTTATGTAGATGATTTAATACTAACGGGTGATGAACTGTTGATACACTCATGCAAGGCAGATCTTGCAAAGGAGTTTGAGATGAAGGACTTGGGCCTCCTTCATTATATCCCCTAGTTGGAAATTTAGCGTGGAAGGTGAGCTGTTTTGTGTCTCAAGGAAACTGCTTGCACCATGTTGGAGAAGTTTCACATGCAAGGCTGCAAGCCTATCGACACTCCTCTTCCTGGTGGTTGGAGGAAGGAGGATGCTACATCGGCAGAGGTAGTGGATGCCACTGTTTATCAACGGTTGGTTGGTTCGCTCATGTATTTAGTCAATACACGACCAGACATATGCTATGCTGTGAACCAGCTTTCACAAGCGATGGTGAAGCCTACCAAGCTCTTTTGGAAGGCAAGTAAGCATGTCCTGAGGTATCTCAAGGGCACATCTGAGTATGGATTGTGGTACAGACAGTCGGATGAAGTGAAGCTACATGGCTTCACGAATGCAGATTGGGCGGGAAGCCCAACGAACAGAAAGATCACATCTAGAGGGATTTTCAGTATCGGATCTACAGTAGTTTCTTGGTACAACAGGAAACAAATATCTGTGTCACTTAGTTCAGTGGAGGCCGAGTACATGGTAGCAAGTTTGGTTGCATGCGAGGCTATATGGATGAGGAAGATTCTGGTCGGTTTGTTCGGTTCTCATTTAGATCCTATTGTGATATATTGTGATAATCAGAGTTGCATTAAAATCTCGGTTAATCCAGTATTTCATGATAGATCTAAAAATATTGACATCCGGTACCATCATATCAGAGATTGTGTGCAGCGGAAGATCATGTTACTTTCTTACATTCCTACGGAGGATCAGGATGCAGATATTCTGATGAAGGTGCTCACCGGGGTAGGAAATTCGTCTCATAGAGGCAGGGATTGGGGTGAGATAATCCTATTTTGTTGAAAGTGTTGAGATTCAACAAGATGATGAGCTTAGTGAAAAGGGTTTCCTTCACTAAGTGGGCTCGCGGCTATTTTTGGCGCAAAGTCTATTTTTAGACTATGTCTACTTTTAGACATGTCGATCATATTCTATGAGTTGCAGGATGCTATTTGTGGATGGTTGGTCAAGTTGGAAAAATTAGATGGACTTCTATTTTTATACATATTGGGCGGAATCTATTTTTAGGCGCAGTCTAAAAATAGATATGTCGAATATTATTAGCTCTTAATAATATTTGGACTCTAAACATTATCTTATTCTCTTGGAGCACTTCGATTAAAGTGCACGAGATGTGGCACGACGGTGACGGAAGATTACGCTATTCCTGAGGGTTCTTAGACTATTGCATGGGAGGTCAAATTTTGACTCATGTGACGAGTTTGGTGGAGTTGGAGAAGTAGTTGGCGAGTTGTATTTAGTTTAACTTAGTTAGTCTCAGAGTTGAGCTAGTTGTATCTAGTCACTGATTGATACACTAGTGAGAGTGGAGTGAATTAATTATTAAATTCATTCAGTAAATAATAACTCATTAATCAACTGAAGAATACATCAGTTAACTACAGTGCATGGTATTTTTAGTGGAGACCAGTGGAGAGATAGGTGAAAGAGCAAGTGTGACTATCAGATGTGACGATAGTGTTGCATTGTTTGCACCACACATTCATTGGAGATGCCAATGAGGATTGCGTGAGAAAGGCTGGAGAAATTCGATTTCATTCAGAGCCATTCTTCAGCAGGGATTGCGCAGTAGAGGCAGGCTAGCGGGTTGAAAATATTGGTGCATGGATTTGCAAGATCGAGCCTGATTAGTGTGTAGCGATTGTATTGTACTGAGAGCTTGATATGATCAACTTTGTATGAGGTTTTTTACATAATCTATATGACATATATTATATACAGATAGTTGGAGTTTTCAGCTTCAGGATTTCCCGTTAAACAATTGTGTTAATGTGTGTGAATTTTTATTGTTTCACGTGTGCATTGCAATCTTGATTTAATTTCTGCGAGATGATCAATGGTGGAATAGATTATGTATTTTGCATAAAGTTAAAATAGTGTGAGATCAGGAGAATCCTAGAAATATAACACATAAGTTATATAATTTCTACAGGAACAGTAGTTGTATTGACTATTGGAGGAGATTATAATTATTGAAGCTGCTGAGTTTTGTGTTTTGCGCTGTGGAATTTGAGCCTTCTACAAGAGCTGTGTTTGTTGAGCATTCATTGAAATTTCTTTCAATGGATTGTGACTGGAGTATGCCTGATGGGAGCTCAAATTACATAGCATGGAAGGACAACAGATGGAGGTGGTACTGATGATAATGGGTCAAGGAGTTCATCGATAGCGATTTTTCTTAAGCTTCTGCTCCTAACATCCACTTTAACTGATTTACGGCAAAAGAAGGTAGCAAAGTGTCAAAGGATTCTGTTGGAAGGTGTGAAGGACCACATTGTGTCCAACCTTCATGGTAAAGCCACTCCATTCTTAATTTGGAAGGCTTTGACAGACTTTTTCCAAAGTAGAAGTGACCAGAGGAAGTTGGCACTTAAAGACAAGCTCAGAAAAATAAAAATGGAGAAAGGCGACAATATACCAAAATACCTCACGAAGTTTTTCCACTACAAGGATGAGCTGGGAAGTGTGGGGGTTAATTTTGATGAAGAAGACTTGGTGATATTGGCTCTCCTTGGGCTTCTGAAGAGTTGGCATAGCTACGAAAACTCTGTCAATAGACGGGAGAAATTGCCAGGATGGGAGCGACTTTGGTCGAACCTTGTGCAGGAGGAGATAAGGCAAGGTACCAGGGATGGAACTTCATGGAAGAATGAAGATGAAGAAAATTTCTCTTTGGCTTCCAAAGCAAGGAAAGGGAAGGGAAAGAAAAATCCTTATCAATCCGGTGCTAAAGGCAAGAAGCAGGATTTGTCCAAGGTGAAGTGTTTTCACCATCACCAGCATGAGCATTTCGCCACTAATTGTCCACAGAAGAAGAAGAATAAGCAGGCTACTGGATCTGCAGCTGGAGAGGCCTTAGCCTCGCATTTTGAGCTGGATTTTTCTTTGATCACATGCTTGGTTTCAAGTGTGATGGGTTTGGTGTGGTTTCTTGACAGTGGTGCGTCTTTCCATATGACCAGAGACAAATATTTGTTTAGTGATCTAGAGGAAAAGGATCTTGGAGTGCACATAGAGATGGGCGATGATGGTAGATACAGTGAAACTGGTATCGAGACCATTTCCTTTGAGAGGGATTCTGGTAAACCTTTCATCTTGAAGGATTTCATGCATGTTCTAGGATTGAAGAAGAATTTGATCTCTGTGGCGATGTTGGAAGACAAGGGTTATGATGTTGTTTTCAGTGAGGGAAAAGCTTTCCTTCGGCATAAAACAACTGGTCAAACCAGGAGGATAGGGATTTGAGTTAAGAATCTTTATCAATTGCAGGTAGATGGATGTGCTGCAATGGCAGGCAAATCAGAAGGAGCGGTGAGACGGGATGAGGGCAAATTGTGGCATAGGAGATTGGGCCATCTTCACCATGGTGCTTTGAAAATTTTGTAGCAGATTTCTACCAGGCTTCCCAAAGGTACACTTGTGCAGTCATATCAGTGCAAGGGATGTACTTTGGGAAAATTTGTGAAGACCACTTTTCATGAGAAGGATATTTGTGCCTCGACGATCCTTGAGAGAATTCACACAGACATGTGTGGACCTTTCTCGGTTGCTTCAACAACAAAGCACAGGTATTATGTGATATTTGTTGATGACTCTTCTCGTAAGTGTTGGATCTTCTTCATGCAGAAGAAGAGCGAGACATACTCAAAGTTATGTGAGTTCAAGGTGCTGGTTGAGAAAGAGTCGGGGAAGCAGGAAAAATCTATTAGGAGTGATAATGGTGGTGAATACATCTCTGGATAATTCAAATACTTCTTTATCAAAGAAGGAATTCGAAGAGAACTCATAGCGCCTCATAACCCACAGCAAAATGGGGTCGCGGAGAGAAAGAACAGAACGATCGTGGGTGCTGCATGGGCGATGTTGCCTGATCAGGGCCTTCCCATACACTTGTGGGCTGAGGCATGCAACACTGCAGTTTTTGTGCAAAACCGTTGTCCTCATAGAGTGCTTGGCATGAGTACACCCGAAGAGGCGTTTTCTGGTAAGAAGCCTGCTATTTCTCATTTAAAGATTTTTGGCTCACCTTTTTACATTCATGTGACGAAGGATGCCAAGAAGAAGCTGGAGTCGACTGCAGAGGTTGGGATATTGTTGGGGTACACAGAAACACCCCACAATTATCGTGTGTATTTTCCAGACAGTCGGATGACTGTTGTGCGACGAGATATCAAATTTCATGAGGTGAAAGCCATGAAGTTGTCGCTTGAGAGGGAGCTACACTTGCATGCAGAAGAGGAGCTACTTTTTCCTAAAGATGAGCCTCAAGATGTGGATCAGCCACAAGAGGAGGTTCATGGAGTGGAAGAAACCACTCATGCAGCGCCAAACATCAGAGGGCGGAAGCGCACTACAAAAGATGAGCGACTGAATCTTGATGCAGCGCAGAATGTAGGAGCTCCTACATCATAGCGCAGACAGAGATAGTCCATTGACCAATTTACTAGATACATGGCTCTAATGAGCAAGTGTATCATGATGGAGCCATCATCTTTCGAGGAAGTTGTGGAGGATCCCGCATGGGTAGATGCCATGGTGGAAGAGTATGATTCGATTGTCAGAAACAATGCATGGGAGATTGTCCCAAGGCCGAAAGGGAAATCAGTGGTAGGTTCGAGATGGATCTACAAAGTGAAGCAAGTTGCTGATGGGAGCGTCGAGAAGTATAAGGCAAGATTTGTTGCTCGGGGCTTCTCACAGATCGAGGGGATCGACTATGAAGAAAAATTTGCACCTATCGCAAGGTATTCTTCCATACGGACCATCCTTGTTTTCTCAGCGCAGATGGGTTGGCACATTCATCAGATGGATGTGAAGACTGCGTTCCTCAACGTAATCATTGAGGAGGAGGTGTACATTGAGCATCTTGAAGGATTCAAAATCTTCAGCAGCGAGTCGCATGTGTGCAGGCTCAAAAGAGCATTGTATGGGTTGAAACAAGCACCTCGTGCTTGGTACAAATGGATAGACAGTTATTTCACCAGACTTGGTTGCACCAAGAGTGAGGCGGATCCAAACCTATACCAGATTGTGGTGGAGGGTAATCTTTTGATCATTGTGCTTTATGTAGATGATTTAATACTAACGGGTGATGAACTGTTGATACACTCATGCAAGGCAGATCTTGCAAAGGAGTTCAAGATGAAGGACTTGGGCCTCCTTCATTATTTCCTGGGATTGGAAATTTCGTAGCGGAAAGGTGAACTATTTGTGTCTCAAGGCAACTACTCCCGGGAGATACTGGAGAAGTTTCACATGCAAGGCTGCAAGCCTATCGACACTCCTCTTCCTGGTGGTTGGAGGAAAGAGGATGCTACATCGGTAGAGGTAGTGGATGCCACTGTTTATCGACAGTTGGTTGGTTCACTCATGTATTTAGTCAATACACGACCGGACATATGCTATGCTGTGAACCAGCTTTCACAAGCAATGGTGAAGCCTACCAAGATCTTTTGGTAGGCAGGCAAGCATGTCCTGAGGTATCTCAGGGGCACATCTAGGTATGTATTGTGGTACAGACAGTCGGATGAGGTGAAGCTGCATGGCTTCACGAATGCAGACTGGGCAGGAAGCCCAACGGACAGAAAGAGCACATCTGGAGGGATTTTGAGTATCGGATCTACAAAATTTTCTTGGTACAGCAGGAAACAAAGATCCATGGCACTTAGTTCAGCGGAGGCTGAGTACATGGTAGCAAGTTTGGCTACATGCGAGGCTATATGGATGAGGAAGATCCTAGTCGGATTGTTCGGTTCACATTTAGATCCCATGGTGATATATTGTGATAATCAGAGTTGCATTAAACTCTCGGTTAATCCAGTATTTCATGATAGATCTAAACATATTGACATCTGGTACCATCATATCAAAGATTGTGTGCAGCAGAAGATCATGTTGCTTTCTTACATTCCTACGGAGGATCAGGATGCAGATATTCTGACGAAGGTGCTCACCAGGAGAAAATTCGAATACCATAGAGACGGATCGAGGTGGCAGATAATCCCTATCTTGTTGAGAGGGAGTGTTGAGATTCAACAAGATGATGAGCTTAGTGAAAAGAGTCGCCTTCACTAAGTGGGCCCGCAGGCTAATTTTTGGCGCAAAGTCTATTTTTAGACTATGTCTATTTTTAGACTATGTCTATTTTTAGACATGTCGATCATATTCTATGAGTTGCAGGATGCTATTTGTGGATGGTTGGTCAAGTTGAAAAAATAGATTGACTTCTATTTTTAGACATATTGGGCGGAGTCTATTTTTAGACTACCAGTCTAAAAATAGATATGTCGAATATTATTAGCTCTTAATAATATTTTGACTCTAAACATTATCTTATTCTCTTGGAGCACTTCAATTAAGTGCACATATGTGGCACAGCAGTTGACAGAAGGAATTACGCTATTCCTGAGGGTTTAATGGAGCTATTGCATGGAGGACTTCAGTTAGAACTCATGTGACATATTTTGGTGGAGTTGGAGAAGTATTTGGTGGAGTTGTATTTAGTTTAACTCAGTTAGACTCAGTTGAGCTAGTTGTATCTAGTCTAACTGATTAATACACTAGTTTGAGTGGTGTGAATTAATTAGTTAATTAATTCACTAAATAATAACTCATTAATCAACTAAAGAATACATCAGCTAAATACAGTGCATGGCAGTTTCAGTGGAGACCAGTGGAGAGATAGGTGAAAGAGCAAGTGTGACTATAGTGTTGCATTGTTTGCACCACACATTCATTGGAGATGCCAATGAGGATTGTGTGAGCAAGGCTGGAGAAGCCATTCTTCAGCAGGGATTGGGCAGTAGAGGCAGGCTAGTAGGTGGCAAAGATTGGTGCATGGATTTGCAAGATCGGGCCTAATTAGTGTGTATCGATTGTATTGTACTGAGAGCTTGATATAATCATCTTTGTATGAGGATTCTTACATGATCTCTATGGCATATATTATATACAGATAGTTGGGGTTTTTAGCTTCAGGATTTCCCGTTAAAAAACTGTGTTAATGTGTGTGAATTTTTATTGTTTCATGTGTGCATTGCAATATTGATTTAATTTCCGCAGATGATCAATGGTGGAATAGATTCTGTATTTTGCATGAAGTTAAAATAGTGTGAGATTAGGATAATCTTGGACATATAACACATAAGTTTTATAATTTCTACAAACAATCTGCCCATGTTTCGAGATGAGACTATTGATGATCCTTTACTACATCTCATTAAATTTCATATACACTCATCAAGATTGAAGGGTGATTGGCATGAGGATTGCCTCATGAAAATATTCATGGCAACATTAGAAGGAAAATCAAGGGAATGGTACGAAGCTCTCAAACCTGCAAGTTTGTTTTCTCTAAAATATTTTCATAAGGTATTTTATGAGCATTACAAAGAAGATTTTCCATCTTTATCATTAGCTGAAAATTGTTGTGATCAAGTTGAAGATCTTATACATTACCTTAAAAATATTGATGAAGATTTTGAAAATTGGCATCCTGAATATTTCTTAGAAGAAGTCCATAACTTTCGTTCTCAACTTAAATGTCATAATAATCAGGAGGATTTAAACGAAGATGAAATAGATCAGGAGATGAATCAAGATCCACAAAGCCCCTCTATATTAACAAATGATGTTTCATTTAAAGTTTTGAATGGAGTTAAAGAAAATATTTAACCTCATGATCAACTTTTAGATAAGAGAAAAAACAATTGTCATTCCATTCTAAGAATTCAGAGATTCCCACCCCCCCTCACCAAAGAAGAAATTAATTTGCTTCTAAATAAGCAACCATCCTCAAAATATTTACATAATGAAGAAATGGTTTCTACTTCTTCTAATGTTGATGAATGTACTAAAGTTTTTATCCATGAAGAGACAAAAGAACAGGTTGATGCTCATGTTATTCTACCTTCCCAAAAAGGCCCATTGCTTGATAGCACTCCTATTGAGAAAAATAATGAATTTCTAATAGAATTCAACCAATCTAATCAAGATATATTAGGATTGTTGGAAGAGAAATCTACTGATCCAATGTTTATAATTGATGACATTCCTTCTTCTGAATATTTGCCTAAATATGATCAGTATGATGATAATTATGTTCTCCCAATTCAAGATAATTCCACAGAACCATCATTAGCAATTTGTAGGGATGAGATATTAGAATTTCAGCTTGATGAGGATTTTCTAAGAGCTATCTTTCTTATTTTGAAATTAAGAAAATATTCTCCTCAACTTAAAAAATGTGCTCTTGAGATAATTTCTAAAAATTATGAAAATGAAATTAGACTTTTGCATTCTCAAATTCAGTCATATAATTTTTGAGATCCTAAAGAATTCTTGGAAAATCTTCCTTCTCCTAAGCAAGAGGAAATTGTACTATCTTTTGACTTGCATAATGAGGATGATTATTCTTTCAAACACAAGACTGAAGAAATAGTTTCAGGGATTAATATTCAGAATACAACTGAGCAACTAGTCATTGAAGGCCTAGAAGCACAAATCATACATTATGCTTTTAATGATCCTATAGCAAATTATATGGAGAATATTTTTAGCTCAAATCTGAAAACATTTTTTATCTATGAGGATCAAATATATCAGCAATTGCCATTTCACATCTTATCACTAATTATGAAGACACATGATCAAGTTATACTTCCAAGTTTGATCACAAGCAGTCAAATTATCCATTCATTTCTACAGCTACTTGACTAGCTTCATTGGCATTTTTGTATTACCTGATTCAACAAAATTAACAGTAGATTAGAGTAGGTAGATGAGTGCAAATAAGCTCAAATCTCTGAGCATTTTTTTTTAGTATTCAATTTTCAGCTAGTTTTGGAATAATTCATTAAGATTTAAAGCTAAGGAGAAGTTCCTAAAGATATTTAAGATCTAATCAGTTTGGTTTGAGAATTGCAGTATGTTTTTTTAGTTTCAGATCATATTTTAGTTTGCAAAAAAAGGACTATATTCAGTTCAATATTTTTAGCCACAACAAATGCATGTTTGGGATTGGCCCAATGGATCAGGCTACTAGTCAACGGTGTTATTGACATCTCACAAGGAAATGCCATCCCCAAGTGAAGTCGATGTTAGCAACCTATAAATATAGGATTCATAATTTTGACATGACTGATGATAATTGTGTAAATATGCACAAACTTTTCTTTATGCAAGTTGTTTTCCCATATTTTGTAAAAACAAAAAACAAAAATGAGCAAAAAGAGGGTAAAAAGTCCTAAAAGAAAAATCTAAGGACTTAGAAAAAATAATATACCTCAAAAGAAAAATATGAATAAAACATGAAAGTGTGCAAGTCTAAATGCCACTACTTTTACTTTTTTCAAATGATTATGGCAGAGTGTCAGTAAATTCCATATTCTGTGATGAGTTGAACAATTTAATCTTGACTTGTCATCTTTCAATTACAAATGTTGTAGATAGTGAATAAATAATTGTCATACAGTTTAATCATGACAATTCGATAGTTAGGTAGAGAATAAAAGAATCCAACAGTTTGATCTGGATTCTTGGAGGAAATAAGTTAAAATTAGATAGTTTTACTGCTTTCAAAAAAAAATGTTTTGAAGGTTGCTAGTTCAAATGTTCCTGATTAAAATAGAAGAAAAAATGTTAGAAGATATGACTGGGTAGGTAGAAGAAGACGGGAAATCCATTGTAAATATCTTTCACCGGGCTATAAATAAATAATTTCCCTTCCCCATAGCAATTTGATATTCTAGACTATTAGTCAAAGAGGCTCAAGGCATTTTCTTGACTTATGTTGGGACTGGACCCAAGGCTCAATGACTGACTAGTTGAAAAATGTTAAGTTTCTATATTAATCCCAGAAATTTTCATCATTTACCCCTTCATGCACTCATCACCATTTGATCTCATAAGTGAGAACTCTTTTATTACTTAAATGTTACATAAAGGCCCATCTAATTAACTTCCTCCATTTTACAAAGCATAAAACCCTCAAAAAACATGATATACTAAGTAAAAGCGAATGAGTTATGAAAATGAAGCTTTACTCTAATTTTCACTTTCCTTAGTTTTATTTATGAATTTTTGAATATTCATTGTCCCTTTTCATATTAACCCCTAACCTATTTTATTAACTCCCTATAGAAAATCTTAGTCCTATTAATATAACTCCTTTATTCTAATATCTCCAAAACTCCTTATTATATACTTTTTATGTCAAAGATATTACTCACATGTTGAAAATTACATCCCGAAAGTATCCCTTTGACATAAAACTACCCTAATAAAATACTCCCGATCCCCTATAGTTTTGGACCTCCAAATAATCTAAAACTATATAATAAAATAAAATATGAAAATCAGTTTTCATACATCTTTTATATGTTTGGAATAAGAAAAACATTTTCCCGCTTATCCTTTGTAAATACCTTCACCATTCTTCCCGCACAAGCTTTACCCAAGGTTAACGCTCTAACCTTACCCCTCTTTCCCATTGTATGAAATTTCACATTTTGTACAACAGTCGAAACCTTGGTTAAATCATTGATAACCCGCCCCATTCACTTTACTTTATGTATAAACTTCTTTTATACACAAACTTCATCAAATAACTATGCGCCCTCGCATTCATTCCCATTCCTTCGATCATCCTCATCTCATTAATTTGACGGTCCAAATCTAATGCGATAAACCATTCCTTTGCCCCAACACTCCTCATTGCATTAAAAATCAATTGTTGATCATCCCTATCGAATCAACGACGGACAATAAACATGGGTCCCACCTTTCCTTACGCCGCAGCTTCCCAAGAAGTCTCGACCATTCGCATTGTTCAATCAAATCCAACGGCGTATATTCAATATCGCATAACAAAAGTAATCGAGCGAATTTTATGAAAAATAATGCGATAAAAGTTGTTTTATAATACCTCCCAATGCAATGTGTCCTATTTTCATTCGATCGTGTTCAATTGGCTTGATACCACTTACAGCCTGATGCCAACGCAAAAAACATCACTGGTTTTCTGCGTTTAAAAAGTCTAAAAGAGTTCCCGCCAGTCATTAAACCCACCATTTAATACGTTTATAAGATTATAGAAAATATTTAAAACTTGGTTATAAGTCTTATTAAAGTTATATGTGTTGTTCAATCGTAAAGAAATCTTCTTTGCCCGTTCTTTCGAGCTTATATCCCTGAGTTTTTAGGCATTCAATTCCTATCCAGAAGCCTGTTTGACCGCAAAGTTCATGTTTCAAAAGCCAGAATACACTCCTTCGACTGCAACAATTAACCTTAAAGCTCAAATTCAAACAAAGCCAGCCATAAACCCTCCCGACTGTAAAAATACCTGAAGCCGAGGAATTTTTCAACATTTCAACCTTCAAAATTACAGTGTAAAGCTTTCATTTGAATGAATTAATATGAAATTAAACCAATTGAGCTTCAAAAAGATAAAATTGTATGAATAATTTGCCCAAAAACTCTCAAAATCAGGCCAAACCCTGACCAATTTTCCCAGAAAGCCCTGTTTTCGACTGTGAACCTTTTTAAAGCCAATTTCCTCAATTTTCACAGTTTAAAGATTAAATTCAAGGATCTGAACAACTAAAACCTCTGAATTACCTTGATATTCCATGTTTTCAATCAAACCCATTCAGAAAACCTAATTGAGCAAAAAATCCCAAAAGAAGCCATCCTTAGCCTAAATTGCTCAGTTTCATCTCTGTTAAAGTGAATAACTCCTGCAAACAGTCTAATCTTGCAGTAGCTACCCAAAATGCCTAAAAAATAGAGTTAAACCTCCACAGACTGATCTCATTCCACAAGTCTTTCAAAATGCCTTCAATCACCTCCCTGCACACCCGGATTTCATTAACAAATTGTTTGATTTTTGCAGGTTATTATCAGAATATGGATTTGGTCCAACAGTTTCAATACTAGTTGAAAATATTGTTTGCTCCAAATTCTCATATTTTAACTCAATATCTTCATTCAACAAACAGTTTGTATACAAAGAAAAAATAAAATCAAGTCAGAGAGAGATCAGAATGATGGAATTTTCACAGTGAATGGTAAAAGTGAAATCAGAATTCACAATGACATTGAAAACATAACAGTTAAAGAGTATTAGTGGTTAAAGTATATCAAGTAAAAGACAAAGTGAAAGTTAAAACAAAGTTACAATAGCAGTTAAAGGTAAACAGTAAAAGTAAATACAGAGGCAGTAAAATGGTAAAAAGAGATGAAAATACTTTCACCAACAATGAAGTTTATCTAAAGTGAAAGTAAAACAGTTAAAAGAACAAAAAGGTGAAAAGATGAAAAAGAGAGCAAGAAGGGACATTTTTTGCACAAATTTCCTGTTTAAGTCATTGTTTTGCAGAACATATTGTGACCAATCCAAGATTAATTTTGCAAACCAGAATGAGGTTTATGTTCCTAAGGTTTCCAACTACAAAAACCTCTCTCACTTTTCTAACAGCTATTATGGATTGGGAAATATTAAACAATATTGGAAATCTCACTTTGCAGAAAATTCTTGTTAAGTCATCAGTTTGCAGAGAATATGGTGCCCTATCAGAAACACATGTTAAAAAAATGAAGGAGGTTTTTGTTCCTAAGAGACCCATCTACAAAAAATTATCTTACTTTTTGCACAGTCATTTCAGAATGATAGATACATGCACATATTTACAGCCTATTTTTCAGACTCTATAAAACTCTGTTTTACACATCTCTTTGCAGAGCCTATTGTGAACAGCTGGGGAGGAATTTTAGGAAACTGAAAGAGGTTTATCTCACCAACATATTAATTTAAAATAACCTCTTTCACTTTTTACATATATATTTCGGATTGAGAAATAAAAAGGTATAATTGGACTCCAATTTTGCAGAATTGCTGGAGTAGAATGCACAAAGAAAGGAAACAATTAGTGACTTGGATGCCTCATCATCAACTAGGAGTTGCATCAAATTCGAATTCTAATCTTTGTCGTCACCTATCCATAAAAAATAGTGCCAAATAGATGCATTATTTTTAGTGTCCTTTAATTAAGTTCTATTTATGTAAAACAGTTGGAGATATTTGGGAACCAATCTTGATATTTTTTCAAGATATTCTAGTTTAGAATTTGTATAAATACTTCATTCTTTGAAGTACTTTTGGTGGAATAAAATTTTTCAAGACTACTATAGACATTTTTGCTAAAAACATTTGAGTTTGTGTGAGTCAATTTTTAAAGCAGCAGATTGGAACTAAGTCAAACAGACATCATAACTCGGGATTCTTGTGCTGATAAGATAAGTCAAGTATTTTCCTGTTTTCACTATTTATCTTTCTAAAGTTCCATACATACATTTATATGTTTTATGTCTTAAATGATTGACTAGGAAAGTTTAAACAGGATTAGTGTTAAAAGCTCCCTGTTTTTACTAGTTATTCATTGATATGTTTTCTGCTGATAACCGGACTTAAGAATTCTTAAATGCTCTTAGTCCCTGTTTGACCCCTTTCTTTCATCCTCATTTCTGTAACTTAAGGATTCTTAATTTCCCTTTTGTTCAGATCTTTCCATTTCATCAAAAAGCCTATTCAAAACATTTTGAAGGTAATCTACCCTGCCCTTAGTACATTTTCTCTTTTGACCTTATTTCCTAGCTCTGCTTGCCAAGAAGTTGACTCCATAGCCCAATGGTCTGGTAGATCCCTCTATGGTTTACCTTGAAGTACCTTTTATTCCCACCAAACATTCAAAACAAACCAATTGTCCAATCATACCTAGCCTAAAATCTTATAACAAAATCAAGCTAAAACTTGAGGAGAGATCCCTCTCCGGAATTTAGGAAGGTTAGATCCTGAATTTCAAAAGAGGTTCTTGGTTACCTCGAACTATTTCTCTTGAACCTGGAGAAATTATTGAGTGATAACAGGAATGACCTTGGCCCTTTTGGAGCATCTGATAAAGGAGGAGAAAGCTAATTTTGACTTCCTTTTACTAGATTTTTGACTAAAATTTTATTTTGTTTCTTACAAAGGTTGGAGAGCACCTGCACTCATCAGAGGGAGATACATAGAGAAAACAATTTTTTCCTTTTCTCATTTTCACTTTTTTATTTTTTCTTTTCCTAGGCCTACTAGTTTCCTCAATGAGGTTTTCATCTAGTAGGTCTGCCTAGGCACCTCAAAGGAGGTTTTCACCTAGGATCTTTTCTTTTTCTCTTATTTTCTCCTATTTCCAACCCATTGACCGCCTCATGGAAGTTTTTATTCAATGAGCCAATATCAATTGCCTCAAAATAGGTTTTCACCTAAGATTTAGTTCTTTTTTTCTCTTTTTCCAATTTTTATTATTATTATTTTCTTTATCCTACTCTACTTGAAAAAACAAAATCTCTTTCAAGTATAGGAATACTTCCAATGGAGCCATGTGCACATCAAGATGACATATAAACTCGTGTGTAGGCTCGAAATGTATGCTTTGACATGTACCTGAATATGAGAGACCAACTGCTTTGACTGAGATGATATCAAGTATTGTTGAAGAAGAGTGTGTTGTTGCAACTTAATGACTGTCTGGAACCATATTTCAATATAGTTGTGATGCCCCTGGTGCACTTGTTGATTTGGATCATCTTGAATGTATTCTTCTTCTATGCAATTCATATCTTCCTCTTTTTGTTGATTATTCTCTTGAACACATAGAGGATATAATGGTGAACATAATATAACATTATCAATCTCTGATTTCGATGTCTGCTTTTCATCAAGTGATGTTCGTGATTCTTTGGTATTTTCATTTGAATCTTCTTTTTCTGAATGTTCTCCTTCAATGACATCAAGAGAATCACTTTTTTGCAATACTCTTCCTGAGCTAAGATGGATACCATTTAGATCAAGAGCAGATGTTTGGTAGTATTGCACCTCGACATTGTAAGTGGGTTGAGCTACTTCATTGTGTGGGTTTGGAAATGGTGGTACAAGTAGTCGAGTGGGAGTGGATATTTGAGATGAATGTGGTTGGGGTTGTGGTTGTGGTGGAGGTGGATGGTAGGGATAACATGCAGTTGGGTATGGAGGATATTGAGGAAAATATTGAGGATATTGTCGATTTCTATGATAAAGTTCTTTCTAACCTTGTTTCCAAGATTGGTTTTCGGGTTGAGATGGCCAAGGTTACCAAGGAGGGAGTGTGTTCCAATTACTTTGACATGGATGTGCATGGGCTTGAAATAGGGAATTAGGTTCTTTAACCATACCAGGTTGACAAGGCTGCCATGGTCCTCTTGGAGCTACATAATAGAGTTTCTTTGGTGATTGACATACTCCATTGTCATCTTGGTACAATTCCTTCAACCTTGGTAATGATGGACAGTATGTAGTAGCATATGTTTCTGCATGGATAACACAAATATCAACATCTTCTTTTTTCTCATTTTGCATTCTTAACATTTCTACGTGTTCACTTAGATTGCTAAGAATTTATGTTTTAAAGTTGTGAATAAAATTTCCAAGATCAGCTTGACTTACCAATGTTGATGTTGATTTACTTACTCTGGCCCTTCTTATTGATATGCACTGGAATGTTTCATAGATTTCTTCAAATGATGATTGGTATACATCTCCTCTACTCATGAAATTAAGGAGATCAATCCACTCATCCCTAATTATTTTAAGTAAGAGCGTTTTTAATATGTAAAATCTTAAATGATGCAATTTTTCCCAATTAACATTATACATGAGCCTCTCCATTAGATCCTCAAGGCTCTTATCTTCTTTTTTATTCATTCTAAAATTTTCTTCCTTAAGATCATGATCTTTATATTTTCCTAGAAATATCTTTTGCATATTTTTCCATGATCTTATTGAATTAGTCCCTAAACTAATGAACCATTTAAGAGCTCTATCCTTTAATGTTGTCGGAAACAATCTCAATTTTTGAGTGTTTAATAAGTAACCATAAGATCTACAAACAATTTCAAATTCAAAGAGAAAGGTTTATGGATCCTCTGACCTCATACCATGGAATTTGGAAAGGAAATATGGAGGAATGTTCTTCATATGCACAGTGACATCAGTATCTTGAATGGGAAATCCAAGAGGATCTTCTTCATTCTCATCATCTCCATCAATTTCTTCTACCTCATTTTCCATCTCTTCTTATTTAACATGCAAAAGTGGATGGTGATGTGGTTCTTCTCACACCACATGATCAAATGGGGGGTTGGTGTTGGAGAAGTATTTTTAAATACTTTTTTTCTAATAAGAATGCTAATGTAATGAAACTTTATGTTTTTGAAAAGAAATATGCCTCATGCAATTTTGTTTTTTTTGTTGTAGTGTTATCCATGATAAAAATTAGGTTATTTTAGGTTGGTCTTAAGTTAATTAGGTTGAGTCAATTAGGTTTGAATAAGGTATTTGGAATTCAAATTTTCAAACAAAAAAAATGCACATATGTGAGGGGTCTTGAAGGTCATTTTTCATGTGATAGGGGTCATGTCAAAGAAAAATCTAAAAAAAATATCATGCATGAGTAAAACTGGTCATTTTTGTACACTTGGCACTTCCACCAAAATCTGTAGCGGAATCAATGTAAAACAATCAGGGTTTGATACAGAAGTTCTTGACACTTCTGTAGTGAATTCAACCTCCCGAACACTGCATGCGCTACAAAACTTATCTTATTTGCTAACGGTGGGAAAAAGGTTGTGTTTTTTTCATAAAGGTCGAATTAGTTAGTTGCCAAATCATTTTAGCCCATCATTGCTCCATTCTGTTATGTGTCATCATATTTCATACGCATGCTTGGTCATCATTTCCCTTTCATTATGTCTTTTGTTCACCCATTTATCCCACATGTTCATTCTTATTTGCAATTTAAACACATTACCCTCATCCTTGTAAGTTGCTTCAAATGTTTTGCCAATAGTCTAGAGGTCTAGGTACTCACCAGTAACTGTCATACGCTTATTTTCACCTATGTAAAAGTATTTGTGTGTTGTCTCAAAGGTTTTTGAAGGTGTCAAGGAAGGAACTAATCAACAAATTTTTGAAGATATGGCATCAAAGAAGAAATCGAATAAAGGTGGAACCGTTGTTAGATATGAGCCTATGGATATGAGGTTGCTTGAGGAAGACCCCAAATTCTCACAGGCATTTGCTGATGTAATTTGCCTTCGATTCTCCCAAAAGCTACAATTATACCATGCTTAGGTTTCGAAGGATTTTTTTGTTAATTTCATTGGTACAGGGTTGAAAGTAGGAATTTAAAACTTTGTTGTGTCTCCTGACACAATTGCATAGGCTACTAAAATCCAAATATCAGGAGAGGCATGGTTTAAGGTGATGAAAATTAAGCTGCAGAACTATGATGAATTTTTGAAGGAGGAGCATAAAGGCATGGATATGATTTCAGGAATTCCCGGAACCTGCCTCAATTAGGAGAATTATTCCAAATTCTTAATGGTGATTCATAAGTATTTCACCTGTGAAGGTAGATTCCATATGATCTATCAGTATCATTTCAAACAACTTCTACACTTCACATGTAAACAACCATTGTAATTACCTTATTATTTGCTTAGGAGTTTGGGAAAAATGGCAGATAAGGTTCAGGAAAAACCTGAAACCAGTGACACTTATGTTTTCCATCATGCTTTGATCAAATTGCTGGTATTGGAAGAATTGAATAAACTAAGAAGGGATTGGTATACATTCATGTTTTTGAGTGGATATGAATTTGATTTCCTCACTTCAAAGAAGACACCAAAATCCAAACCAAATACACTAAGGAAAAATAAGGATTCAGGAGTTGAATCTTCAGTTGGTCGTGAGATTGAAATGCACCCTATAGAAGAACCTATGGAGCTGGAGATTGAGCAAGTGCAGGAGACTGTGGCATCAAAAAAACCTCTACCAGCAGTCAGGTAAAAACATACACAAGGACCCACAAGAGGCTTACTATAATTCAGGCTGAGGGAAGAGGTAAGTTTGTAGACATCCTGGAGGCCATTGAGATTGAAGAATCTCCTATGGTAAAGCCTATGGAAACTAAGGGAGAAGAAACCAAAAAGAAGGACCTTACGGCCAATAAATTAGACTTTTCAAAACAAGATTCAGGGTTCATCTTCAAACTGAGGAAGCCATTCACTAGGTCACAAATATCTAAGGGAAAAAAATCAAAGGAGATTCCTAGCAAACCATAGAAGAAGAAGTTGTCATCATGGGAAGAAATAGCAAAATTGTCTCCAGCAGAGGCAGAGTTAATCAAGATAAGAAAAGGTAAAGAGCAAGTCCAGGAAAAGACTGAATTTGAGCTCTTACAAGAGTAGCTGAGGGAAGCTAGAGAAGAGGTCCTGGAATCCAAGTTGGTGTTGGCAGATTTCAAACAAGAAAGGCTGGAGATGGAAAATTTCAAAAGGGATGTTAGAAAACAACTATATTTCTTCAATGAGATGGCAGATAAGTCAAGGAAGACATTGAATAGGACACTACCCCTGCATAAGATGATGAATCATATTTATAAGAGAAATAGGTGGCTACAAGAAAAAATAAAGAAGCTGCAAGATCAAGTCAAAAGCTTGGAATTACAGATGGAGATGGTGCAAGAAGAGTTGAAGAAAAAGGGTCTTAAGATGATTGTGCAAGATGATGTTGTTAAACCATGAAACATGGTAAGCCACAAATTTTTGAATTAAATTTTGTCTTATGATATCATAACCAAGAATATACATGCTTTAGAAATGTTTTGAGGTAAAAGAAGAAGAAAAGAGAAAAATACAGTGAACTAGGTACTTTCGTAGCGTACTCTAGGCTTGAAGGTGAGTTTTCACAACGAAAGTGTTGTAGGTTTCTTTAAAGAAAAACTTCTTGAAAAGTCTCGAAACATGGGTGACCTGGAGCATGTATACACCTCATTAGTCCCAAGGAAGATCCTCCAGTAGTTAGAAAAGTCAAAAAATGTGTAGAAGATGGATTTTTGAAGTTGCTATAAAAGTACGCTACAGAAGTTCCTAATGCTCTGTTTTTTCCAGCATTATGCATTTTTTGACCTTTTTGGGCTGTCAATGTAGTAAATAAGTGGTTGAGTCATCTAATGGGATCATGGATATCATTGGGTCATCTGTTTAAGGGGGTAGCTCAGCAATCCACTCCAAATGACTGACATGGATAAACATCTCATCATGATGCCACCTCACAGAAATGGACAGCTCATCATCAAATCAGTTTTATGAAGACCTTAGATCCAGTGTATCAGTTGGCCACCTCAACATGGTAGTTTGATTCGAGAGGGATGACCACATGGGTTGCTAGACATTTTTTTCTAAGTAATTAATGGTCATAGAGTCCTTTTTTATTACCAACTCTACTAAAACAGAAAATATCGCTAGTATTCCTCAAAATGATGTAATCCTAGTTGAATTAGATCTCTGGGTCAAGTATCGAAGTCTAGCCGAGGTGGAAGACCTTTGTAATAGAGATCTCACTCCATAAATGAGATTTCAGGGGGTTGGTTGATGAATGTAGGTGAGAGGACTATTATGTAATTTTGTTTCACCAAACTAATATACAGTTGCAGAAATTGTCTTTCAAACCTGAGATTTCCTTTAACCTTATGTGTTTGTGTTTTTCCATTTCTCATATTATCATTAGCTTCATATTCTCATGATTACTTAGAATTCATAGTATTATGCTCCAATTTTCTTCATGTGTTATGTGTATGCTATAAAAAATTATATTTTAAGCTTAATTTCCTCAGCTTCCATGAAATATATTTGCTTGTGATTGAAGTCCCATAGTTTTCTCCATGCCCAATGGTAGCCTTTCATACATCTTCCACCTACAAAATCACTTAAAATAAAAAAAGAGTTAGCCATATACAATATAAGTTTCATATTGAATATTCATTTGTTTTCTTCGAGGGATCCCTCTCTGACTGGAAGGGCTAACTTTCAGTCCAAGGTGGTTTGAAATAATTGCATTATGTTGACCATTAAACAACCCAATTGGTGCCAGCTTAGTGATAACATGCAAAAATAAAAGAAATGAATAAACTAGGGAATAAAACAATGCATACTTTGGCACCTCCTCGTAAATGGTGCCAAAAAGTGATGGGCCTCAATATTAAAACAGTAATCTTGCAACTCCCAAGGCTACAAACTTTAATTATCAACCCGGGGTTCGTACAAACTTAAGAGGTATCGACGCTATGTGTGCAACATACAATGTGTCCTTTTTTTGATCTGATGTAATGGAGTGAATTTCATGAAATAAAATCCTAAACTAATTGAATAAATGGAAGTGTTTCTTTGAAAATAAATTAATCTTAGGCAAGAACAACAATTTGTAATTGAAATCCTAAGGGCATGAATTCAGATAAATAGGCCTAATCTACTTCGTAAAAATACATGTCCTAAGTGGTGTTTATTCTTCCTCAATCATGGATTTATATCTTAGGGGTCACAATTCAAGCCTAAGAGACAAAAACCAAGCTTTGGGAGCAAATCAGGTTGAGTTTACACATGCTACAAGAGTGCTACAGGAAGTTCTTTTTTTGCTACATGAAGTTCTGTTTTGGAGATAACTCACCGAATGACTAAGTAAATCAAATGAAAATGGGATGGGACAATTTTTTTTATTAATTATGATGTCTTAGGTCTCCATTCCAAGTGGAATCACTCCAAAATACCCCTATTCAAACATGCTAAAAAATAACAGAAAATTACTACTCTAAAAACTGGAAATTCAAGAACTAGTGAGTTGGTTAACCTATCAAATGCCTAACCTAATTAAGTGAAAATGAAATGGGGTGATTTTTGTTATTAAATTTAATGCTTTTAAGACCTAATATAAGTGTAATAAACTCAAATGAATCCCATTAACCCATTCTAAAAAATAGCAAAAAATTACTACTATTTCGCTATAAGGCATCTCTGGAAATCCTATATTCATGAACTAGTAACCAAATCCAAGAAGCTCAATGATGAATATGACCTTTCAAAGTTATTGTAAGGATGAATAATTCTTGTGAACCTGTAAATAAACTACAAAATAACCCACTTCAATTATTTAACTCAATCCTACAACAAGAAAAGCATCAATACTAAATACTTAAATAAGTAAAACAAGAATAAGATATGCATGTCAATAAGAAGTAAAAAGAACATAAATAAATTGTGCAAGAGGGCTCTGAGGTTCCTAGGATGGCCAAGCCCAAGGAGACTCGGAGACCTATGGAAGAAACCAAGCCTTAGAAGCTAAAGATGGCACCAATATTCATTATTTGAATCAATCAAAGTACATCCCTGCAATAAATGAAAATGGAGTTGTGAAACAACAATTTTCTCCACAAGAAGACTAAAAACTACATGCCCCTAGATGCCAATTCGAATTGGTACTTATACAAAGTGATGAAGAAGAATTCTCCTTGAAAGGAGGAATTTTTACCCTCCAAAATCCCTCAAATAGTGGATCTGGTTCCCAACACTAGGAGTTTGCATTGAATGACAGGGAACACATTTATAGATTTTCTCAATCACTAGAGTTCCAGAATCTCTCAATAATTTCATGATATTTTGTTCATTTATTCTCCAACCTTGATCCTCCTGTAGTAGGGGGCAAGTCCCTAAATTATCTCCTTCTCCAAATATTCATAATCTTTCCAATATTCTCACAATATTATTCAAAAATATAAATACTAGGCACAAATATGCAATTATCTCTAAACCTTCTTAAGAACATATTAAATCTTAAAAAACATTATTAAGTGTAGAAGAAGAAATTTAATATAGCCTTTATGTGCCCTAAGAAATGTTAGAGGGGCCTTAATTTATGTCTAATTTAGAGGTCCATCACCTCACACTGTTATTATTACTTTTGACAATAAGTTATATAGGATACCTGAGGTAGCACTGCCTAACGTCATCTCTTTCATCTCTACGAAGCAATGTAGTAAAATCATTTCCCAAACCATGAAATTTTTTTTCCTTATGATTCTCCCTCACGGAAAGAAGAATATTATGGCCACATCCACAGCCTCGAGATATGGCTACTCTACACAACAACAATAAATTACCAAGGTAGTGGAGGAGTATAGGGACATATTCACCTCACCCATAGGGGTACCCCTACACTGTTAGGTCAAGCACTCCATTGATTTGACCCTGGGTGCGACCTGCCTAAAAGGCTGATCTATTGAAGCTCTATTTTGGAAAATGAAGAAATCAAGAGGTAGATTCAGGAGTTGTGGAAGAAAGGGCACATCATTCCAAGTTCGTCACCTTGTGGGAGCCCGATCGTGTTGGTACAGAAGAAGGATGGGACCTATATACTATGTATTGACTAAAGGGCGCTGAATAAGATTGTTGTTTGGATTAGGTATCCAATCCCATAGATTTATGACCTTCTAGACCAACTCAAGGGATCCAAATATTTTCAGCAAGATTGACTTAATGTCTAGTTATCACCAAGTACCAATCGAACCCTCTGATGTGTGGAATATTTCCTTCAAATCCAAGGAGGGCCTTTTTGAATTGTTGGTCTTGCCTTTTAGGTTAAGGAATTCCCCTGCAACCTTCATGAGGCTCATGGACGACATATTTCTACCCTTCACTAACTCATTCATGGTAGTTTTTTTTATGACATCTTGATCTTCAACCGAAGTTGGGAAGAATACCTCCACCATATTTGACAGGTCCTCCAAACCCTATGACAACACAAATTGTGTGCTAATTTGGAGAAATGCACTTTTTGTATGACATAGATTCAATATCTTGGGTACATCATTGATGAGAGGGGTGTGCATGTGGACCAAGCCAAGATACAAGTGATTCAGGATTGGCCAACCATAACCACTCTAACAGAGCTTCGCAAATTTCTGGGTCTTTGTTAGGTACCTATATTACTAGTTTAGTCCCTTACTGTTATTAGTGTAGCCCCCTTATTGTTATTTTTGTACCCCTGTAACCCCAATATTTTTAATATTGTGCCCTTACATTGTTATTGTTAGGTCGGCTAGGATTATATTGTGGGCCCATGGACTCCTATATATAGAAGGAGGTTTTGGTCATTTGTATCATCCAATAATTGTTCATTTATGTAATGCATTAGAGGTTTCCCCCTCAAAGTTGTTGATTTCTAAGGCGTTGATCTCTCTTTTATTCTATTTTTGGAGCTAGTTTCATAACATTTGGTATCAGAGGTTTTGATTCTAGGGTTTCGCTGCTCCAAACAGGTCATTGTGGAATTTTCACTATAACGTTTTTTCTACAAAGGTTCAGAAGTTGCAATTTTTAGAGTGCAAAGAATAATCCCGAGGAACATCGTCGCAAAATTTCAGAGCTTGGTTCACAATATTTTCGTAGATACGATCTGTGGAAGTTAGGGCTTTTTACATGCTCCTGAATCTAACCTAAATAGGTCATCGCATAATTTTCGCTATAAATATTTTTCTATGAGGTTTCAGAAGCTGAAATTTTCACAGATAGAAGCCAAAATCCTGAAGAACCTCCTGTAAACATTTCAGATCTCGGTTTGCAATATTTTTGGAGATATGATCTGTGGAAGTTAGGATTTTTTTAGGCTCCCGAATTTCATCTCAAAGAGGTGACTGTGGGAAAAACGTCATAACTCTCTCTCTGAGCATCAGATTAAGATTCTATAAAAATTGCATGCAAGTGCAAAGACTGTAGTTTTCACTATATCAATTTCAGAGCCGAAGGAGGAAATAATGACACGTGGCAAGTTGTGCAAGTTCGCTCTACTAAACCAATCCATAATTAGGTCAATGTGGGAGATTAGGCATAACTTTTCCTTGAAGAATCCAAATCAAGTTAGAACTATGGCATTCGAAATATGATTCAGAGGGCTACTTCAAGGATGAATTTCATATATTGAAGATCTGAAATCACATAGATAATTCAATTTCAATATCGAGCTCCTCAAAAGCAAGAAAAAGGTGTGTATTTTTTTGAATTACATAAGTCTCGTTTGAAAGAAAAAAAAAGTTTGAATTTATTTCAAGGGCATATTAAAGAATAGATATCAGTATTGGGGTTCTAAAATTCCCCCTAAAAAATAATTCAACACCCATTAAGCCTTCAAAAGGCTCTACTATGACTCATGAAGACGAAGAAACACAACATGAGATATCAAAATTACAAGAGCAAGTGCACCAAATTTCGCTCTCGCAAAGAGCAACAAATAATGAAATGGAAGTTTTGAAGAAAGGCATGGAAGCTAAGATGGATGGTTTGAAGAAAGACGTGTAAGCTAAGATGAATGGTTTGGAAGCTAAGATGGAAGGCATGGAAGTGGGCATGGAAGCTAATATGGATGACATGGAAGCTCAGATCGATGAAAAAATGGAAAACATGAAGAATGATATAAAAGTAGACATCGAAGGTTTGGCAAAGTTGATACAAGAAATTTTTCCTACTGGAAAAAAGATAGTAGAGGAAAATCATGATGAGAACAAAATGAATGTTAATCGTGATTTCATAAACTCTAATGTTGGATGGAAGAACCACCATATTCAAAAGATGGATATGAGGACGTTTGATGGCAAGGATCCCGTAACATGGATACTACAGATGGAGCAATATTTTGATCTCAATAATGTGCAAAACACACAAAAGGTACGCATTGCAATTTTACATTTAGAACAAAATACATTTGTATGGTATCGATGGCTTTGCTCTCGTAAAAAAATTGTCACTTGGTAAATTTTTACGGAGGAAATGATAGCACATTATGAGGATACAAAAAGCAACACCTTCTTTAGCCAATTGATAAATCTAAAACAAAAGGGTTTAGTGGCGGAGCACATTGAGGACTTCCAAAAATTGAATATAAGGGCAACTGATATTCCATAGGAACATAGGATTTATGTCTTCATAGGGACTTTAAAGGATAACATCCAACATGAAGTTTGCGTTTGGGAACCTGATTCATTGGAAAATGCATTCAAGTTGGCAAGAAAAATTGAATGTAAAATTATGGCAACAAGGAAGCCTACCACTCACATATATAAAGATGGAAGTGTTGCTACTCCTAGACTTCCAAAACCTACAAGGTTGACACCACAACAATTGGAAGAAAAAAAGAGCAAAAGGGCTTTGCTACAGTTATGATAGAAAATACCCTAAAGGTCATAACTGTGTTGAGAATAAATTATTTTACATAGATTGTGAAGAGGAAGAAGAAAATGAACAAGAATATTCAAAAGAGGAGGATATACACCAGGGACCAACCCTAGAAGAGGAAGAAATTAGTGATCATATCGTGTAATGCATTGGCAGGAATTACCACTCCTCAAACTCTCAAGATAGAAGGACATATCAAGAAGAAAAAGGTAATAGTGTTGATTGATTTGGGTAGTACCCATAATTTTATTCATTGTAAGGTAGCCAAGGAATTGAATTGTTTCCTATACTCAGCACCAGAATGTCAAGTGATGGTTGCAAATGGAGGAACTATAAATTGCTCTGGAAAATGCCATAATATCAAGCTAACCATGGGGGAATATGTATTGAATAGTCCAACGCTTTCCATTCCTATGGGAGGTGTTGATGTTGTACTAGGAGTACAATGGTTACAATCTTTGGGGACGGTAGCTTTTAATTTTCAAGAACTTTTCTTGAATTTTTTTTCAGAAGGAAAGGAAGTCGAATTACGGGGTATCGTAGGGAAGCTGGAAAAGATAATAAGCTCTAATTTCATGACAAAGCTTATGAAGAAATAACAACGAGGCATAATTGCACAATTATGCTCACTAGAAGTTCCAACATCAAAATCATATATTTCTGCAGATCTCCAAAAAGACTTGGACAATCATTCCAAGGTGCTTGAAATTCCCAAAGGACTCCCACCTATTCATGATGAGGATCATGCTATTCATTTGATTCCAGGAAGTGTTCATCCAAACATCAGGCCTTATAGATATCCTTATGTCCAAAAGAGTGAAATTGAACGTATGATTGCATAAATGTTAGAGGCTGGTATAATTCAAACTAGTCAATGTTCTTTCTCTGCTTCAGTAGTATTGGTGCACAAGAAGGATGGATCATAGCGCATGTGTCCGGATTATAGGGAGCTCAATAAGCTCACCATTAAAGATAAATTTCCCATTCCTGTGATTTATGAATTATTGGATGAATTACATGGAGAAATTTATTTTACCAAGTTGGATCTCCATTCATGATATCATCAAATTAGAATGAAGACTGAAGATATTCAGAAATCAACATTTCGAACTCATGAGGGTCATTATGAATTTTTGGTCATGCCTTTTGGCCTTACCAATGCACCTTCTACATTTCAAGGGTTGATGAATTCCATTTTCAAACCCTCCCTTAGAAAATTTGTGCTAGTATTTTTTGATGATATACTAATCTACAGCAGGTCTTGGAAGGATCATGTTGAACATGTTGACAGGGTGCTCAAACTATCGCAGGAGAAACAATTATATGCAAAAAAATCCAAATGTTTCTTTGGAGTACAAGAGGTGGAATATCTGGGTCATATTGTATCTCACGAGGGTGTTAAAGTAGACCCTAACAAAATTAAAGCCATTAAGGAATGGAAAGTCCCCACAACCATAAAGCAGTTGCGAGGATTTCTCAGGTTAACAGGGTATTATCATAAGTTTGTTAAGAATTATGGGAGAATAGCAGCACCTCTAACAACATTATTGAAGAAAGATGCATTTTCATGGACTCCTGAAGCAACTAAGGCCTTTGAACATCTTAAAGAGGCAATGTGCCTAGCACTGGTCTTAGCTACGCCAGACTTCACAAAAAAATTTATTGTGGAATGTGATGCCTCAGGAAATGGAATTGGTGCAGTTTTAATGCAGGAAGGAAGACCCATTGCTTTTGAAAGTCGTCCAATCAAAGGAAAGTATTTACAGAAACCTATTTATGAAAAGGAAATGTTAGCAATACTACATGCACTAAAGAAATGGCGAACTTACCTAATGGGAAGACACTTCAAGGTAAAAACTGATCATGATAGTCTTAAACACTTTTTGGAACAAAGACTATCTTCAGAAGAGCAGCAAAATGGGTCACAAAGATGTTGGGTTATGACTTTGAAATAATATACAAAAAAGGGAAGCTAAATGTTGTTGCAGATGCACTCTCAAGAAAGAATGAAGAGGTGGAAGCATTGCTTTGTGCCATTTCTATTATCCAACCAGATTGGATAACCGAAGCAAGGGATGAATGGAAGAGGGACGAAGAAGTGTGGACACTCATTCAAAATTTGCTGTAAGATCCTAGTACATCTAATACATTTATTTGGAAAAATGATTCCTTATGGTACAAAGATCGCTTATATATTTGTAAGAATTCCCAACTAAAACAAAATATTCTTTTGGAATTGCACACTTCTCCTTCAGGAGGACACTCGAGATTTTTAAAAACTTACCACAGGGTGAAGAAATAATTTTTTTGGGATGGCCTTAAATCTGATATCCAAAATTTTTTGGTAGAATTTTTGGTTTGCCAACAAAATAAAGTTGAGACAATTAAGACCTCGGGTCTTCTACAACCTTTATCCATTCCAATTCAACGTTGGGAGGAGATTTCAATGGATTTTATCATGGGTTTACCTAAGTCCGAAGGAAAGAGTGTCATCATGGTGGTAGTTGATATACTTACCAAGTATGCACACTTTTGTGCATTATATCACCCATTTAAAGCAAGTACAATTTCTACTACATTTATAGACACAATTCAAAAGCTACATGGAAACCCAAAGGTTATTGTGAGCGATAGAGATCCCATTTTTACTGGAAATTTTTGGACAGAGTTATTTTCTTGTTTGGGTACACAATTAGCTCATAGCTCATCTTATCATCCTCAATCTGATGGTAAAACTGAGATAGTGAATAAATGTTTGTAAGGATATATTCGTTGTTTTGTATCTGATAAACAAACACAACGGGTCAAGTGGTTACCTCTCGCTGAATGGTGGTATAACACTTCCTTTCATACTGACACAAAAATGACCCCATTTATGGCACTTTATGGATATCATCCACCATCCATCACATCATCTTTAAGAGAAAATTATAAGGTTCAAGCAGTGGAAGATCACATCGAGCATCAACAATAAGTTCTTCAACTCTTAAAGGATAACCTAAATTTGGCACAAAATCGAATGAAACAACATGCAGATCAACATCGCAACGAGAGAAGTTTTGATGTAGGAGACTGCGTATTTTTACGGCTACAACCATACAAACAAATTTTTCTCAAGCAAGCTAAAAAGGATAATAAATTATCGCTAAAGTACTATGGTCCTTACAAGGTGTTGTAAAAGATTGGTACTATGGCATACAAATTGGAGCTTCATGCTTCTTCGCAAGTGCATCCAGTTTTCCATGTTTCATGCTTAAAGAAGGTTATAGGTGAAAATATTCCAATTCAAACAATATTTCGAGAACTTTATGAGGAAGGAAAAATCATATTGGAACCTAAAGCAGTCACAGAAACAAGAACTCGACAGCTACGAAATCGATCAATTTCAGAGTATCTCATCAAGTGGAAGAACTTAACCACTGAATATTCTACATGGGAGGATGAGAATTTTATACAGAAGCACCCAGAGCTACTCAAGTGTTGAGGACAACATTTTTTTGAAGGAGAGGGGCATGTTAGGTCCCTATATTACTAGTTTAGTCCCTTATTGTTATTAGTGTAGCCCCCTTATTGTTATTGTTGTACCCCTGTAACCCCAATATTGTTATTATTGTGCCCTTACATTGTTATTATTAAGTCGGCTAGGATTATATTGTGGGCCCATGGACTCCTATATATAGAAGGAGGGTTTGGTCATTTGTATCATCCAATATTTGTTCATTTATGTAATGTATTGGAGGTTTCCCCCTTGAAGTGGCTAATTTCTAAGGCATTTATCTCTCTTTTCTTTTCTTTTTTGAGCTGGTTTCATAACAGTCTTTCCAATTTCTACCGCAGGTTAATGTTGGGGTTCTCTCATAATACTTGGCCTTTGAGTCAAATCACCAATGACAGAGTGAAAGCAAATTTATTTTCATATGAATCCCAACATATGGTGTTTTCCGAGTTAAAGCATCGCCTCTGCTATGCACCAATGCTCACATTACCATACCTACAACAACCATTTGAGATTGAGACAAATGCTTTTGACTATATTATTGCGTAGTTCTTATGCAGCAGGGGAATCCAGTGGCATATCACAATGAGATACTTTCAGACACAATCCGAAAGTAACCCACCTATGACAATGTGATGCATTCGATTGTGCATGCCTGTTGATAATGGAAGCATTACATTCTAGGGAAGGAAATGTTCATCCACACAGACCACTCACCCCTGCAGTTCATAAAGACACAAGGAAAGTTGCAGAATGATTTCCATAAAAAATGGTCCACATACTTGCAATAGTTCCATTTGAACATCAAGTACAACAAGGGAAACACCAATAATGTTGTAGATTGCCTTAGTCAACTATCGGTCATGGTGCTTACCACTATGCTCGACTCTTATGGACACGAGACTTCAGGGTGGCTGCATCTTTATAATTCTGATCCAGAATTCGGCAACACATACCAAATTCTCGTAGAAGGAAAGCAAGTTCTAGATTTTGACATCCAAGGTACACTATTATGCCACCTGGGACACCTTTTTTTTCCTTCAATCGAGCGTGCTAAGATGAATTGGGAGGCACACTACAGTCGGGTCGTTGTACATTTCAGAGTAGAGAAAACAGTGGCAGTGTTGCAGAAGTATTTTTATTGGTCTAACCTTCGACAGGATGTTGGGAAGTACATCAGATCCTGCATTTCCTACACCATTGACAAACCTACCATCAAGAAGAAAAGCATATACACTCCTCTACCTAATCCTATTTGGCCTTGGGAATCCATCTCCATGGATTCTATGTCGGGCCTTCCTTCTACTAAGCATGTTAAGGACTAGGTTTTCATGGTCGACGACAGATTCTCTAAGTTGACCATTCTAGCGGCTTGCAAGAAGAGTATCACAACATAAGCCACTATTGTGCTCTTCATTGAATGCGTGTGGATACACTTTGGGATCCCACATTCTATTATCTTAGATCATGATAGCAGGTTCCTGAGTACATTTTGGTTAAGCCTCTGGTCGACGTTGGATACCAAGATTACTAAATCCACGACCTTCAACCCCAAAAATAATGGACAAACAGAGGTCGTCAACAGGATGATCGTGCACATTTTCCGCATGTACAACTTGAAGAATACACACACATGGGATGAAAGCATCCCCTATGTCCAACATAACTAAAAAATATCTCTCCATATATCAACTAGCCACATCCCCTTTCAGGTGGGGTTGGGATTCCATCCATTATGTCCCCTTGATGTGGCCATACCATTTTTAGTCGCTCAGGCAAATTTTTCTCATGTCCAGTCTGAATTTGATAAGGTTAACAGCTTGAGGGAATTCAGCACTTTTGCCAGCAGGTCCATGACATATTGGACAGAGACAATGGTAAGTACAAGTAGAGTCATGATCAACATCGGGTGCCACACAAGTTCCAGGTTGGTGACAAAGTTTGGTTACATTTGCTGAAGGAGCACCTCATTGGGGCCTACTGCAAGCTTCGCCCGCATCGATATGGTCCTTACACCATCACTAAGGCGGGACAGGACAATTCTTTCGAGCTTAGAATTACACCATTCCTTGGCTTGCACCCAATTTTCAATGTGGACCGCCTTCGACCATACTTTCCACCATTAATAGACACATCAAACATTGTAGAACAACTCACACCAACAGAGATAAACCTAGACTACATGGAACAAGCCAAAATTGATCATATCATGGACATGTAGATCAAGAACACTCAGTAGAAGAATATCCAACTATATCGATTTGTCAAATCTGGCCAACTCCTGCACCAAGGCAATTGGCTCACCAGGGACCAAGTTCATTAGAAGTTTCCACATCTCATGGTGGCTCTCAACATAATGGGGACCATTGTTTCCTAAGGTGGGAGGACTGATCTAGTGGATACTGGTGGCCACCTGCCTATTCCACTTGGACCCCCACCATTGTTTCCTTTAGTTTTCTTAATTGTAACACAGTTTAATATTTTTTGCAATTTTTCAAGTCCTAAACTTTTGAAGTTGTTTGTAGGCCCTAAACGATGTTTTTCTTTTGGGAAAATGGTAAAATAAGAGACTTAGACTCACATTTGGATTCTAAATTTGTATTCCTCATATATATATATATATATATATTTCTAACAAGGTATTATGCACATTAAACGAAGATCGTATGCGAAAATTGCAACCCCAGGAAGTTGATGTAGTACCAATTTACCCCAACGAGGCCCATAGTTTTGGCGCTTCATATCCTAGGGTTAGGTTTTTTAATGTTTAGGGTTTTCCATTATTTCTCAATAATAAATAGGCCTTTGAGCCTCATTGTAACACAGTTCAGAGGCATGTAACCACCACATCTCTTCTCAAATATAAGCTACCAGTGCTCAAGCTAGTTTATTTCCATTTTGTATGTAAGCATATTTCAGTTCTTTCATATTAATGAAATGGAGTTTTATTTCGCTGCATCTTTGTGTTTGTTTTTATATATGTATTCTCTTTCGTTCCTGTATAATTCTGGATCATTTTGGCCCTACTTTTTCCTAGCCACACACCTCAATTCGTGTTAAAAGGCTTACATAAATACTTTGAAGATGAACTATATTACAACAAATCCTAACAATTCCCTAATTTTTGCAACTAATTACTAATGTAGCTCTTTAATCTAACCTCATATGGAGTGATTGTATCTTTTAAATGGTGTTTAGACTTATATTATGATCTCATACTCCTACAAATATTTTTCCCTCTATAACTCCGTTATCGTACAATATTAACTATCAAACTAATCTTTAAATAATGGTTACGTTATGTTTTCAGGAAAAAATATTCTTAACTGTATCCTATAATCTAAATCAAGGGAACCCACTCTCTTTGGTAAAGGTTCATTTAACCTTATAGAGATCAAGAAGTGACTTTGAGCATATGCTCCTACATCACACTTTGAGGGTACAAAATTCATGGACTCATGTTCATGAGTCTTCTATATGTGTCTTTCCACCTAGATCCCATGCTTTATGTTATAATTGTCCATTTTTTTGGCTATGTTATTGCTTTGTTCATGCTTGAAATGTTCTAGGATCACATACTTTACTTTGTTGTTATCCACCTACCTTGTTTTCACAATCATGTTTAGCCAACTAAGTTGGGTTGTTGATTTTCTTCGCCGTTATTTTTCTTTCCAATGGGAGTCCTCGTCACATATTTATAGAATTATTCTATCTCGTAATAAAATTACGTTCTTCATCATTACACATTGTCGGTTATCATATGTTTCCTTATCTATATACATGGAAATTGTATGGCTTATGCTATCATATCTTCATCCTTTTCCTTACTTCAAATTTATACAACAACATCTCCTGTACAGTCCTCAACTCCCTGAGGATACTTTTAACTTGTCAACACATACTTTCCCCATACATACTAGGCTTCCTTTCCTATAGTATCACCTCAATAATGCCCCAATGTAGGGGAGTTATATAACTCTTCCTCCTTTCAAATTTCTTGAGGCATATAGTTTCCTTCTCCATCCCTATTGTTGTTTTCTGGAAGACTATTTGCTTCCATATATTTTTTTCGCATGCACAAAATACAAATACATTCCATAAAAAAACTTGTTTTCCATATTGTTCATCAATCCGACATGTAATAACTTGTTGGTCCTCCTCCTTTTCCTTCACATATGAATAACTTATCACCTCGTTCATATAAGATTCCATTGGAACCTCTGGTTATTTTGCCATATGTTGGTTATCATTTGAACTCTCAATCTTCTTATTTCCTACATTGACAACTTCTCGTTCTTTCCTTTTTGGTTGTAGGAGATATAATATTTTTTTCATGTTCTTCACTCTAATTAAGACCTAATTCATGCTATCCTATTTGTATAAGTACTCCTTTATCCTTCTTTTGTTATTTATACTCCTCCTCTTGGAGTATTTGTTCCACATTTTCTATACTAATACTTATGTTTGGTTTACTCATATATGTTTTGTCACATAAAGCTCCATATCAATGTCATCCATTAGCCTTATCTCTTGCTAACTTTCATGAATCCAAAGTGCTTTTCCAGTTTCTTCTAGTAAGGCATATGAGTTTTCTTTCAACATGATCACTATTTTGTATAAATTTTCTTTAGCTCCAAATATTTTTAACGCCTCATCAAATGAGCACTTGTGCAACCAATAACACATATATCTAAGTTGTATGTTTGGTTTTCCTAAAATTACAATCATACAATGATATTGAAACACACTCTACTTTATGATCACCGTTATTAATTTATCATGCAAATGAAAATTTAGCAATGAATACTTCATACCTTTTGTAATCATTTCTCCATGATCGTGCACCAATGATCAATTGCTTCAACCATGTTATTATCTGTGAAAACCATTTCATATTTATCATGGTCCTAAAGCTCCATACTTTTATCATTACCATTTTGCATAAACCATTTCATGACTCCATTTACTTTATCATTTGAAGTATCATTAAACCAACTCATGACTTCTTCATGACTCCATTTTTCTTAGAATATTGTCTCAATTATGAAAATATTCTCTTTGACTTTCGTACCTTGGATATCCATTGCATCCATATTTCCACTTATTCTATTTTTAGGTGAATTCTTTAGCAATGTATCTATCCTTGGTATTTTTTTTTTCAGAAAATTGACTTCTATATTCCTACTCTTGGTTGTCATTTTGCTTCTCAAATGTATCATCTCCTAGATTTTGCATTTATCTTCAAAGTATCCAGTTATATCACTATTGTTGAGCATTGTTGGATAGTCCATATGAATGACTTGAATCATGTCTGCAAAATTTGTGTAATCTTCATAAAACTTGGGATTTGCTAACCATTCTTCTAGAAAATTTAATTCTTCTCCAGAAATTGTTGGATTCTTCTTAGTTTTATCCTCTTTTATGCCTTCATGAGGCAATTCTTTATCTTCTTTCATGACAAATTTTGATGGTTGTCCATCTTTATATCCTTCATCACTTGTGCGCGTGCACACACACACACACACATTGTTGGTTTCATATCATATGATTCTAGAGTTCCTATTGATGCTCCTGGCATCATCCCCTTGTGCTTCAATCTAGCATTCTTCAGGTATTATATGAAATACTCTTAAGGTCTCTCATCTTCCTCGTCATATTTTGTAAGCATTTCTCCCTACTCTGGTTATGAACTTCCATATCTAAAGATTTCTTTCTACTCTCATTTTCCCTAAGTTATTCTTTTGTTTTGACCTAGACATTCAACTTGTGTATCAATTTCCTTGCATTTAATTTCACAATAGGCCATTTAACTTTGTTTCTCAAACTCCATCCACGTTCATGATCTTTTGCAATTATTTTTATTAGGTTCATCATCTCATTGGATTATTATTTTAACTCAATTATTTCCTTATCCAATTCTTCCTTAATTATCTTTTTCCTACCAATTGAATTTACATCTTCCCTCATCTTGTTATGGCTTTCTCCTCAACTGTTTTCCTAAATATTTATAGTCATCTCTCTATATATAAGCTTCTCCATACTCAACTATAAGTTACAACTAAGCCTCCAACACGACAAATCTTTTTCATCCTACTACACAATACCTCACCAAGCTTCTCTCATGAACTTGTCCTTTTGGTATGACTGGTTCTTTCCACTATAAATCTAAGCTTCATTTGCTTCTCTAGGATTTTACACTCTACTCACACTCTCCTCATGAGAACTTCCATTGTTCTCATTACTCCTAATCATCAATATGGAATTTGTTATGGCCTCTCTATTATAAGGGTTCACCACACTTTTCCTTCCTTTATTACTGCAAGTATAAATGATAATTACTTCTACAAGGGTTAATTGTAAGACATACTAACTATGTTTACTAGTCGGATATATCTTCAAAAGTTTCTATGTTCTCTGTAAATTTTTCCCAATATTTCTCTATTGAGATATATTCTCACATTTCTACACGACAATTTCCTTAGGTGGAAATGTTCTTTCTTCTTCATACTTCTTTGTTACAACTTCTATTTGCATAACTTGTAACCCTTCTAGCACACAAGTCTTAATCTACTACAAGATGCACTCAACACCTCAACATTGGATCCTTCTTAAAAATATCTCTTTGTAAGAAATTAATTGGTTGTGCATCTTTCACACATGATGGCTCAAATGGTTTGAACACAATGTTGGGACTTGTTTTTGGCCTCTTTTTGATACCTTATTCTACCTTTTTCTACAGTCATTTTGCCTCATTTTTTACCTCATTTAGTATTCATAACTATCCTTATACTTGTCCATGGTCCAAAATATGAATGGAGGTATAGAGTCATGGATTAGATTCCTTTTAATACTTCTTTGGTTGATTTAGATAGATGTTTAAGTGAATTTTATGTCCTATTTCTAACATTCAAATATTGTTTTATATTTATTAGGGGTCCTTGACATGAAAATATGTATTCCCTAGCTTGTGACAAGTCTATTTCATAACTCAACACTTGGATGGACATTTCGGTGCTACGCAATTGTTCAATACTATATTTTGTAACTAATTTGGTACTAAGATTGTTCACCAACAAGCCAGTAGTATATATTTACGCTCCTCTAAGGCAACGATCAACATCTATGTGGTACATCCTTTCAACAAAATTTGGATTCAAGTTAGATTTTCTAAAAAATTTCTAGACCTTATATAGAATACATTTGGTTATATTTGACAAGGAGACCAGTTCCTATGGGCAACTATTCGTATGGACTGGAACAATGTTCCAATAAATCTGCTAATGTTCTATTATGACACTATCAAATTATTTTGTACTATTCTTGTAAATTCAGTTGTAAATATTTTAGACAACAATCTATTTAAAAGGGAGTGATCAATAGTGTCATAGGTTGGAGACAAAGAGGAGAGAAGAAAGTTTAGTGACAATATTTATGCCATTAAATTTGTGTCTTTTATTTGACTTTGGGAACTATGATGTATCAGTTACATTGAAGACTTTATAATATAGTATTTCAGCTCTTATTTCCTAATTTTTGATGTGTTGTGAGTAATTTGATCTACTATAGTTAATTAAGCTTGACTCAGGTCATTGGAAAGGGCCCGCCATCGATCCTCGCCAAGCCTTATAAAGATAGTTTTAGTTAGATTAATATGTATGTTAAGATCTAGTGTAGAGTAAATGTACCTTTAATTTAATAGTATCAATCATCTCTTGTTTTTGAATTGAATGTTATTTGCCAGTTTTGCATATTAATGATTGGATTATTTAAACTAGAATTAGGCTTGATTTCATATTGGTTGTTATAGGTTAAGTTTTTCATGAAGATTTTGTTACATTGATGTTTGGTTAGAAATCCTAAGTTAGAAATTCTTTACGAGTTGGATTCTTTTAGTTATTGTTTAATTGAAACGAGTTAGAATACCTGGGTACTGTTAGATTTGTTTGATTTGAATTGATATAGATATGTTTGGTTAGCCTTGGATTTGAATGAATTAAACCTTCAGTACTATAATCATTCTGTCATTGGCAGAGTAACCAAATTACATCTTTTGATTTATGACATTTTCTTATTTATAAATAAAGGCTTAATAGGTTTCTTCACTTTGTAAAGTTTTTATTTTCATTTGGAATAGTTGAGTGGCTTTTGATTCGAATGTTAAGACTGAAATCTTGAGTTTGATATCATTTGGTACTCAATTATGTACTGAGTTGGTAGTGATATTAATTACAACGTACCTATGAGTGACAAATTGGAATAAGTAGTTGGTTATACTTTAAAGAACAAAATAATTGCATATTAATTAAACATGTTAAAGTGTACCTAGGTCAGTGATAGTTTGCATCTTAAAGTTTACGAATCTCGGTTGACACTTTAATAAGAAGGGAGATTAAAATAGATAGATAAAACCCCGAACATTTTTGGCATCATTGTCGAGGAGTTGCAAACAGTCTGGGTAACGTTTCTCTTTTGATAACAGTTTGTTAGATTCATGTTTGTGATGGTAAATTTACAGGGAAACGGGAGGGTGGAGAAAGTACGGTAATACGTGAGTGAAGAGCCACACATCCATTATGGTGGGGTTGCTCCAAATTATGGTTGTCCCTGATTTATTTCTTTAGTTATTTTTCTAATGTGTACAGCTAGAGGTAGACATAGATATAGTAAAGTAATATTTATTAAGAGTGAAAACTTTCCTTCAAAATTGTTTGGTCCTACAAAGACCCCCCCAATTAACCCCGCTAATCGTTATACAAGAAACATGGAGAAATGAGAATTTTTTATTGCAATAGTAGCCTCAAACAGGGAGGCATCGTATACAAAAGAAACTATACAACTTGGAGATAAAACACAACAAGAGCAAACAATATTGGAAGCAGTTTTGGAGACAGAACAAGTATTGGTACTACAGGTGGTGGTGATTTCACAAGTAGGGTCTACAATAGGAGCACCTTGGAGAGACTTAGGCCATGTGCACATAAGAGCTAATTCAACTTAATATTCTTACAACTGGGACACTAGACCAGGTTCTACTACTTTAAAATACTTTGGAGGGATGGCAAGCGAAGGGAACAAAAACAATGATAGGATTAATGGCAATGGTGGTATAAGACGGTGACTTAGTGGTGCACTTGATGAAAATGAACATGAAGCACTTTTGGGTTCCCCATATTAAATGTCTCCAGAAATATTACTATGAAGAATATACCTTTGGAATCTCTTCCATTCATGGTATGTCTTCTGAGGACCCTGATTCTTTTTTGTTTGAGTTTGATATCCTTTGTAGGAGCTACAATTATCATGATGATGCACACAAACTCAAACTATTCCCTTTCACTTTGAAATATTCAGCCCTTATGTGGCTTATGAGCCTGGGGTAACATACTATCTTTTTGTGATATGAAATGAAATATACTTTTCTTAAAAAGTAATAAGATTACTGTAAAAGCATAGACGTCAGTGAAATTTTTTAGGATGCAACAAATGGAAAATGAAATCCTAGAAGTGTATCTTGAGAGATTCCTCTACAATTTTCATAAGTCTCGAATAGTTAATTCGGATGAGTGAACCATTAAGGAATGTCTTCTTAAACAAGCCAAGGGAAGATTGCATAGAAACATTAAACCTCTTAAGCTCAAGAGACATTTACAAGAAACCTTTTAATGAGATAGGTAAACTTTGTATGACATATTTGAGTCAAGCTAAAGTAGGAAAAAGGATTTGAGACAACACAAGAGACTTTGTAACAATGATTACTAAAATTGTTCAAGGAGGAGTTACTTGAAAAAAATTGGGGAATATTTTAGAAAAATTTAAAACAAAAATCATGAACATCATTAGTGATCAATTGGACACTCTAAAGATTATGAAAAAGTAGGAAGAAGAGAAGGCTACTTTTTCCATATTTTTTCCCAAGTGTAGAAAGAAACATGTTGAAAGAGAGTGCCCCCTAAATGTCATGGAGGCTTGTGGAATATGTACACATGACCATCCAACTGAACAATTCCCTTCATTACCAGTGTTATAGGTTATCTATAAAGGAGGGGTTGAAATATTTTAACCTTCCCTACCTCCTAGAAGACCTCCATGAAGGGCACCAAATCTCAACTCTTATCAAGATCCTAGTATGCAACCTTCTCCCCAATACTAAACCTGGAATCATCAAACATATTGTTCCCCTTGGTCAACTCAATCACCTCAAAATTCATGATGGATTCAGGGATGGAGAGGAAATACTTATGGGAATGTGTATCAACCCCAATTTTCAACACCCTCATATTACCACTATCAACCACAATACCCACCTTGTGCACCATACACACCTAATGTCCCTTAGTACCAGCAAGGGTATAATACACCCTATCCCACACCACAACAACCTGCATTTCCATTACAACCACAACCACAATAGCCACTCTCATTACCTCAAGGTACTAATCAACCTTCACAACATATGAAACAACCATTTAATTTGAATCCTCGAGAGCAAACACAACTTCCTGCATAACCTATATCAAATCCTAACAACAAACCTCTTCAACTTGTGCAAAACATAGAACAACATACATTCCCCACCTATGCCATCACTTTCTTTCCTATAATTTAAATTCAAATAAGGTTTGGGAAAGTGTTAAACAAAAATAAACCTGTAGTGGTCATTGAAGAGGAGGACCTGCAAATAGAATTTGAAAATAAACTTGATGAAAATAAATAAATGAAGGCCGAAAATAATGATGCAATAAGAGAACCATAATAACAACTGGAACCTTAAAAACCTACTTTTCTAGAAAGACTTCTTGTAAAGAAAACTGAAGTACCTATGGAATATGAACTAAGAAACATTTGTATAGAGATTCATTTACTACAGGATATTAAGAATATTACCTACATACATTAAAATTATTCGGGTTCTTTGTATCAAGAAACCTGGAAGGAAGAAGAATGACAACCAAACCATAAAGGTATTTGGCCAAATTTCTGAAATGATATCAAGGTTTCCACCAAAATATGATGATCCAGGGAATCCAATAGTAACTATAGGACTCAATGGAATTTTTCTGCCTAACACTCTAGTGCATTTAGGAGTAGCCATCAATGAAATTACCATTGATACTATGAACTTATTGTAACTAAACAGAGTGAAACCCACACCTATTGTGTTAGAAATGACAGACAAGTCTATTTTTAAGCCTATTGGAGTTCTAAAATATGTGATCGTAATTGTGGCTTCCTAAGAATATATGGTAGATTTTATAGTGATCTCTCCAAAAAACACTAAACCTAGACATCTAATAGTTTTGGCCAGACCATGCCTAACTATTGTTGATGGCTTTATTGGTTTCTATACTAGAGAAATGAAAATTTCTAATGGATCACAAATCTAAAAGTTGACCATTTTTCAACCTTCTTAATTGGCCAACGAAGTTCCCACTTTTCTAGAGAACCCTTATGGAGGGGAAGAATGTGTGTTTGCATTTTTAACCTTAGAACAATAAAGGGGATTTCAAGACCAAGCAGAAGAACATTTCCTTCAACAATTTATATGAGACATAATATGTATTGAATGCCTTGTTTCTTTTACTGGTTATAATCATGCTTTTAGCTCTCGATTTGAGGAAACCTACTATCCCTTTGTCTTTTCATATTTTACTATTGCAACCATAGGGAAAACAAAGAATTGGGCACTCAACCTATTGAAGTTAGCCTTGGTAGAACATTATACATAGGTACCAATTTAAGTACAGAACAACAGGAGCAAGTAGTAAAAATGATCCAAAAACAACTTGGGGCATTTCCTTTGGACTATTCAGACATCAAAAGGAATTCATCCTGACACTTGCATCCATCACATTTATACCAATGAGGAAATTAGACCAGTAAGATAGCCACAAAGAAGAATGTATCCAGCCCTCAAGGAAATTGTTATAGATGAACTCCAAAAAAATTTAAGTGCTTATTTTATATATCCCATCTCTGATAGAAAATAGACATCTCCCTTAGTAGTTATTCTGAAGAAAAATGGAAAATGGAGAATTTGCGTTGACTATAGGGAGTTGAATAAAGCCACTTTGAGAGATTACTTCCCCTTACATTTCATTGACCAAGTATTGGATACCTTGTCTGAGAAGACACATTTTTCCTTTTTAGATGGTTATAATGGCTATAATCAGATCCAAATATCCCCATAAGACCAAGATAGAACCATCTTCATCTGTCCTTGTGGCACTTATGCCTACAAAGTTCTCCCTTTTGTTTTTTCAATGCTCCAACCACTTTTCAAAGAGTTATACTATCCATTTTTCTTGACCTTATACATGAATGTGTGGAGGTATATATGGATGACTTTACAGTATATGGAAATGATTTTCAAGAGGCTTTGGAAAATTTGGAAAAGGTCTTGATTCGTTGTCAAGAAACTCATCTAGATCTCAGTAATGAAATGTGAACAATGATGCAAACTTAAGGGATTTTACTTGGCCATCATGTTTCACAAACAGGGTTAGAGGTTGACCCTGCAAAAATTGAGGTAATTTCACAAACCCCAGTCCCAATTTCACAAAAAGAGGTAAGAAGTTTCCTAGGGAATGCGGGATACTATATAATATTCATTGAGAATTTTATTGTTGCTCCTGTGTTTACGGTATTGGCTAAAGATGTTGACTTTTCTTGGGATACTGACTGTCAAAATGATTTTCAGGAACTAAAAGATAGGTTTTCAACTGCACTAGTATTGAGGGGACCTAACTGGTCCCTCCCTTTTCATAATTCTACCAATGCATTAGATACAACCTTTGGAGCTATGTTGGATCAGAGAGAGAATAAAATTCCTTACATTTTTTTTTTGTTAGCGAATCTCTCACCTACATAATTGAATTACATTGTTACCAAAAAGGAGTTGTTAGTTGTAGTTCATGCCATCAACAAGTTCAGGCATTATATTACTGGCTATGAAACCTCCGTGCACACCGATCACTTTGCTATTATATTTGTTATGAATAAACCTACTACACATGGTAGAGTTACAAGATGGTTACTTTTACTTTAGGAATTTAACATTAATGTGCTTGAACTGCCTAGATGAGACAATTCAATTGCAACCTTTTTTTTCTAGAATGAACATTTCACAAGATGTTGCCCCAGTTCCGAATGACTTTCAGATCAGAATATATTTTCCATTTCCACTCATACTCCTTGGTTCACTAATGTGGCTAATTAATTGGTGTCAGGAAAGCTACCACAAAACTTATCTGCCAAGAAGAAACATAAGATTGTTTTGTTGAGTGCCAATTATTCATGGATTGAAGGAGATATGTACCGCACTAGACGAAAACTAATTATGAGGATATGTGTGCAAGAAGATGAATTGTATGATATTTTGAAATCTTGCCACAACGAACCATGTGGTGGGCGTTTTGTTGATAAAAGGACGATTTACAAAGTGTTGCATGTGAACTATTATTGACCCACCCTTTTTAAAGATGCTAATAAGTTTGATGCTAGCTATGATGCTTTTCAGAGGATGGGAAGACCAATTTCAAGTGAATAGATGCCTCTTCAAACCCAGGTATCATTTGAACCTTTTGAGAAATGGGCATTATATTTTGTAGGACCTATTTCTCCTATGTCTAGAAAGAAGAGATATATTCTAGTCTGCACTGATTATGTGACAAAAAGGGTAGAGGCCAAAGCCTTATATTCTGTTAGTGAAAAATATGTCGTGGATTTTCTCTTTGAAGACATATTTACCCGTTTTGGAGTACCTAGAGATTGTCACCGATCAGGATACACAATTTACTCCCAAGCTGGTAAAAGTTATCACTGAACATTACCAAATTAAGCACCAAAAGTCTACACCAGGCTAATGGTCAGCTATAAAATACCCATAAATCCTTGGAGTTTATTCTTACTAAAAAAATTCAACTGCATCATGGAGACTGGGCTGACAGGTTACCAGAAGCATTGTGGGCCTACAGAATTACTTGGACAATTTTGGCTGGATGTACTCCCTATGAAGTATTTTATGGGAAGTAGGTATTGTTACCTATTGAATTTCAGGTGAGGACCTTTAGGAATGTTGTTCAATTAGGGATGGATTTGAAAGAATCTTAGAAACAAAGAGTGTTGTAGCTAAACGAACTTGATGAGATTAGGAAGAATTCTCTCCAGAATACTATGTCGGTGTAGGATCAAAGGGGTCGTTGGCATGATAAGTAAAACAAAAAAAAAAAACTTTCCAACCAAGAGACTGGGAATTATTGTATGGCAGTAAGTTCAAACACTTCAAAGGGAATTTTTTCAACTATATGGCTAGGACCCTGTGAAGTGGAAGAGGTTTTTGAAAATGGATCGGTTAGAATAAAAACTAGTGATGATGATCAAAATCCCTTTTTGGTAAATGGACACAGATTGAAGGTTTATCACCGACCACTTTCCAAATAAGAATTTTTACAAATTGTCTTGCAAAATCTAGAGATGGATTTGATTAATAAAGAGGGCCCAACTTCTGCTGGTTATTCAAGTGAACTTGTATTATTGTTATGATGTATAAGTAGTTTAAATAACAGTGAGATTAATTATGCTTTCCTCCTTAGGCCCACATATAATAAAGAGGAAATATGTCAAGTGTAAGTTTATTCCTTTATCCGGACTTGACACAATATTACGGAAAAGGACACCCTTGGATTCCCCTTAAAGTATCTTCAGACCCTCTAAAAATGAATACTCTGAGCATAGGTTGACCCAGGATCATTAAAATTAATGGGATGTCAGTCGTTAGGGATCTACCAAGTATCAAATTGTTCTTTCCTGGGCTTGGTAGAATAATTACGGAAAGGAAATCTCTAGAGTCTTATTTTTTGTTTCTCAAACTCTCTAAAATTTAAACACCAACTAGGAAGAAACTATTTCATTCTTAGCTAAAAATCCATGCAATGGTAGTAACGAGATTCAACGTGAAGCAAAAAATCTTCTTTCCAATTCAAAATTCTCAGTTTGTATTAGTTCGTAGCTAATTTTGAAGTAGTTTTGGAAAAGTCCTTATTACAATCCAAAGTATTTGTTCTAGTACAAACCAATATTTTGTACTATTAACGGACCTATCTCTAGTACCAAATCACTTTCATGCTTAATATAGATCAACAACATAGTTCCAGTTTTCTAATACTAGATTGAGCTTGAGTACAAGATAAGTTTCAACCATTTTATTTTCAGCCTAAGTATTAAATGAGCAGTACAAAACATTCAATATAGAACTCTAGTACAAAACCAATCGAACTATTAATTTTTTAGAATTTTGTTTAACATGTGATGATTGCTCGTATTATACTTTAATAACTAGTACTTCATATTTTTCATTCATGAGTCCCTAAAAATCATTACACGTCCAGGCACATATATGAATTAGCTTTTCATTTGTTTGAATTAAAACAAGGAATATGGATATTGAGTTTATGAAATGATTTCTTAGTCTCCATTCATAGTAATTATAACAACGATTATGCACCCTAATCCTGAAATATATGTGCTTTTGATATTCCAAAAACTTTTTTTTTAATAAAGTATGTTTTCTCTCACCAAATCATCCCTCATTATTCCTTCTTGAAGTCATAACCATGCCTAAGTCAGCATTTGGTTTGGTACTCTCCTCATTATGATTGGTAATGGGTAAAACTCAGACCATGCTCTATTTATCCCCATTCCTCCTTGTTCCATCACTACTCTAGCATTCTTGTTCATTCATAACCCCCTTCATGACTCCCTTTCAAGCATCAAGTCATGAGTTCATCCTAGGCATAGGGGGAGAATGGCATGAGCCTACATTTTCACAGTTTAGTACCAGATTGCAATATAATTCATGTAGAGCTTAATTTGAGGAGAAGGGATGGATGTCGTTTTTGCAGAATTTTCAAGGGCATAATGACACTATTTCTCTAGAGTTCACACAAAATTTGAATGGTACCTCTGTGAAAGTCAGAGACATGGAATTTGAACTCACATAAGCACTGGTTTATGAGGCAATCGACTTACCTACAACTAGAGAGAAATACCTCAAGATAAATCTAGTGGACTTCCAAAAATGTGAGAAATGTTTTAAGGCCGAGCATAAAAAAGCTGACTAAACAAAGGGAATTCCTAGAATCTACAAAAAAGAAGAATGGCATCCATGGATGACCACATTACAAACCTTTTTAACTTGCGAGGGACAGTATGCATTCACCTTCCTTTATCATATGAGGTTGCTCTTCCATTTTACAGATGACGATGATATTAATTTTCCTTTCTTCTTATGGCAAAGTTTGCAAAAGGGTGAAAAAAATTCAATCATCCTCTAAAAATACAAAATCCAATCTTTGTCACTATGGTCTCATCATCATAATCATCAAATATGAACTGGGGCACCGAGATGATACATGGGCATGATTCTTAGAGAGGAATTTTCTTAAAGAAGTTGACCAAAATCTGGTGAAACACAAAACCCTTACTCCAAAGAAACTAATAAAAGAACTTGAGACCCTTCTTGAGTCGCTAGTTAAGTCAACAAAAGAAGCAGGGTTTTCGAGCAAGGGCTTAGGAACATATCCAGAGAATCAAGTGGCAGAAAACCCTAACCCTATGGAATCAGAAAGGATAAAGAGGCCTATAAAAGAGGGATTGATCTAGAACATTTAAAAAAAAAGGCACAATCGTCAAAACAACAATAGGATCCCATTAAGAAGAAACCTCAGAAACTAAAGCTAGAACAAAATCCTCTTCATAGAAGAACTAGTCACCTAAACGATATAACAGATACACTAAAAATGGGTAGAAGAAGAAATTAGCTCATAAGAAGAAGACTGGTAAGAAAGAAAGTGATCGAGAGAAGGTTGTTATGCCACCTCCAGAACATACTGAGAACGCTACAAGTCAACCTTTGGCTCAAACCTCACAGCAAGGGAGAATACTCACCCGCAGCATGGTGCAAAAACAACGTCCTCCACAGGAAGCTCAACTCCTTGAACCAATGTATGTTTCATCATCTCTAGAGAAAGAACCATATGCTAGCACAAAATATCCTTATTTGTCACAATTGAGAACAAAAAGGTTTGGAAAGACATCACCAGAGGAGGAAGGGCATGTTGATACTTTTGGTGACTTTCAAGGTAATTCTCCTCTCAATAATTAATTTGAATTTGGGCCTACTAAAGTTAAAGAGGTAGCTAAAACAATGAGAAGTCAGATTGAAGAAAAGATGGTTTATGAGAAGATTAATTTAAATGATTTGTAAACTGTCGTGGATATTCCACTGGACAATTCGTAACAATAGATTTGATAATATTATATTAAAATACTGAAATTTTACACTACTACAATTTTATTAAAATTCTAGATTTGTAGATTTTTTCTGTAATCAGTGCATACATGTGAATGGAAATTATGCAAAAAATAGAGAACGATACATAAGATCACAAAAACATAAGACACAATATATTCTCTTTGGGAAACCCTTTCAGGAAAAAACGCAGCTGGCAGGTGCAACCATTTCACTCTCTTTTTCTATCTGGAAATATGGTTGCAGGTACAAATAAGTAATGTCTGTGGCCTGTGGATTGCTACAGTGCACATATCCTCTCTGTGTGTTCTACTGTAATATTCCTAAATTATCAGGCAGCTAATAGGAACATTGATTTTTTCTTTTAGCACCTAGTAGATGAATAAATGGGGAAAGAGACCCATACTTATCTTGAATAAGAATAAAATCCATCTTGATGTGAAAAGGGATCATAATAATAATTAAATATAGCACTCTCATGTGTGAACAAGGCATAATGAATGTGGACAAAGTCAAGTTTGACCAAGTCAACAACATTAATGTGGGAGGAGTGGATCATCAATAAGACAGCTCAATATGAATGAGGATCAGTTTAGACAATTGTATAAGAGCTGGATTAAAGACCCTTAGGTGTGAAAAGGGCTGAAGCAGGTTGAAGAGGTCAACCTTGACCAAATCAAACATCGTTGTTATGGAGGAGTGGCATTGATGAAGGTACAACGTAGTTTTGGAGGGAGTTCAATTGTGTGATGGTGGAAACCTTAATGAGTGGGACCCAAGGTGAGAAGGCTCACATATTTTATAACGAAGAGGATGGTAGCCATATGGGGTAGCTTATGAATTATGTTTTGATATGTCTGTTGAGACCTTTGCTCTCTTCAGTTTAGCTAAGATTGTTGGTGTTGTTTAGCACTTGGTATTCCTGTTCAGGAATCCCATCTCTTCCCTTTGAGTAGCTCTTGGGAGAGAATTGATCTATCATTCCACACATCTGGCATTGGGGCCAAGCTTCAGTCTTCAGCTACAGCGCAGTTTCTGTAGAATATTGTGTTGTGTTGCAGGGTGTTGCATTGGAGGGTTGAGAAACCCACTTTCTGAGTTTGTTTTGCATAGGAGGAAGGATTCCTTCTCTTGGGAGATCAGTTTGGGGGGTACTTGAGATCATTTCAGATCTTTGGCAGCAGGCCAACATATTTCCATCACCTACAGCGTAATTCCAGTCTGGAATTGCGCTATTTCTGGAGGGCAGTTTCAGTAGGGGATCTTGTGGTTTTTTTTTAGAGTTTTCATGTGACTGAAAGGTTCATCCTTTCATGGGAAAAGACCTTTCATCATATCTACATTATTTCAGCCTTCTATACTCTTATGCTTCAGTTTGCAGTGATTATTTAGTCTTAGTGCTGAAGATCAGCATTTGTATTTGGGTGTATTCCTAAAAACCCTTCTTGGGTTCCCTTGGACTTGTATAAAGGAGACTAGATCTCAATTTTTGGGCCATATTGATTAATATAAAATCAGATCTATTTGTCTCTATTATTTCTATGTATGAACCTTCATTAGACTGCGCTGTCTCTTTATGCAGAAATTTCATGTTGCAGTAGTTTGGGGTTTCAGCAATTTTGAGCTATACTAGGTGTGGGAGGCTTGTTTACCTCACCTAATTTGATTTGTTTCTGATATCCTCTTGGATTTAGATGCCATATTGTCAGATCTAAGGGATCCAAGTGTTGATTTTGATTTTTATAGCATACATTTCTGAAAATGCATTTTTCATGCATGTGTTGCTGATTTTTCCCCATTGGGAATATTACAGTGGTATCAGAGCATGATCTTTGGCTCAGCCTGTGAACTTCAAGCCAAGATGCTATAAGAAGAAGAAGAGATCTAAAATGGTGAAAGGAATGAGTTGGTCTCATCATTTTTTAGATCTATGAAGAACCTCTCCAAGGAGGTTAAGTAGAAAGAAGAGAAGAGATGTAGTGACACTTCTAGAGGGTTTCAAGAAGAGGAAGGGCCATGTACTTCCTATTCTCGAAATGAAGAACCAATGTTGCAGAAATTTCCAAAGCAATACACCTTGCCTTTTCCTTTTAAGGAAGAATACAAAAGGCATGGAGATGGAGGGCACTTGGAACATGAGATCCTAAGTGGATACCTTGCAGAATATAAGTCACAACCTAAAGCTTTCAAGGAGACTCTAACTCTTCCTCAGTTTATTCAGCTGGAAGAAGAAAGGAGGCCCTACAGCAATAGGAGGATGAGAGGCAATAGATTTCTATTGTCTACTTTTGATGGATCATCCACATGTACAGCAAAGGTTTAGGTGATGAAGCTAGATGCATTCTTCCTACTACATCTAGTGGTAGAAAGAGGGGTTGTTGAGATCTTAGCGCTGCACCTTGAAGGCAAGGCAAGTATTTGGTGGTTCAACCATATGAGTCATGCAAGAGTGTCTAATTTTGCAGATTTCACTCAAAGGGTGATCAAAATATTTGATAAGAAGAAATTAGAAGGGGAGGAGCCTTCACCACCACCTGATAAGATTTGTACTAGCGCTGGTACAACTATGGAGGAGCAGCCATCATCCTCACCAGATGGGGAAGCTATCACATTAGAAGGAGGAATCCTTGCAGCCATACAAGATGTTCCCAAGCTTGACCAAGGTATGCATGAATTTCCACTTTTTGTTATTTCAACAAATCTTATGGAGGAATGTGGAAACTTGTCTTTGCATGATGTAGGATCAACACATACTGTTGATTGGGAGCAGCAAGATTGCACTGCGTTGTGCAACCTTGAATTTTTCAAGGAGGGGATAAATCATCATCCTAATGTGCCATGGTTGAGCTACATACAACACTTGGGGTTGTAGTGTGGGTTTTTGAAGGATAGGATTAACTTTATCCCAAAAAAACCTATGTAGAACTCTATGTTCATCCTTGAATTGGAGCATGAGACAGAGAATACACCTTTGAGGAGGTTGACAGCGCTGTCATTAGGCAGCAGTAAGAATTTGGGGGCCCAGCTATCATTAGAGCATCCTAATGACCATTACACTTGTATGACATTGGATGAGCAGATGATCAATGAGAGACATTATGTCTTTCATCATTGTGATGGATCTATTGGGATGAGCATTGTACAGGCCTACGAGGAGGTTTTGCCTTTAACATGCTTGGACCCATATGGATTCAGTATGATCATTGGTTTGGGGTCTTCTCTAGGAGATCTCCAAGAGGTTGCATTTCAACATCCCATGAAATGTAAAGGTAGAAATCTGATTTCGGGGGATGGTAGTCTTCATTGGAGGAGTACCAAGATGGAGCATGGTAGGAGACATCCACATGTGGATGAATGGAAGTGGGTGGAGAGCAAGAGGTTGGTAAGCCACTTGTATATTTATGACACTCGGCAGCAGGAGGCATGGCTGCGTTGGCTACTCTTGAAGGGGTTTGGCCATCATGAGCTATATCCTTCTCCAAAGGGTATGTTGGTGGAGGAAACTTGGCAGGACACTTGCATCATATGGCAGCAAAGATTTTGGGTGCATTATGTTGATATGATCTCCTTCATGTCAATCAACATATTTTCACCTCATGATTTGTATGATGGAGGTGTGAGGGGGCAACAAGAGTTATTGTTGCTGTGGCTTTTCTTGGGGGAGTATGGGCAGAATTTTTCCCATACTCATCATGATATTTCTGGAGAAAGGGATGGCACATTCAAGGTGAAAAGAGGCTACCCTTCAGCATTGGAGGATAAGGAGGGGTTCCACATAGGAAGAATATTACCCCACATAGCAGCATGATGGTGGATGAATTTTTCATGTGGAATGTCAAAGAAGGGAGTCATGGAGTGACAAGAGCCTTATCACTAAGGCCAACAGCGTTGTCACTTGGGAGTATGTTTCTATTGATGGAGTGTTCCAAGGGGAGTATGCAACCCTTCATTTTTCAGACTTTTATGAGGAGACTCTCGGGGGAGGACTCATCCATGGACCTCACTTTCAGCCTACTCATTATGCATGGTAAGAAATGAATTATTGTACTTGTTTTTCATTTCATTGAGTATTTGCATTATCTCACCATCTATGTATAATGCATTGCTCCACAAGGGGGCAAGATTATTTTTGGGTTTCATGATAATTCTAGGACCAAAACTTATGATGATAACCCTTCTCTACATGAATTTGGGAAAGTGTGTTGTTATTTTTATTATGCCCAACTGATATATATTACTACTTACTACCACATAGTAGATGAGCAAACACACACAGCTAGTAACTTGTTAGAGGACAACTTGCCACATGATGTTCTAAAACAATAGTTGGAAATATTGTGTTGTATCCACTTCAGAAACCATTGGTATCATCCAAACTTGCACATAACCTTCAGTATTTTTCTGATTTGGATGCCATATGGTGATGATGTGCCATTCATTTTGTATGGAATGGTTTGGGCCAGCATGATTCATGACATTAGAGAGAGGATCTTTGGAGATCCAATATTCTTCTTGCCACTTGAGGGCAACCTTATTACAGCCCAAGATCAGTAGTTACTCTACACTTATCATGAGAAAAGAGGAAGATAGCGTGGGGTAGGCCATTTTGTCTACCATGTTCAGTTATTTAGCCCACCTACATTACAGGAGCCAAAGGTGGAGGAGATTTATCACGAGTTACCATTTGGGAGGGTGGCTCATTTTGTATGGATGATAGCTTGGGGATGGGAGATTCACATGGAGATAATAAATCCCAATACATATCGTATCTCATGCCTCAAGGAGGCCTCTAGTCAGCACATTGTTGCCTCCATGAGTATTTTACTTCTTCATGATGATAGCCATTTAGCTAGCTTGCACACTTGGGAGGGGCAGTATGCGGATTTATTGATGAGATAATATCTCATTCCTTGGAGGAATTTATCATATGAGGATGCTACAGGAGGAGGAGATGAGGCTCTTCATTTCTATCCTTGCAGTTTCTTGAGGACAAGCAACATTTGGGAGGGGAGGACTGTAATATTCATAAATTAGAATGCAGCTGATAGGAATATTGATTTTTGCTTTTAGCACCTAGTAAATGAATAAATGGGGAAAGAGACCCATATGTATCTTGAATAAGTATAAAATCCCTCTTGATGTGAAAAGGGATCATAATAATAATTAAATCTAGCACTCCCATGTGTGAACAAGGCATAATGAATGTGGACAAAATCAAGTTTGACCAAGTCAACAACATTAATGTGGGAGGAGTGGATCATCAATAAGACAGCTCAATATGAATGAGGATCAGTTTAGACAATTGTATAAGAGCTAGATTAAAGACCCTTAGGTGTGAAAAGGGCTGAAGCAAGTTGAAGAGGTCAACCTTGACCAAATCAAACAGCGTTGTTATGGAGGAGTGGCATTGATGAAGGTACAACGCAGTTTTGGAGGGAGATTGATTGTGTGATGGTGGAAACCCTAATGAGTGGGACCCAAGGTGAGAAGGCTCACATATTTTATAAGGAAGAGGATGGTAGCCATATGGGGTAGCTTATGAATTATGTTTTGATATGTTTGTTTAGACCTTTTCTCCCTTCAGTTGTTTAGCTAATATTGCTGGTGTTGTTTAGCACTTGGTATTCTTGTTTAGGAATCACATCTCTTCCCTTTGAGTAGCTCTTGGGAGAGACCTGATCTATCATTCCACACATCCAGCATTGCGGCCAAGCTTCAGTCTTCAGCTATAGTGTAGTTTCTGTAGAATATTGTGTTGTGTTGCAGGGTGTTGCAGTGGAGGGTTGAGAAACCCACTTTCTGAGTTGGTTTTGCATAGGAGGAAGGATTCCTTCTCTTGGGAGATCAATTTGTGGGGTACCTAAGCTCATTTTAGATCTTTGGCAGTAGGCAAACATATTTCCATCACCTACAGCGTCATTCCAGTCTGGAATTGCGTTATTTTTGGAGGGCAGCTTCAGTAGGGGATCTTGTGGTTCTTTTTGAGAGTTTTCCTGTGATTGAAGGGTTCATCCTTTCATGGGGGAGGAACTTTGATTAGATTTGCATCAGATCTAAATTATTTCAGCCTTCTATACTCCTGTGCTTCAGTTTGCAGTGATTATTCAGTATTAGTGCTGAAGATCACCATTTGTATTTGGGTGTATTCCTAGAAACCCTTCCCGGGTTCTCTTGGATTTGTATAAAGGAGACTACATCTCAGTTTTTGGGCCATATTGATCAACATAACATCAGATCTATTTGTCTCTACTATTTCTGTGTATGAACCATCATTACACTGTGTTGTCTCTTTATGCAGAAATTTCATGTTGCAGTAATTTGGGGTTTCAGCAATTTTGAGCTATACTAGGTGTGGGAGGCTTATTTACCTCACCTAATTTGATTTGTTTCTGATATACTCTTGGATTTAGATGTCATATTTTCAAATCTAATGGATCCAAGTGTTGATTTCGATTTTTATAGCATACATTTTTGAAAATGTGTTTTTCATGCATGTGTTGTTGACTTTTCCCCATTGGGGATATTACATCTACCTCCCATCTCTTCTGGCTATCTTTGCTCAACTGTGGAACAAAATTCTCTCGAAAGAATGGAATGTCTCTTCCTCCTAGTGGCCAGGTTATAACACAACCCGATAGCCTACTAGTGGTTAATTTTGACTACATCAACTCTTAACTAGAGTTACAAAATAGACTATTCTAAAGTCTTTTACATCACAAACACGTGGCTACCCCCTTTTCCATGAATAATGGGGGGTTATTCGTTGCAGTTCATTTTCGAATGCAAGAACCAAACAAGCTCATTTCAGCAGAGGTCATGAAGCGGTTGGGCCTACTGACCATAACACACCCGCAACCTTACACCATCGGGTGGCTTCACTAAGGAGGAGATCTCTGTGTCAACCAACAATGTAGCCTTCCCTACAACATCGAGCCCTTCATAAAGGAGGTATTGTGTGATGTTGTTCCTTTGAAGTTTTTGACGTATTATTAGGCCAAGCATACTTGTGGAAGTGACATGTTGTGTATGAGTCTAGGCCTCGCATTGTTATTATTACTTTGGGCAATAAGTTGTACAAGATACCAAAGGTAGCACCGCCTACTGCCATCTCTTTGATCATTGCGCAATAATGCAGTAAGATCATTTCCCAGACCAGGAAATTTTTTTTCCTTATGGTTCGCCTTAGGGAAAGAAAAATATTGTGTCCACAGCCTCCAAACAGGGCTCCCCTGCGCGACAACAACAAATGGACAAGGTCATAAAGGAGTACAAGGATATCTTCACCTCACCCACAGAGGTACCCCTACATATTCAGGTCAAGCACTCCATCAATCTAACCCCAAGCACGTCGCTACACAATGGACCAATCTATCGACGCTCTATTATGGAGAACGATGAAATCTAGAGGTAGATTCGGGAGTTGTTGTAGAAAGGGAACATCAGTCAAAGTTCATCACCTTGTGGGAGCTCGATTGTGTTAGTACGGAATAATGATGGCACCTGGAGACTCTGTATTGACTATCGAACGTTGAAAAATATCATTGTTTAGAATATGTATCTAATCCCATGAATCGATGGCCTTCTGGACCAGCTCAAGGGGGCCAAATATTTCAGCAAGATTGACTTGAATTTCAGCTATCACCAAGTACTAATTGAATCTACTGATGTGTGGAAGACTGCGTTAAAATCCAAGGAGGGCCTTTTCGAATGGTTGTCATGCCTTCAGAGTTGATGAATGGCCCCACAACATTCATGAGGTTAATGGACAATATCTTGAAACCCTTCACAACTCATTCATGGTGGTGTATTTGGATGACATCTTGATCTTCAACTAGAGTTGGGAAGAGCACCTTCACCATATTCGACAGGTCCTCCAAAACCCATGGCAACACAAGTTGTGTGCCAATTTGGAGAAATGCACTTTGGTATGACCCGGGTTCAATATATGGGGTACATCATTGGTGAGAGTGGTTTGCATGTGGACCCAGCAAAGATACAAGTCATTCGAGATTGGCCAACCCCAACCACTCTAACAGAGCTCCAAAACTTTCTGCGTCTTGCCAACTTCTACTACATGTTTGTGTTGGGATTCTCTCATATCACTTGGCCTTTGAGTCAAGTCACCAAGGGAGGAGAAAAAGCAAATTTATTTTGGTATGAATCCCAACAGAAGGCATTTGCCGAGTTGAAGCATCACCTATACTCTGCATTAATGCTCACATTACCAGACCTGCAACAACCATTTGAGATTGAGACAGATGCCTCCAACTATGTGATTGGTGCAGTTCTTGCTCAACAGGGGCATCCAATGGCATATCACAATGATACACTTTTAGACACAATCCAAAATTATCCCACCTATGACAAGGAGATGTATTCCATTGTGTAGGCCTATTGATAATGGAAGCATTACAATCCGAGGAAGGAAACGGTTAAGCTCTTCATTGAACGCATGTGAGTACACTTTAAGATCCCACAATCCATTATCTTAGATTGGGACAACAGGTTCCTAAGTACATTTTCGTAAAGTATTTGGTCGATGTTGAATACCAAGCTCACTAAGTCCATGACTTTCGACCCCCAAACCAATGGCCAAACAGAGGTTGTCAACATGATGATCGTGCACATTATGCGCATGTACAACTTGAAGCATCCTCACATGTGGGATGAAAACCTCCCCTATGTAAAGCACAACTAAAATAGATCTCTCCATAGCTCAACTAGCCACAACCCCTTTCAGTTGGGTTTGGGATTCCAACCACTATGTCCCATTGATGTGCCCATACCATTTGCAGCTACTCAGGTAGATTTGGCTCATGTCCAGTCTGAAGCAGACAGGGCTAATAACTTCATTGAGTGCATTTAGCATATCCACAAGCAAGTCCATGACATATTGGTAAGATCCAATGCTAAGTACAAGCAACGACATGATTAGCACTCGGTGCCACACAAGTTCCATGTGGGCAACATAGTTTGGCTACATTTATAGAAGGACAGCCTCGCTAGGCCCCACTGCAAGCTTCACCTGCTCCGATATGGGTATTACACCATCATCAAGGCTATATGGGACAATTCCTTCGAGCTTAGCATTCTGTTATTTATTGACCTATACCCATTGTTCAATGTGGACCACCTTCGCCCATACTTTCCACCATTACTAAACACATTCGACATTGTAGAACAACTCACACAAATGGAGCTAAACCCATATTGCAAGGAACATGAAACAACTAATTAGATCATGGACACCGAGATCAAGAAAACTCACCAAGATAGGATCCATCTATATCAAGTTTTCAAAGTAGGCCAACTCCTTCACTAGGGGAGGTGGTTCACTATGGACCAGGTTCAATAGAAATCCTCACCTCATGGAGGCCCTGAACGAAATGGGGACCATTGCTTCCTAAGGACGAAGGACTGATCTACGTGGATATTGGTGGGCACCTGCCTATTCCACCTACACCTCCAATCAGTTTCATCAGTTTCCTTTTTTATAGCAGCATTTAGTATTTTTAGCAGTTTTTCAGGTCCTAAATTTTCAGAGTATTTTTTACCCGATAAACGACGTTTTTTAGAGGCCCGCAGTAGGCCCATAGCCATAGGCAAGAGCCTGTAGCAAATCCTATAGTACTAAGATATTTCCTTCCAACAAGGTATTTTATGTGCCAAACATAGATAATATGACCAAGTTACAACCTCGGGAAGTTGGTTGCCTAGCTAACCCCAACGAGGCCCACAAGCTCTTGGTGTTCTATCTCTTTGGGTTAGGGTTTTGGTTGTTTAGGTTTTTCTCTTATTGTTTAGTAATAAAAAGGCCATCTGTAACAAAATTCGGAGGCATGTATCCACCACATTTCTTCTCAGAGATAAACTACCATCACCTGAACTAATTTATTTCCATTATGTCTATAAGCATATTTCATTTCTTTGGTATTAATGAAATGAAGTGTTATTTCTTCTGCATCTCTATATTTATGGTTATATTTGTATATTTTTGCATTCCTTCTTAAGTTCATATCAGAATCCAACCATATCTTGTAATGCATTGGTGGGACTTACCACTCCTCAAACTCTTAAGATAGAAGGAGATATCAAGAAGAAAAGGTTATAATATTGATTGATTTAGGTAGTACCCATAATTTTATTCATTGTAAGATAGCCAAGGAATTGAAATGTTTCCTATATCCAACACAAGAGTTTCAAGTGATGGTTGCAAATGGAGGAACTATAAACTATCTGGAAAGTGCTATAATATCAAGCTAACCATGGGTGAATATGCATTGAATACTCCAATGCTTTCAATTCCAATGGGTGGTGTTGATGTTGTACTTGGAGTCCAATGGTTGTAATCTTTGCGTATGATATATTTTAATTTTCAGGAACTTTTCTTGAATTTTTTTTAGGAAGGAAAATAAGTTGAATTAAGGGTATCACAGGAAAACCGGGAAATATAATCAACTCTAATGGCATGAAAAATCTTCTTAAGAAAGAAAAACAGGGTGTAATTGCACAATTATGCTCACTAGAGGTTCAAACATCGAAATAATCTATTTCTCCAGATCTCCAAAAAGTCTTAGAAAATCATTCCATGGTATTTGAAACTCTCAAAGGCCTCCCACCTATTTTTTATCATGATCATGTTATTCATTTGATTCCAGAAAGTGTTCCTCCAAACATCAGACCTTACAGATATCCCTATGCCAAAAAGAGTGAAATTGAACGTATGGTTCTAGAAATGGTATAGGCCGATATAATTCAACCTAGTCAAATTTATTTCTCTACTCCATTAGTATTGGTGCACAAGAAGGATGGATCATGGCGTATGTGTCGAGATTACAGGGAGCTCAACAAGCTCACTATTAAAGATAAATTTTCCCATTCACGTCATTGATGAATTTTTGGATGAATTACATGGAGAAATTTACTTTACCAAGCTAGATCTTCTTTTAGGATATCATTAAATTGGAATGAAGACTGAAGACATCCTAAAAAAAACATTCATAACTCATGAGGGTCGTTATGAATTTTTGGTCATGCCTTTTGGCCTTAGTAATGCACCTTCCACATTTCAAAATTTGATGATTTTCATTTTTCAAACCCTTCCTTAGAAAATTTGTGTTAGTATTATTTGATGATATACTAATCTACAACAAGCCTTGGAAGGATCATGTTCAACATGTTGGAAGGGTGCTCAAACTATTAGAGGAGAAACAATTATATGCAAAAACCTCCAAATGTTTATTCGAAGTACAAGAGGTGGAATATTTGGGTCATATTGTATCTCATGAGGGTGTTAAGGTAGAGCCGAACAAAATTGAAGCCATTAAGGAGTGGAAAATCCCCACAACCATAAAGCATCTTCAAGGATTTCTCGGGTTGACAGGGTATCGCAAGTTTGTTAAGAATTATGGGACAATAGCGGCACCTCTAACAACATTACTGAAGAAATATGCATTTTCTTGGACTCTAGAAGCAACTAAGGCCTTTGAGCATCTTAAAGAGGCAACATGTCAAGCACCAGTCTTAGCTATGCTAGACTTCACAAAAACCTTTAATGTAGAATGTGAAGCCTCAAGAAATGGAGTTCATGTTGTTTTAATGCAAGAAGGAAGACCCTTTACTTTTGAAAGTCGTCGAATCAAAGGAAAGTATTTACACAAGCCCATTCATCAGAAGAAAATGTTAGCAATACTACATGCACTAAAGCAATAGCGACCTTGCCTAATGGGAAGACACTTCAAGGTAAAAACATATTATGATAATATTAAATACTTTTTGGAACAAAGATTACATTCAGAAGATTAGCAAAAATGGGTCACAAAGATGTTGGGTTATGACTTTGAAATCATCTACAAAAAAAGGAAGCAAAATTTTGTTGCAGATGCACTCTCAAGAAATGATGAGCATGTATAAGCATTGCTTTGTGTCATCTCTATTATCCAACTTGATTGGATAACTGAAGCAAGGGATGAATGGAAGAATGAAGAAGGGGTGTCAACACTCATTCAAAAGTTGCAGCAAGATCTCAATATATCTAATAAATTTAGCTAGAAAAATGATTCATTATAGTACAAAGATCACTTATATTTTTGTTAGAATTCCCAACTCAAGCAAAAGATTCTTTTGGAATTGCACACCTCCGCCTTAGAAGGGCACGTAGGATTTTTAAAAACTTACCACAGGTCAAGAATAATTTTTTTGGGGATGGCTTTAAATCTGATATTCAAAAAATTGTGGCAAAATGTTTGGTTTTCCGGCAAAACAATAAAGTTGAGACAATTAAGACCCTAGGTTTGTTACAACCTTTATCCATTCCAAGTCAATGTTGGGAGGAGGTCTCAATGGGTTTTATCACAGGTTTACCCAAGTATGAAAGAAAGAGTTTCATCATGGTGGTAGTTGATAAACTTACCAAGTATGCACACTTTTGTGCATTATCTCATCATTTTAAAGCTAGTACAAGTGCTATTGCATTTATGAAAACAATTCAAAAGGTACATGGAAACCCAAATATTATTGTAAGTGATAAAGATCCCATTTTCACTGGATTTTTTTGGAAAGAATTATTTTCTTGTCTTGGTACTCAATTAGCTCATAGCTCATCTTATCATCCTTAATCTGACGAGAAAACTGAGATAATGATAAAATGTTTATAAGGATATCTTCATTGCTTTGTATCCGATAAATAAACACAATGGGTCAAGTGGTTAATTCTCACTGGATGGTGGTATATCACTTCCTTCGATACTATATAAAAAATGACCCCATTTATGGAACTTTAAGTCATAGGCATGGTAAAGGTACAATGGTCCTAGCTCGGTCCCGTTGAGGCCACTTGGGAACAAGAAGATGTAAATGGCGGAGTACCCTCAACTTTTTGAATGATGTACTATATATACATGTATGCATGTGACACTAAGGATATTGCATAAATACGGGGGGGGGGAATGTAATACCCCCACCAAATTTTAATGTAAATTTGAACACCTTCATATTAGGTTGGAGAACCAGAGACATTTTGGCGGGCTTGCATGCCTATGTATTTATATTTAATATATTTTGGGGCTAGTATGCCCAGGTTGTACATATTTTCTATATAATAAAATAATATGAAATATATTGGCTACGGTACCACTCCATGGTAAGAGTATGGGGGGCATGCAACTCCACAGACACAGGTAATGATGTTGATGACACTTGATGGTGATAAGTGGACACTGGGGTCCACATGGCTTTGTTGTGCCACATGGAAAAGAAGTCATGCAATGTGGGCAACACACACACACACATACCAGCCTAGATCCATCTTAACTTTGGATCTACCAAGCGTAGAGAGGGATCAAATATCTTTTCACTTTAGAAGCGCTTTGCATCTTAAGAAATTTGGTCCCTCTCAATTCTTGGTAGATTCGGAGTTAAGATGGAACTAAGCTGGTGTGTGTATATATATATATATATATTGTAAGCTTGGTAGAACTACATCTTCATCATGTCCAATATATCACCTTGGTTGGGGTGGGGAATTGAACTAGTGACTTCACATCATGGAGCGCCTTAAGAGAGCACCCGATCACCGTCTATCCAAGACCCCATGGATAAATATAAATCTAACTATTAATTTTATATTTATTTATTTGTTTCATATTATTAATGTATTTCTATCGATTCAAAATGATAAATATTACAAAATCTCTACCATACTCGGATCAAATGTTTACATAGAAGTTAAGTTTACTTATGAACCTCAAATATAAAGAATTTTTTTAATAAAAAGTGAATCGGCCTTGGGAAATATTGGATAAATATTAATATTATAATATTATATGTTACCCAATATTTATTACTACCCCCACCTAATAAAAAAAGGCCACGGGTGGGGGGGAAATACTAATTAAAATGTAATATTATTACATTTTAGCTAATATTTCCCCTCACACTCCAACCTAAATATTACATTTTACTTAATATTCCCCCTCACCCCATCTAATTTTATAATCGAGTTTGTTGACTTTTAAACTACAAATATAAAGAAAAATTACAATAAGAAGTGCACCTCTTGAGGGGAAATATTAGGTAAAATGTAATATTATAGCATTATATTTTACCCAATATAACCTAGTAAAGAGTGGATGGAGCTAGGGAAAAATATTAGATAGAATGTAATAATTACATTTTTCCTAATATTTCCCCTGCCTCTGATTATGGGGGGACATATCTGTTATCGTTCTGTAAATTTTGAGATTGTGAGGGTAAACACAGAGGGCAACATCAAAACCGCTTTGGAAGCTGGGATCTAGCCCTGCCAGCTTTAGAGAGGGATTTCTCTGTAAATTTTAGCTTTGTTTTATATAAATTTTAGGCTAGTTATGACTGTGCAAATTGTTTGTTTATGATTTGATTGGATTGTTTTGGTTGACTGAAATCTTATAATTCCATTGGGCTATGGAGTCTAAAAATTAACTGGGTCTGCATCAAACTTTGGAGTTTCACAGGGCAAGCTAGGTTGCACTAGTTGGATCTTTCAAAATTTTTAAATGATATGAAACAAGAGAAATGAAAGGTTCAGTAGAAACTAAGGAGCAATTAAGAATTCCTTAATTTGACTGCAACAAAAAACATAGAAATTACCTACAGCCAAAATAGAGTGCATATTTCAACAAATCCTATTCGTCACCATTTTTGTAATGTAATTAAGCTTTTTAAGAAATAACAGTGAAATAAAACAATGAATAAACACATGAACAAGAGAAAAACATCACCAATTCGTACACCACATAAATCCTATGAAGAATGTCCTTGTATTATTGATGAGTCCAGCAACCAGAAAATTACAATAACTTGGAGAAAATTATATTCAACAATCAACCCCGAATACTTCAAAATGTGAATTATTTATACAATAGTTACAAAATCATTACAAAATCGTTGTCTCAACAGACAATGTATAATTAGCACTATTATGAACAAGATTATCGATCTCTACAGAGTAATAGGCTAGGTGGGCAACTGCGTGGAGAGGTGGCTCTGCTTTGGAGGAGTTTATAGATGAATTGGCCTTTTTTTGTGCTGCGCTGGCTGATGTGTTGTCTAATGTGTTGGCATATCCTTTTACTGCATCTGAATTACCAATCAGTCTAGTAATTCACAAATTTTGTCCCATCTGTCTTCATCTGGAATGGTTAATTTAGTTACCTTTCAGTGAATTTCAACAACCTCAGTATACTTTGCAAATGTTGGCCTTACCACAAAAATATGATTTACTTCATGCTGGATAAAGAAATCATTACCCATTGCTTCTAAGAAAGCTCTACCTGTCATTTTGCCTTTGATGTTTGTAAACTTTGAACTGTCTCTCGCTACCTCCTTCAATTTTCTAATATAATCTTCATTGGTAATTAATTTATCATTAATTACAAACAAGCTGGGTAACCCTTTTTTATTTAGAGCTTCTATCCTAGTGAATGATCATAGGCTCAATATTTTAGCTCAAAAATGAAAGTGCTCAGAATTGAAAGAAGCCGGAATGACACCAACTGACCCATCGCAAGGAATCCAACGCAATTTATTTCATTTATGCTTTGCTAATCGCCGTTCAAAAAAGACAATTTTTTATTAAAAAATTGCAGAACAAGTACAGGTTGATGACATGGCAGCCCAATCAGCATTCAGGGAATCTTCTTCAGTTTTAGTGCAATGGTACTGTGACAAGTGTCACCACGGGATTCGCGAGTTTGGTTTGTGAAGGTAAAATTTGTCCAATAACCTCCTAAGGTTGAATTTGGGTTTATAATATTATGTGCTAGAAATTTTTAATATATATATATATATATATTTTCAAAAAACCAACTCAACATTTATACTTAATGGTGGCAAGCATATAGTAATGGTGGGTTTCATTTTATTATGGTGCCAACATATATATTAGCAATGGGTCATGGTATATATATATTAAATGACATTTCAAACCATATGGTTCGTTGACAAATGGTGGATTAACATTACAATGGGTCATGTTATTAAATATTTCGAATGGCATATTGTATTATTCCAAAGGTCCGATTAAACAAAGGTTCGATCAAATGTCATATGGTTAGAGGAAGGCATCAAAGGTTCGAGGGCATGTTATATAAAGTTTGATACGGTGCGAATCGCCCATGAGCACGCCTACCAACCGTTGCACCATCGCCATGATCCTTGCTAATCATAAGATCCTGCCACTATTTAAAGTTTGTCAGAGTGAGAGTTTGGGGTCCGGAGGGGGCCAACCCCTTCCCACATGTCCACGCGCCCGAGACCTGGAGCTTAAGAAGAAAATCCGGTGAGAGTTTAAAGTTTTAAACATAATTAAAACGTGGTCTGTAATTTTAATATGTGGTTTAACCACATTAAACAGTGTTTAGTGTTAATACGTGGTTTGCGTTAAAAGTGCCACTAACCATGCTTAACTATCCGTTTATCCACTTAAACTTATGCTTGTCAATTAATTAAATGCGGATTATCTTGGCAGCGCTTTTGGTGGACCCGCCAAATGTGGGGCAGCTCCACATTTAGTGGAGTTAAGTGGTGGACTTCCAGATTTAGTGGAGAAAAACTAGGGAAAATTGGTTTTTCCATAACTGAGGCAATATTCAACCAAATTGGGTGCAGGAAGTGTCATTATAGACATATTTTGATGTTTTGGAGCTATTGGAATATGTTTCAGAGGCAGAATATGTCATCTACATATGTTTTTGTTGACTTGAAGATTTTTGAAGCCAAGGGCCACGAGGAGGGAAGGCCATGCCCAGAGCATCTGGTAACCAAATTGAGTAAAAAAATAGTCGTTTCTCATAGATTACGATGTTTTAAACTCATTTGAATGTGTTCCAAAATAATTTGATGCATGTAAACATCATTTTGAGCAAATTTGAGTTAATATAGAGGCCCAAGTTGTGGAGCTGGACCAAGCAGATGTAGCCCAGGAGGGGTGAACTCCTTCATCAAAAAAATGTTTTATTGTATTAGTTTGTGTGGTTTGCTGTAATTTATGTTGTTGTTGTTCATCACTTTAAATTCATGCTTTATTCTTTCAAAAAACACTTATAAAATTCAATTTTAATTCCTCTTTTGACACACATAAGCAACAAAGGAACCTGCACATCAAGCATAAGATCAATGAATAAGTTTGATATATGAAAATAAAATTAGCATAGCAATAAATAAAATTCAAATTCAGATCAAGTTGGTATCAGAGCCTAGTTGAAAGGCAAGGTTATTTTCTTGATAGTTGCTTGAAGTTTTGTGCAAGTTAATGGTTGCAATTTTGTGATGCTAACAAGGTTAAAGTTGCAGAAAGGTGAAGGGAATTTGTTGGTTGCAAGTCTAGATATTAGGACCAGAAGAAGGAGATCTGAAAGAGCATCATCCTCACCAAAAATTTCACTCATAGCTTCACTTGAAGAACCTCAAGTTTTGTTTCAAGAAGCTGAGATTGAAGAGGTGCAATTTGTACAAGAAGCTGAAGTGATTGAAGAGGTACAAGCATCAGAGGTTGAGCTTGAATCCTTAGCCATTATGTCAGGAGTTGGAGAGACTCATGGGCATTCATTAGAAGAAGATGTCAAGGGAGACTTCAAATACATTCAAAGAATGGTTAAAATCTGTTTGATGCATTCACTACATAAAGAGTAGGAGAAGGTTCTAAGCCTCCATATGGAGAAGGATATTCAGCAGGTAAGAAGGATGAAGAGAAGAGTTCAAAGGGTAGCGAAGGAAAGCCACTTCCATCTCCACCATCTTCATCATCCTCATCATCCCCATCTGCATCATCTTCTACTTCCACCGCAAAGACCACTCGCACTCACTCAAAAGCCACAAAGGGAAAGACTCCATTACTTAAATTGGACATTAAGTTTGAACTACCCATGTACAATAGTGAGGTAAATGCAGAGAGGCTTGACAATTGGATACGTCAATTGGAGGTGTATTGTAGAATTCAAAACCTTTATGAAGACGACATAAAGATCCAGTTGGCTTCATTAAGGCTAGAAGGAGCTTCACTAGTTTGGTGGGAAGCAAAGACTCAAGAAGAAATGTGAATCCATGGTAAGATATCCATTTCTTGGGTTGAGTTTATTTATTCCATTAAGAGACAATTTTATCCATTAGCCTACATGCAAAAAGCTATTATGAGTTGGAAAAATTTTAAGTATCTCAAGGGTAAAACAGTTCAAGGGTATACCCAGGAGTTTAGAAAGAGAGCTTTGTTGCTAGGAGTAAATTTGAATTCCCAAGATACACTCTTGAAATATATTGGTGGTTTACATTCCTATTTGAAGCATACTATTCGTATGTTTAACCCAAGCAATTTAGATCAAGTTTGTGTACAAGCCACACACTTAGAGGCAAGGGGAAAATAAGGCATAGAGGAGAAAAGTGAAAGTGAGGGTAAAGAAAAAGGAAAGTTTTTTCGAAGAGGAAAAACAAATAGCTCTATAAAAAGAGAGAACGAAAAACTCACATGAAGAAATTGTTCAAAGACTGGCCATGATGAAGACCATTATTGGCAACTTCATCCAAAATTGAAACCAAATAGATTGAAAGCCAAAGAGAAAGGAAAAATTGTTGCTATAGCTGAATAAGACTTAGGGTCAAATTCGGGAGCTTTGACAAAAATTACAGCCATGGGTTTGAAAGGTAAACATGTTGCAAGCACTAGTTCTTCAAAATTTTCAAATGATACTCATGATGAAGGTACAAGAATAGAAATTTTCCATATTAGAGTTGTGTCTAAACATACCAAGATCGATTCACTTTTTGATAGTGGGTCACAAGCTAACTTGATTTCTGAAGATTTGGTTAAGAAGCTAGGCCTTTAAATTATTAGACATCCAAGACCATATCCTTTGGGTTGGATATGCAATAATGCCAACTTGTAGGTTACAACGAAGTGCTTACTAAGATTTTCCATTAACTCAAAATTTCTTGATGAATTTGAGCTTGATGTGGTGTCGCTTGAGATATCAGGTATTGTATTGGGAAGTGCTTATCTGTATGATAGGAAAGTTGTATTAATCACCATGAGCACAAGTATCACTTGTTTAAGGATGGTATTGAGTGCATAATTAGAGCACATAAGAAGAAGATAGGTAATTTTTCTCTTGTACATGCAAGTGAAATGAAGAGGATAGTGAATGCAAGTCAGAACTTGACATTGTTGATGATCAAGCAAAGAGAAGTATTGAATCAAACTTTTCAAAAGGATGCTTATGTTTGCAATTATTTGTTTTAGGATGTTAACAGGTTGCCTCTGAAAGAAGGCGAAAAACTTTTGCAACAGTCAACATTGGTGTTGAGCGATGTTGGAAACAAGATGCCAGTGCAAGAGAATGCAAAGGTCAAAGAGAAGGCGACAAAGCAACTTGGAAAATAAGGCATAGGTTCCACAATTGCTTTTATCTAGTTTCCAAAAGGTACATGGCAATGGCAAAGATACTTGGTCAAGAGTTGACCCAAGTACAAAGCAAAAGCAGCCAAAAATCGCCATGGTGACAACGTGCAAGGTGAGAAAGTTTCTAATTTTTATTTGATTTTTGACCAAGGTAGGAACAAAATGGTTTCTGCAAAAATATATTGTTGTTCTACAAATTCAGAAATATTGCACCATGATGTTGTCAATGATAATAAGAGAATGTCGCAAGAATCAAGGAAAAAGTAGACTTTTTATGAAAAGCTCCAAATGATGAAATTGGGAAATTTTCAATGGAAATAGACTGGAAAGGTGAGGGAACAATACCCTTATCCACATAATTAGTAGTCACAGAGCTTTTGGGGTCCAAAAGGCTTCTAGTTGGGAGGAATGATCAAAGGCTTAGTATTTTAGCTCAAAAATGAAAGTGCTCAAAATTGAATGAAACTATAATTACATCGACCGACCCATCGCAAGGAATCCAAGGCAACTCGTTTTGTTGAAAACCGAGTTCGAATGAGGAAGTTATGCTCTGTTGATCGTCATTTAGAACAGACAATTTTTTATTAAAAAATTGTAGAATAGGTACATGCTGATGACATGGCAGCCCAGTCAGCATTCAGGGAATCTTCTTCAGTTTTAGTCCAATGGGACTGTGACAAGTGTCATTGCAGGATTCATCATTTTGGTTTGTGAAGGTAAAATTTGTCCAATAACCTCCCAAGGTTGAATTTAGGTTTATGATATTATGTGCTCGAAAATTTTTAATTTTTAATTAATTAAGGTTATATATATATATATATATATATATATATATATATATATATTTCACCCCACGACCGCGCCTACCAACCGTTGCACCATCACCATGATCCTTGTTAACCATAGGATCCCGCCACTATTTAAAGTTTGTCAGAGCGAAAGTTTGGGGTTTGGAGGGGGCCAGCCCCCTCCCACATGTCCACGCGCCTGAGACCTGGAGCTTAAGCAGAAAATCCGGTGGGATTTTAAATTTTTAAACATAATTAAAGTGTGGTTTATAATGTTAATCTGTGGTTTACCCATGTTAAACAATGTTTAGCACTAATACATGGTTTGCGTTAAACGCGCCACTAACTGCGCTTAACTATCCACCTATCCACTTAAACTCATGCTTATCAATTAATTAAATGCGGATTATCTTGGTGAAACTTTTGGTGGACCCGCCAAATGCGGAGCAGCTCCACATTTAGTAGAGTTAACTGGCGAACTTCTACATTTAGTAGAGAAAAACTAGGGAAAATTGGTTTTGCCATAACTGAGGCAATATTCGACCAAATTGGGTGCAAGAAGAGTCATTCTTGACAGATTTTGTTGTTTTGGAGCTATTGGAATAGGTTTCAGAGGTAGAAGAGGTCATCTACATGGGTTTTTGTTGACTTGAATATTTTTGAAGCTTAGGGCCACCAGGAAAGAAGGCCATGCCCAGAGCATCTGGTAACCAAATTGAGTAAAAAAATAGTCGTTTATGATAGATTTTGATGTCTTAAACTCTTTGAAACAGGTTCCAAAAGCATTTGATGTATGTAAACAACATTTTGAGCAAATTTGAGCTAATACAGAGGCCCAATCTATGGAGCTAGACTAAGGAGATGTAGCCTAGGAGGGGTGAAATCCTTAATTAAAACTAAGTTTTATTGTATCAATTTGTGTGGTTTGTTGTCATTTATGTTGTTTTTGTTCAAAAATTTAAATTAATGCTTTATGCTTTCAAAAAACACTCATAAAATTCAGTTTTAATTCCTTTTTTGACACACATAAGCAACAAGGGAACCTGCACATCAAGCATAAGATCAGTGAATAAGTTTTATATCTGAAAATGAAATCAGCACAAGAATAACTAACATTCAAATTCAGATCAGTGAAAAATTTGTTTACTGCTATTTCCAAATTCTGACACTTCTCCTCCAACTGATCAATAAGATTCTTTTTGGTCAAAATCTTCTTTACCTCCAAAATTGTGTCTGTCATATCATTAATTCCTAAATCATCCAACTCATAGATATTATTTGAATTCATGAACTTAATGATGTTTGTAGCTTTGACAGGCATATCACCCAACTGTTCTTTGATCTATGTAATGGCATCTATTTCTTTCTTTATTAAGTCCTTATGCTAAAAAATAATCTGAATACATGGCCAAATTTCAGCCATAGAATTCAGAATATCAATCCAAATAATTTCCTTGGCTTGGGGCAAGGTTTGTCCAATAGTTGATTCCCTTTCATATTTTTATAGCCTTTCTATCAACCTCTGAGATTTTTGAGCTTCAGCAAGGTGTGAAGCTTCACTCCTAGTCTTCTAGTCCTGCATGTAGTGCCTTGACTTGCTATTGCAATTTTTTAATCTCTTTTGTCTGAATTGACAAATTCTCCACAACTTTTGTCAAATTTTCAGCACCCTCAGTAGACTGTGGAGAAGGTGCATTTGAGGTTGCAGCTGCTGTGGTGGGAATTATTGTAAGAGGTACAACATCTAGAGGAACCATGGATAGTTTTTCACTCTGCTCCTTTTCTTTTATCTTTTTCTCCAACTCAGTTTCTATTTGTATAATCTGAGCATTATGTTCCATGATTAGCTTCAACATGTGACCTTTCTAAGTCTCTGACTCTTTAATATCCTTTGTGAAAGGATATTCAGTGGCTAGTAATTTCAACTGCTTCCTCAATGCTGCAATGTAAAAATTATTTTTCTTGATCAACTCCTCTGCAGCTTTCATGTTCTCAGGATCATAACCCATCTTCACTACTAAATCATCCAAGGATTTAATCTTGGTGTCCTTTGCAAGAGAATAAATCTTCTCCATCTTTAACTGTGACTGAATATTAAAAAGTGAAACCTGTAATTTGGAAACAGTCATAGTAGTGTTGGTTAGAGTGGAGCAAATCATTTCACCGGTTTGTTTATGAATCTCCATTTGGTCAATGGGATGAACATCTTTTGTGTCAAACTTGAAAGTTGTCTTCTTATAATTTGATGTTGATTTAGGCTGTGGTATTTGAGCCTCAAGGAAGGCCATTTGCATCTTTCCTCTCTCTGAATAAAAAACTAAAGGTAGCCTGCTTTGTAAGCTGGAAGTCTGCTTCCAAAACTGAGTATAGGTGTTATTCTTAATAATCACATTCTTAAGTTTGATTTATCTAAATATGTCAAAAATAGTATTTTATTTCTCCCCTTGAACAACCTTTGTAGTCTGGACAGTTTCTTGCTGCTCCTAGGATACTAATGACGCTATGGGAGATGTTGAAAAATTGCCACTTGCTTGAGAGGAAGATGGTGTTTCCTTGACTATCATGGCCACTTCTTGCTCTGAATTCTTCTCTGCGTCTACTTTTGGATTCAATTTTGTCCTTTTCTTGTACATAATTTTAAACTCCTTCCCTGCACTGTCTGTCACTGAAGATGAATATTCTTCTCTTTGTATTTTGGCTGCTTTCTCCTGAGGAACAGGAGTTTGTGAATTGGATGTAGAAACAAGCTGCTCCTCAGCTTCCTATAAGGTATTCTCTGCCTAAGTTAGTTGGTTCCTACATCTCTCAATTTCAGGTCTCTAGGTATGAGTGTATGGGGTAGTTTCATTTTCCACTCTCAATTTGAAATAATACCCAGAGGGTCATAATACCATGTAAAACTTACGTTGAACTTCATTCCCTTGAGAAGCTTATCTTCTTCTTCTTCCACTGATCTGTTGTTACATACAAAGGAACCAATATGTGTCTTGATCCTAAACTGTGGTTTCTTCTTGGCTGACACAAAATGTATCTCATATGAATTTAGCATTTGGGTGATGTATTCCAGTGCAAAAATCCTCATGGGGAAGTATTTTGGCAATTTTTATTGTGCCAAATCACATCCATACACTCTGATTTCAGTGTAGTTCTGGTACAAGTACCGGTATCCAATATTTTCTTGCTCTATTAGGTGTAAGATTCTTTTAATCTCCTCACTGATCCTTGGCTCTGTTGAAATGTTTAATACACTCATTGTTGGGTGGATAAACTATTCAATATATTGTTTGTAGGTGAATTATTCCTGCTCCTTCATCACTAAGGAAGTCCAAAATATGACTGACTGTTAATTTCCCTCTTCATCTATTTTCTGCATGGCGAATCAATACATGTCTGCTTGGTAATATATAAACCTGTATACCAAAATTGAAGTATATTTGAACACTTCATCAGTTGGAAACTTCATGAATTTTTCATGAATGCAATCAACCAGAAATTGACTGTAATTAAAGATAATAGAAGGTTTACTATCTGTGGAAAATATGGACAGGAAACCTAAGATGGGTTCATCTACCCACTGGTTAGAATAATAACCCAGAATATATGCTATTACAGATATAATTTATCTGGCTTGATCAGGGAAGATTGAGGAAGGATATGGTGGATTTTTTCTTGGTAATTGAGTATTTTTTGGCAAGAAAAGGTCAAAAATCCTGGCTCTTTTGAAAAAATCAAGTTTCTGGTATAGTTCTATCAAGACTCCTAATGAGAATGGGGTAATATTTTCCACATAGGGGGCTTGCATCATCTGATCTATGGCTTTGGCAGTAATGGTGAAGATAATCTCACCAGTAGGGGTTATATATATTGCTCTTGGATTAGGGACATAACAGGCTTTATTATCTAGTCATATATTTTATCCCTAGACTAAATTAGTCGTTTAAGTTAGTCGCTTTTAGTTTAGTCACTTATTATCTAGTCATATATTTTATTCCAAGACTAAATTAGTCATTTAAGTTAGTCATTTTTAGTTCGGTCACATAAAATTGCTCAAATTTAGTAGTAATTCACTTGAAATAATTGCAGTGACTAACATTTTTAGTCACCTAGTCATTAGTTTCATCATTTTTTTAGTGATCGCTTCGATTAGGGGTTACAATAAAGCTTCCCATATTCTGGTGAATTCTGAAGAATGGAAGGTTTGGGGAAAAATGTAGTGAGAGAGGTTAGACTCACAGAGTCCAATTTCATATGTTTTATCTACAAATTTGTCTTCGAGCCAACAGTGGAATTTGAAGAGTTCGAACTCACATTGTGTCTCGAAGATTTTATAGTCTCGATCAACTAAGGGGATGTGGTCTAGATCAACTGGAGGATGAACCACAAGGTTGACAGAGTGGTTTTTCTTCTTAGGAGGCATCTTTATCAATGAATAATTTTAACATAATCTGGGATGAGGAAGATGAATGGTTTACCGAGATTGTTTGCAGGTCTGTAGCTGATCAGGAGAAGGAAAAGGGGCGTTGGTGCTCGATCACAAGTTTGATTAGCTGGAAAATTTGATTGCGCACTGGAAAACCTAAAGATTAAAATTAATTTGTAGATAATAATGCAGTAGAAAGGTGAAATGGGACAAGTCAGGGTTCAAAAATCATTCGCGGGTTTTCTGTTGCAGGTAGGCGTAGGTCCATTAGATTCAAATGGTTACCTTGGAGAATTTAATGTGTAAATGGTAAATTCTCGGGAAGGGGATCGATTGGGTAACGGTTAGGAACACATGGCCGAGAAATAATGGTAGAAGGAACGGGGTAGGGACATCAGGAAAGAGAGGAGGGGGAAGTGGTTTTTGGAGGGGGTCGAGGGCGGTTAGCAGTATTAGGCAGGGGGTGTGAAATGCGAGGAAGGCACCACGTAGTGTGGGACCCTGCATGGCAAAACCATCTTTTTGGACCCCCCCTGTGACGGTAAAGATAGGGTAGAGAGGGGGGGCTGAAACTAAACCTGCGTTGTGTATATGTTGTGTTAGATGATCGTGCAATTGAATAATGTCTGCACTTTAACCACAACACGACAAAGTTGTTTGTTGTGTAATGACTTTTAATTTAATTGAGGAACTTTGGATAAAAATTTGAATGAAACAAAATATGAACCTTTTGTGCCTCTTTACATAATGTTTTTGAAACTTAGGCTAAAATGCAAAGATGGGTCATTTTTAAAATAAAATTATTCCCCTCTACCCTTTTAACTCCAATTTTTCTTCTAGAACTAAGCTAACATTTTATTTATTTCTTCGCAAGGGTGCATTTAGAATAGAAAACCTATATTTTACTTCTTATGAAAACTAAAATCCTAAATTATCATATCCCTTATTTCTCCATTGATTCAGTTTAAACAATTGAACTAATATCATTTCCTACCTAACTAATCATTAGCCAAGATTAACTAGTTTGACTAATCTTATTCTTTAGTCTAATTAACAAAAATTTAAACTTGTTTAACCATGATTAAGCTGCATGATTAAACAAATGACTAATGATTATGGTATTTTAAACAAGCTACACACAACATTACTTTATTTGACATAAAGAAACTATCTATCAGTAGTGGCATTTAGATTTGCAGCACTTTCAATATTATTTCTTTTTGTTTTTCTTTTGTGGGGTTCTTATCTTGTTTTATTCATTTTCACTATTTTCTTTCTTTTTCTTTTGTATCTTTATTCATTTTTTTAAATACCCTCTTTTCATTTTCTTTTATATGCCTTTTTTTTTTAAATCATTTGCAAATTGATAAATTATTTACAATATCAAATAACTGAGATAAAATATCCAATCACCTTGAGATCCTATAAATTATAGGACCCTAACAATATCCATAAAAAGTTTTACCTTTACAGGCTACATAGATTCAACCATTTTCTATAGATAATTATGTACCTAAATATAACATCAAACTAGGATGAATCTAGGGTAGTTTAATTTCCCCATTGAATGAGTTATATTATTTTCTTTTGCCCCAAGGAAAAATCATAATTTTCATTAATATTATGAAAATTACATGTTATAGATGCTTTGAAGCATATGCATCAAAATTATGACCGTGGTCACATCAAAAATTGTCTAACATAGGATCCTAGAAGGGGATTCAACAAGTAATCATCGTAGAGTTGCTGATATGAACATCAAAATAAATACAATATAAACAATAGCTGTAGATGGGCATATATAGCCAAAAATCAAAATGCTAGTTGATCCTGACATGCAGGTCCATGTACGGCCAATGGTAGTAGCTGAAGTGGTCCTAGTCCGATTATTCATCTATTAGCCATTGCCCTCGAGGGTGGTACACAGCCTCCTTAGACAACGGGTCGGAAATGTGATTGCGCTCCCTGAAAATGTGTTGACAAGAAATAGTAACAAAATGAGTTTTTAATTGCCATAAGTCCTCCAAAATGCTCTGTAGTGTGTGTACATGACAATCTGAATGCTAATTGAACCAATTGATGATAAGTTGAAAGTCCCCAAATATTTTAATATGCTGACAACCATGCTCTAATGCAGATTGAAGTAAGTGTCTCAGAGTGAGGAGTTAAGCATAATTATTTGTTCCTGGGCCCAAACCCATCTTTATTTTGAATAGATGATGATCATTGAGATACAATATGGCTCCCACACCATAGCCATGCAACTAAGTAGAATCATCAAAATAAGCCTAGGGGAGATTTCTATTAATGACTTCGGGAGATATAGTCCTCGGAGGTCGAGGGGGATCATCATTAGGGATACAACGGTATATATAAATGATGTGAGATGAAGCAAGTTTCCAATTGGGGGCTCTGTCATGAAATATAGAGTTGTTCTGAAGGATCCAAATGCCCCAGTAAATGAGTAGAGGCAGAGTGAAGACTTTGTGAGGAGAGGCAGAATTCCACCAATTATGCCATGTAACATAGATGTTCAGGCCTTCCCATCGAGATTTCAAAGGGAGAGAGGAGAGGGTCAAGGCCCAAAAGGCACGGGATGAGGAACAATGGAGAAAAATATGGTCAATGGATTCAGATCCAGCTCTACACAGGGTACACCAAGAAGGGCTATGAAAGGCACGTTTGTACAGGTTATCAGTAGTGGGGGATATGTTGTGGAGGGCACACCACATGAATAATTTAGCACAAGGGGGAACCTTGAGCTTCTATAGGTAACTCCACCACCAGGTCAATTACGATAGGCAATGATTCGAATATATGGAGTATCCATCCTTAGGGGAAGAATGACCGTGAACCACATGGGACCAAATTAACTCATCATCATTAGGGGAGATACAAATGTGAGATTCATATAAAGCAGAAGTGTAGGAAAGCCAAGCATGATGCGCAAGGGAGTCGGGATAGCAAGTTGGGGCATAAAATTTCCAGCCTTGTAAGAAAAGTGTGGATGAATCAGGGTCAGGGATGGGAGATATATGAGATACCAATGTTGGAGTGATGATGGATAAGCTTGGGGGGTAGCTGGTATGCATTACCACAACCCAACCAAGGGTCCATTCCAATTATGGCTAGGTTCCTGGATCATATATGTCAGGTTAAACCATCTCGGATGTAGATGAGGGAGTTTAGGGTCGCCTTCCATATAGTGGAGATATGCCTTTTATTCCAAGATGGGGATCTAATCCAGTCAATGAGGAGAATAGGCCAAATATATTTCAAAGTGACCACTTAAGTCCAAATATTCTGTGTGGTCATGATCTGCTAGCCCATCTTGGTAGCGAGAGCCTTTGCAAATACTTAAAGGTTCTTGATGCCCCAGCCTTTCCATTTTTTTCCAGAGCAATATTGTCCTAGCAAATCCAAGCAAAAGTGTGACCATCGCAACTACCTTTCCAAATAAACCAACGACATATTTTTTGAATCTTGGATAAGATGCCCTTGGGAATCCAAGCCAAGGACATCCAGTACACCAAGGTAGCTTCAAGAACATATTTAATCAGGATTAGTCTGCCTGCTCTGGATAACCATCAATGATGCCAAACAAATATGCATTTTTCCAACTTTGCAATGAGCCAAGACCAATCCACATTGCGATAATTTGATGGTTTTAATCTAAAACAAAGATATTTGAGCCCATATTTTAATTCAAGAAATGGGTAAGGAAATCTTATCAAAGCGAAAGCCAATTCCTGCAGAGAATAGCCTGTGGCTGTTGTGGAAGATTTATGGTTGTTGCATTCCATACCTGTAGCAAGGCGGAAATATGATAAGATTGTCGAGAGTGTTAAGGATTCCCCAATAGATCCATTAAGGAAAATGAGTACACCATCTACAAATAGGAGGTGAGATAGAGAACAATCCTCAATGATCTTGATGCCCAGAAAGCGACCCTATATTTTCTCGTCAGTGGTCAGACAATTGAGAGCTTGCATAATGAGGATGAAAAGGAGGGGAGATAGTGGGCAACCCTAACGGAGACCCTGCTTAGAATGGAAGAAAAATGAAGCGGATCCATTGATGAGAACATTGAAGGAGACATTAGTCATACCACACATAATCCAGTTAATGAACATGATAGGAAAGCCCAGATGACTCAAAAGCAGGTAGATGTAGAGCCAATTGGAGTGGTCAAATGCCTTACCAAGGTCAATTTTTAGAATGATGCCTTTGAGCTTTTTGATCTTGATAGAGTGTAGATCTTCTTGTGCAGTACCAATAACCTCATGGATCTAACGATGATGAAGTAAAGAAAATTGCTCTGGAGAGATTTGATCGGATAAGATGGGTTGAGCCTATTGGCAATGATCTTATATATGCAATTGCAAAGGGAGATGGGCTTGAAATCAGAGAAATTGCAGGGGGAGTCAGATTTCAGGATGAGGGCAATGAAGTTGGAATTTAAAGCATCATACAGACGACCATATATTCTACAATATTCAACCACTTGCAGAATGTCTTGACAGAGGATATCAAAGAAATCCAGATAGAGTTCGATGGACCATCCATCTGGCCCAAGACTCTTGTCTTTCTTGAACCATTTCATGGTTCATTGAAGCTCCTACATCAAGATATCCCTAGTAAGGATATCTTCCTCGTCTCGATCCACAAAACAGGGAAGAAAACGCGCAACCTTGATGATCTCAACCAAAGATGAAGTAGGTGGAGCCTTGAATATATTACGGAAATATGCAATGCCCATATTAGCCAATTGGTGAAAGGTCTAAGTTTTGTGACCAAGATCATCTTCTAGATGCCAGATGGTGTTAATAAGTCGCCTACCATTTGCAAATTACAAGTTCCATTTCAATATCCTTAATGGCCAGATCATCCCTGGCCTTTTTCTTCTTAGCCTAGTTCATTGTTAATTTCTTGACTTCTAACATTTTATAAGTGAAAGATATCAAGGGGGATAAATCAAGGGAAGGGGGTGAGATGTCCAAAATTGAGTGACCAGATTGATATAGTCCCCGTGCGTTAACCAGGTTGAATTAAATTTGAAAGGGCTCTTAGGCTTGCGGCCCTCCTCAGCAAGCTCCAAATAGATAGGAGATTGATCTGAAATGCCACTTGATCTAACCCACTAACGAAATATAGGGGTATTGTCCACAAGATATTCATGAAGCAGGAAACAGTCTAGTTTTCTCGCTAATGAGGCTTCCCCCACCCTACGATTGCGCCAAGTAGGGAGAATATGCGACAAAGGAATATCCATTAGGTGATGATCCTCCAATGGGTTTCCCAACACATATGATAAATGATCGGTCTGTGCAGAGTGTTCCCATGATTCGGCATGACCGAGAGAGAAATTAAGCTCTCCACCCAAAATGAGATTGTCGACAGACATGGAGGACATATTGAAAATATGCTCCCAAAAGGATAAATGAGCAGTACATGGGCCATATACATTCATAAGGTGGAATTCCCGACCTAATTCAAAAGACAAAATGTCCACCCCAAGGAATCCCTCCACCCAAAAAAAAACTAAGAGGCTAATCGAGCGAAGATTGATACCAAGTGCAAGACCCCCAGATCGTCCCTCAAGCATCCAAGGCATGAAAAATCCATCCCGGACAAAGAAATTGCAGAGAGTGAATAATGGAATCAACAGGTCCAAGGGTTTCCTAAAGGAAGATAATGTCAACCAGAAGACAATCAAATAGTCTCTTGAGGGCTAGCTTTTTAGCGGAGATGGCCATTCCGTGACAGTTGAAGAACATAATCTTCATGAGGAAACCTCAAGGTGTAGAAATTTTAATACAATTATGTATTGCCAAATTCTCATGGTCTAACAATTATATGCCACTATTAAATATAAAATCCTTCTATTTAAATCTTTGCGGAAATTTAATTTCCAATTGCAAACACATGAAGAAAGATCAATCACACATAACACAGTTGTGTTTTCACTGGGAAAGCATAAAGCTAAAAACCCCACTATCATATATTATGTATATATCATGGATCATGAAACAATCTCATACAAAACTCTAATCCAAGAGCTCTCAGTACAATATACAATTGTCTCACACTGTCAGACAAAAATTGGCAAATACATGCACCAATTTACTGCCTCCTGACAACCTGCCTCCACTGCGCAATCCCTGCTGATCACAATCCCTAAATGAATTTTATCTTTCTTTGCCTTGACTGCACAATCCTCATTGGCATCTCCAATGTGTGTTTGGTTGCAAGTGTGCACCCACTATAGTCACAACTGATAGTCAAACTATCCCTTTCACCTATCTCTTAACTGGGTCTCCACTGGATCTAACATGCATGTAGTTAACAGTAGTAAATCTTCAGTTGCATGTGAGATCACTCCATGTGAATTAATTTAATATTTAATTCACTGATCTCTCACTAGTGTATCTTTAGTTACAACTAGCACAAATGAGTTTAACTCACTTAACTGAGTTAAACTACTTTACAACTCACATAACTACACATCCAACTCTCTTACAACTTTGTGTCACTCAGTTACAACGAAGTCCACTAGCATGTCCCACTAACCAACCTTTGAACTCGAAATTCCTTCAGTTAACTGGTTTGCCACATCAAATAACTGAAATCAAGAGCTTCAAGATAATAGATTATTATTTATTGTCTAATTATTGTTAAGAGATAACAATAATCGACATGCATTATATTTTTAGACATGCATTCCATGAAACAACTTCGCACATGCATTCCAAAAATAGACGCCCATCCATCCATATAATTTGCTCAACCATCTAGAAATAGATTATTGCTAAAAATAGACTTTTATCCCAATTCTAAAAATAGACATATCACCTAAAAATAGCCTGCGGGCCCCACCTAGTGTTGGTGCTTAATTTTCACTAGGATCGTCATCTTTTTGAATCTCAACACTCCCTCTCAACAAGAAATGGATTATCCTTCACCCCGATCCTGTCTCTGTGGTATTCGAATTTGCTCCTGGTGAGTGCCTTCGTCATAATATCTGCATCTTGATCTTCCGTAGGAATGTACTAAAGCAACATGATCTTCCATTGCACACAATCTCTGATATGATGATACCATATATCTATATGCTTAGATCAATAGTAGAAAATGGCTAATTAGTTACTAAAAAAATGACTAAAATTTGCATATAAACGACTATTTTTCGGTCGGTGACCAATAGTAGCTAATTTACAGTATCTTATAATGCGACCAAATTTTGGTCGTTTTTAGCTTAGTCATTAATTGGTTATCTCAATTTTGTTGTCTAGTTGCATATTTGGTCATTAATTTAGTCATTGATTTGATCATTAATTTAGCCATTGATTTGGTGATTAATTTGGTAATTGATTTGGTCATTGATTTAATCTTTGCTTTGGTCATTAATTATCACAATTAATGACCAAATATACAACAAAATATATGACTATATCATCACCCAAGAAAACTCATTAATGACCATATAAATATGACCAAAATGTTGGTCATGTTATAAGACACTGTAAATTAGCTACTAATAGTCATATATATGCAAATTTTAGTCATCGTTTGAAACAAATTAATGACCGAAGAAATATGACTAAATTTTAGTCGTGTTATAAGATATTGTAAATTAGCTACTAATAGTCATATATATGCAAAAAATTTATCGTCATTTGTAGCCACAAATTTATCATTTGCAGTAGTCATTTATTGATTATATAAACAACTAATTTAGTAGTTTATATTCATTTCATTTACTTTCATTAATAATCATTATAAATGACTAATTTAGTCATATATTCATTTTATTTTTGTTCATCATTAATCAATATAAACCACTATTTTAATAGTTTTAGATTGATTTTGTGTTCATTATTAATCAACATAAATTAATCAGTATGATTTTTCAACTAAATTTTAAAAAAATGTCATACAATTTACATGTTCATCTAATATGAAACACAAAGTTACATATGCTAATTACAATACCAAGTAATATCAAGTGCAACTATAAATGATTCCAACCACAAATTACATTATATAAAATGTCAAGTATTACAATATGACTTTCCAACTTAATATTGGTTGGATTACAATCTACAGATAAAATATTGTTCATCACTTCAAAATATTATCATTATCTTGCCAAGGAATTGCAAGTGAATTCTCCAACTCTGAAACTTGACTATCAGTATTTATCTATGTGTCTTATGCGGGATATTGGCTCTACGGGTACGACTGGACTAGTACACTTATCTCTCTTTTTCACTCTAGTTTTATTGTTCCCTTCTTTCTTCAATCATTTCTTCTTACCATCAATATTACTGAGTCCATTTTCTGCAAAAACAAAACAAAAAAGTTACAATACAGAGTATAAGATATGAAAGTCGATGAACGCTGGAATACAAACTAAAGTAGACTATAAAGCAATATTGTTAATGTCAACATGAACAATATTGTTAATGCCATTTTTCTCCATAAAAGCAAGAAACTCGAACAATTTTTCTTTAGTTGGGAAATAGTGGCCACTAAGTGGTCAGATGACCTATATTAAAAAAGCAAATAAAATGTCACAAATAAACGCAACAGAGCTAGCAATTTCTACTAATAATGTCTCATGATCCACTTTTGTATTTGTATCATTTCCTCTAGTTATCTCTAAGAAGAAGTGACACTTCAACAATAAAATTGGTTTGTAGAAATCTAATGGGTGGAGCAAAGTATTGCTGACACAAGATTACAACAAGAAACTAAAAAATAATAAGGCAAGACTTTGTAAATTATAATACTAACCAAGAATATAGCTTCAATATAAAAATATTCAATTATCAATGTATTATTCCAAGGGAAAAGGAATCCAATTCCCATAAGCCAACAAATTATGTATGCCCCTTGTTTTCCCTGTAATTAATTGAGAAATATTAGCACACGCAATTTCCATTTAGAATCTCTAAAATGGCTCTATAAATATTCAAAGGAAACTTAATTTTATTCATTTTTATTTGACGCACACAAAACTGAATATGCTAACTTGTTTTTGATCTGGAGAGTTATGTAATTCATCATGTCCAAAATCATTGTTTATTGTCATGACTGTTTTTTCAAATGATCAGGCAACGAGCCTATATTTGATCAAAAAACATATTTTTCAGAATATATTCCATTTTTCTAATTCAATGCTAGATTTCCTACAAGTTATGACGCTAAAAAAAACTAGAATCATTTTCCTTTAACAAATCACTGTTGTAATATACTACTACACAGACAACTACGTAATGAAGTTATTAGTGGTGGAATACTAGTAAATCACAAATACAGGCAAGAAATAACACCACTATGTCCTAGACATGCCAAGTCTTTATCCTCTTGGTTGGAAATATTACTTCATGAAACCAACATATTTGACAAATGATTTTTTCTAAAACTAACCAATGCCGGTGTATCCAACAACATTGAAATTTCTATTGGCATGCCCTCAAAATTTGTGGAAGTATCAAACAAGTGTAGTGCACTTCCCTGTAAGGTTAAAGTTTGGCAATGGAATATGTTGTCCCTTAGTCTAATCAGGTTTTAACTTGCCTTTGATAACTTAGAGAGAATGGGAATCCAATATAGAATGATGACAAAAATATTTTATTCATTCACACTTACCTAGATCCTAAACAAGCATTGAAGCGTTGTACAAATCCAAGAATGTCTCACATTCCACCAGGAAACAAAATTTCTAGATTTTGATCATTGTAACCCTTGAAGCTTTCTCAAATTTGTAAACAAGTAACATCATAAATATTTTTCCATAGTTCTCAAACCTTCTTCTGTGTGGAGCTTGAGAAAATATGTGCATACACATATCACAAGTGTAACTAATTTCTCCTTTTCCTTAAAGTAATATAAGTGGCATTTAAAAAATAAAAGGAAGCCTACAAGGGATGAATACCACAAATGCAGATATATTTTAGTACACAAAATCCAAAATATAATGAAGTTAATTAATGGAGTAATTGATGGAGAAATCAATGGGGTCATTGGTGGTTGTTTGTATCCTAAACATGCGAGTTACAATTAGAATTTTACAAATACACTATGATACATTCTCACTTGTCATTTGTCACCTAGTATTAGTCTCACCTCTTCCTCCTTGCTTACAAGGAATTGTTCCCTAAATTAGCAAAATGGAAACCAGTAATTCCTTAAAAATCCTAGAATATCATCTGATCCAGTGACAAGACTAGCCACCTGTTAAATCATATCTAGAACCTTTGATAGCCTTTCATCAGTATTGTCACTCTGTGCATCCCTAAGGAAATGTAAAAACTCCTCAAGCAAAACTGGTAACACTCTAGTAAAAATATCTCTAGTATTAGATCATGTCTGGGCTTCATAGAATTACATTACAGTAACCAGTTCCTTTCTATTTGAGTGAAGAAACACAAATGATAGAGCCTTGTGACACCATTCCAACAACAAAACTGGAAAAATTGTATTCAATTATGTTTCCAAGTCATGGAAAGTAGCTAATGCATCGAAATTCTTCTATTGTAAAACTACAAGCTTTGGAAGAACCACAGGGACCATCTCCTGAACAAGATCTACACTTGGTATACCCAAAATGACCTCTGAAAATTCAATTCTCATAACTAGGCATGTGACAAACCTTTCTTTCAAGTATTCAAACAGCTCATCTCTAATTCCATCAAACTTGAAAAGGATTGATCTGATTCCTCCCTTCTATTTAAAACTAGCAGATTTATGTATTAACCTAGCAGTTGTTGCTCTTACCCAACTATTTGAATTGTTAAGTTGATCAATCAATAAATAAAATGAGAAAAAAAAAAAAATATATATATATATATATATATATATATATCCATGGACATCAGCCATTTTCATAATTTCTGCTACCATTCCAAACAAAGTCTAAAATACATCCAGATCCTCACTGGCTTCCAAGCATGTTTCAATATTCCAAGCATATTTTCTTCTTTTGTTTTGTTGCATGCATCATCATCTTCAAACAAAATATCCATTACATTATTCTCAATGAAGTAACGGATTTTCAAAAAAAATTATCTCCTCACAACCTTCTTCTCATAAAATGGAAGTATATCTAGGTATTTTATCCACAAAGGTTTTGTTCCCATAAGGCCACTTGATTGCATGGCATAGAAGACTAGAAATTCTTCCCACAGTAGCAACATGAACTTGCCCTAATGATTCACTAAAAAGAAGTCGAGAAAAGAGAGACTGACAAATACTAGAAGCAAACTCTAACAGTTGTATTGTTACGAATATATTTCCTTTATATTTGATATAAAGTTACATCAAGGTCACTTTTCCCTGAGTTAGCTGAAATTTGTTTATCACACTGAGCACAAAATAATCCTGATATAAGAACATCTATGTTTCCCAAATTCACTTTTAGATGTATACTTAGACAACTAGCCTTTCAAACAGTAAAATATCCATGCATGAAACTTAAGTGAGTTACGCCAATGACACTTTTGTTTTTTTAGGCCCTAGTTCTGATAACAAATATTTATCATACGTATGTTCAATATTCTTGTTCAAAGAGTAGAGGAGAGGCCACAGCTTTCCAACAACTTCTTATGAGAACCTTAAACAACAACAAACTGTAATTTGGTTCAGAATTCAAATCAAATTTAAGATAATTAAGTCCAGGTAAATCTTGGTCTGTATTGAGGTTGTTTCAAGTGAACAATCCGCAAGACAGGTCATTTTGTTCTAGGGCAGAAGAGAGTGATTAAATAAATCCTCAAAATCGGACAGAAGAACCTTTGTACCTAGATCTTTAATATTCCATTAAAACTCAGATAAGAATGGCTTGCAATCTTTGAAACTTGGATCAACATGAGCTGAAGTCATTCTTGAAACTCCCACAGGCATGAAGTCTCATCAACGTATAGTTATGACTCATATAGCCAAGTGTCAAATAGTTGTCAAGAAATACCTGTAGACTGAGCCCTTAGAGTCTTTAATACACCTTCATGTATCCAATGAATCCCACACCACAAGAGGACTATTACTTCTCCAAAGGTCGAAATATTTCAGAGCATACCCACTTAAAGTGACAGGCATACAAAATGAACAATCCAAGATCAAACAAAACCTTGTGTCCTTAAGGAGGTCCGAATGACTGCTTCAGGACTGCGGGCAAGTTTAGCATTTCATTCTTATAGTGGTACTACAATAATACTCCTTTTTTTTTCAGAGTATAAGAATCAAGTCAATACTAGTCCTCTTGTTGGATTAGGCCAGACTTCGATGAACTCAATTCTAGTTAAAAATTTCAAGTTGCCTCTTATTCTGACATATAGATAATTGCTAGACTCCTATGCAAAATCATGTCACCATGAAACCTCAATGTTTAATAAAAAAATTCATAGTCAATGTAAGGATCTCAGAGGAAAAATATCTCTTGTGCTATCTCTCATTTCAACTACATACCTAATGAGTCATGCCTTCAAGGTAGAATATCTCACTTCTCAGTTGTATTGCATTTTCTTCTTGCGTGGGCTTGTCCTTACCTGTGCTCTGATATACATGGATTGCAATTATAACATACCCTATGGAAATTGGGTACCAAGCCACAAGGCTTAAATGTGTCAATAGCTAATACTTTAATGCTAAATAGTAACATTTCACTACTGCCAATGCCTTGAAGGAGTTACACCTCTACTATATTTCACCCTCAATACCTCTAAAAAGTCAAAATAGAATTTTGAGCCCTCATATCCCTTATGAATCCACTGCAGCCTGAAACAAACTCAGACACCCTTGGCAATATATTCCCCTCTGCTTCACCTCCCTCTGAACGATTATTTCCTACCATGCATCCTCGTCATAGAGGGACACATTATGGAGATCCTCTTCAATAGCAACGCACACCTACTAAAGTCCACATTGCTGCAACTCCTTTCTTCCTTTTGCAGGCCATCATCCTACCCCAACCTCTCATGGATTTGACAATACAACATCTTTGGTTATAGCTTATTATCCAATTAGTTTGAAATGCATTTTTTACTGTTTCTCTAATGGAAGTATGCAATGTCCCTAGGTGATTTTTGGCCTTGGGGTTCAATCCTTATCTAGTATTTTCCAATCATGAAAATAATCATAACAATAGTGCACATTTATCAACTCATATAATGGTAAGTACCCTTCTATATAATTCACTAATGATATAAGAGATATATAACAGTCATATGTTTCTTCAGCAAACCACCACAAGTTAGGGCTAACTGCCTAAGGAACAGTAGACCTATAAAACCAATAATCCACCAATATAATTCTGACTGTAATTTCAATATTCAATAGATCAGTATTCCAATTGTAACCCATACTAGAACTATCCAAGTTTAGTTGGTAATATACTAATTAACATCTCACTGTCTAACTGTGTTGCCTCCAAACTTGTTTGTTGTTAGGAAGAGCTTGTGACAACCCTTTCTTAGTGGAGTTTCAATTTGCGGTTGGAGTAGTCTCTTAACCTGGTCACATGGCTGGTTAGATCTTATGACAGTCCCCTTTTGATCCAAATTTCACCTGTGGTTGGAGAGTTGATTATGTTGCTACATCACATCAACAAAATATAGGTTCTGGAGGCCTGCTTGGGATGTTTAGTAATTGTTGGCCTGTAATTGGAGACCTGTAATTGTTGGGGAGTGGTTTCAAAGCTTCATGTGATCACAGACCCTTGAAAGAGATACCTTCTGCGGCCCTGCATACACTCGAGAGGAAGGCCGCATATAGGTGATGCCCTAGATGCTTCAAACTGGGCCCTAAAAACCACCTAGTAACCTACTAATCTCCTGTTTGGTTGAGAAAAACCTCGCTACCTCCTGTTTGGCTATAGTACCTCAGAGAGGACCCCTCGCATCATTACCTTTCCTTAACCAATGGTTCTGAGCTTGGGTGAACCATAGACAGATCACAAAGACAAGATCTTGCTGCCCATAAAAACTAATGGTGGCCAGGCATCCCACAGAAAGACCTCTGCTATCTTGAACATGACTTATTGACCAAGAATAACCATTGAGAATGTGTTTCCCTACTTTCCAAAACGAATCATACATGCTCCAAAATATTATGTTGTAAGAGGTATAATGAGTGGTTATTGTATGACACGTTACAACTTTGAATCTATCTTTCAAAGCCATTAATATTAATCTCTGTTTTAATCTTTAATTGTTTTGTTTCTTGTGTTCATTGGAATAATGCTCTATTTGGGAGCAAATGGATGGTTCGAGAAGCATGTAGAACTGTGGGATGTTATCTGTCTAACAATCCCTTCCTACTTAACAAGTGACACGGTTAGGAAATGTTTCATGAGATGAACACTTTGTTCAATTTGGAAGAAATATGTATTTATTATTTAGATCAAGTTTAACTATGTAATTGTTGCCCAACATTGCCATTTTTAGGTAAGATGTGGGTAGTTTTTAAGTTGGGGTCAACGAGTATTAACTGTTATTTGTTTTGTAGGCAAGCAACTCTTATTTGACTAATTTTTGGCTCCTAGATGTAACAACTGTAATTCTTAATGAAATATCTGTGCCATTTGCCCCTAAAATATTGTTTTTTAATTGCATGTCCCCACATATATATTTAACAACAAATGTTGTTGTAATAATTACTATGTAAGTGAAACCCTCATTCTAGGATTTGATACAAAAAGGTTTGTATTCATGATCCTTTTTATTTTCTTCACTTCCGCGTTATATTTTATCATCATTTGAAGTGATAAAAAAATTAAAAAAAAAAAAAAAAATTAAAAAAAAAAAAGTGTACATAAAAATAAAATTGGGTTTTGAACCTATGGGGATTTGACCTCAATTGTAGAGTAATAAATTGTATTTTCATTAGCTTTAATCATCTACTCTCAATGATGGGATGGTTTTTGTTATTATCTATTCATTTCCCTAGCTTCTCTACCCATAGATCCAACACTTAAAAGTGCCTCTACACTTGTGGGTGGCCCCCAAGGGGTGGTTTAGCTTATTATTTTCCACGTCTTACTACATTTCTCAGATCTAGAGATGCATAAAAACAAGTTACGTTATCATATACAACCATTTACTAAAGTCTATAGCAAGTTATTCACCTCCCAATTTGTAAGGGCTCCTATCACTCAACTTGGTGATATTCTAAGAGTTATGTCTAGTATTTTGAGTGTCTTTATGCTTGTTGATTTGCATTTTTCTGCAGTCATATTTCATTTCTATATTTACTCTCATGAAGACCTTGACAAGACCACTAATTTGTGTGGTTAAACCACCAACTAATTTGGACAAGACCTACCCACCTATGATCCAATTCCAAACCAATCCATTTGAAACTTAGGCAACCCATAGAGCACCAAAATGCATAAAAACCAAAAACAAAATAACATAAAAATGCACCCCCCTCTTAAAGCCTAATCCTCAAAATTCTCAAGTTCGAATTGGATTTGCAATCACCAAAAAAATACCAAACTGTATCAAACCAATGGAAGGATTTAACTCTAGCCTTTCTCATAGTTGGAGAATACCTAGCATGGAAGTTGGATTCAAGCCCATGGGTCAAAATTGGCACAGATGCAATAGTTGTGATTGGGGACAATGCCTTCCTACTAGAGACACTTATTGTTCAAATTCCAGAGACACGTCAATGCACACTTAATAGACATGTTGTCAATTGAATTAAAATTTGGAGATAGGGATGGGTCCAAGCACAGGATTTGGGACATGAAAGAAAGCAAGGCCCACATTCGTTTAAGTTATTCCAATGATGAAATTGCTTGGTCCTATAACACCACAAGTGGACATTATTTAACTAAGTTGGGGTATTATCTTGCAATGCAAAACCTAGAAACATCAACAAATAAATGGTGGTTCGAGAAGCCGTGGATGAATGGAATTTCGTCCTCATTTTCTTTCTACTAATTACTTAGCCCGACAATATAGAGAGATAAAAATGCTAATCCTACACATAGGAATTTCTAGGAGTCAAATTACCCAATATAACAAAAGAGTGGACTTGCACTAGCACACTAGGGAAATGATTTCCAATAGTATGGATCACAATACTAAGCAAGAAACCTCCTGCTAGAGCAAATTCTAGATATCCTCCAAATGTTGGATGATAAATATATCTCCCTGAAAGAATAAATGTGTGGCCTACATACTAGTAAAGCTTGCTCAATATATAGACCTGTCACATACACATGACTAAACAACAGCAGAGAGACTGATGTTAACAACACTTAGCCAATTTCACATGAATTCTCCCGGGGCTATTGTAGTTTTTGATGACAAATAGTTGATCATGGTACATCTAGGTATGAGTTTGAAATTCACTAATTTTATGCAAGGAGAATTGGGCCTGCCCATGCAATCAACTCATGGAACATTATGTATCACCAAGAAAGGTGCACCACTATTAGTTAGCCTGTGGATAGAGAGATAAAGACGTTAATCCTACACATAGGCATTTCTAGGAGTAGAATTACCCAACATAACAAAAGAGTGGACTTGCACTAGCACACTAGGGAAATGATTTCCAATAGTATGTATCACAAGACTAAGAAAGAAACTCCTTGCTAGAGCACATTCTAGATATCCTGCAAATGTTGGATGATAAATATATCTCCCTGAAAGAACAAATGTGTGGCCTACACACTAGTAATGCTTGCTCAATCTATAGACATGCCACATACACATGGCTAAACAACATCAGAGAGATTAATTATAACAACACTTAGCCAATGTCACATGAATTCTCCTGAGGCTATTGTAGTTTTTAATGACAAATAGTTGATCATGGTACATCTAGGTATGAGTTTGAAATTCACTAATTTTGTGCAGGGAGCATTGGACCTGCCCATGCAACCAGCTCATGGAACATTATGTATCACCAAGAAAGGTGCCGCACTATTAGTTAGCCTATGGATAGAGATATAAAGATGCTAATCCTACACATAGGCATTTCTAGGAGTCGAATTACCCAATATAACAAAAAAGTGGACTTGCACTAGCACACTAGGGAAATGATTTCCAATAGTATGGATCACAAGACTGAAAAAGAAACCTCCTGCTAGAGCACATTCTAGATATCCTACAAATGTTGGATGATAAATATATCTCCCTGAAAGAACAAATGTGTGGCCTACACTCTAGTCATGCTTGCTCAATCTATAGACATGTCACATACACATGGCTAAACAACAGCAGAGAGATTGATGTTAACAACACTTAGCCAAGGTCACATGAATTCTCCTTAGGCTATTTTAGTTTTTAATGATAAATAGTTGATCATGGTACATCTAGGTATGAGTTTGAGATTCACTACTTTTATGCAGGGAGTATTGGGCCTGCCCATGCAACCAGATCATGGAACATTATGTATCCTTATAAACACTGGCACTGGTAAACTGATAGCTAGAAAATTTTCTTGGTATATTTATTTGTTTGAATACATGTTAGCTTTATGAATAAGGCCTATTCTGAAAATATTCAAGGGTTCAACCAAAGCTCTAGCAGACTATCAACATGTCTATAACCTAGTTTTGAATATATAAATAGAATATCCTACTCACAAAAAAAGGTTTAAAAAAAATATCTACACATAGCAATAAGAACCTTATTGAGTAGTGAGATTCTGAAATCAACCCACAAGTGGCAATGACCTAGTTTTATGTTAGTCATTAGTAATTTATGTTAGTCATTGAAATTCAGGGTTGTTGCAATTTGTGGGCCATTTATTTCCACAACAAATATTAAGTTACGAAAGGAAGTGATATAGAAGCAGCAATAAGAATCTTAATGGATAGTGAGATTCTAAAATCAAACTACAAGTAGTAATAAGAATCTTGGTAGGTTTCAAAAGGTTAAAAAAATAAATGCATGTAAAGCCATTGATCCCAAATACAAAGAACAAAGGATTAACAGAGAGAGGAAATTATAAATAGGCCCAAAAGCCTCATGAGAGGAATGTTTAGTTGCAGTTTCTCTTTGAAATATTTAACTCTGGCAAATTGCAATGGCCATATCTTCTCAAGAAAATTCATGTATATTGGAGATTCATTTTATCAATAGAGTTATGTTTAGTAAAAATTTTGCAATCTTGTAGACTACATTTGTTTTCCTAGTTTCAGGAATAGTAGTTTTGGCATTTTAAATTGCTCAAGTACTTTTGGTTGAATAGAAATTAGTTATTTTTCCTACATTTGACTTGCTTATCACCCTGTGACCAAGTTAAGATTATAACAGGAAGCACAAACAATTTTTAAAAACTCATTTCTTACATGATGGGTAGAAATGCTTGTAAAATTGACAAGGCCTATCATCATAGCTAACAATCTGCAGACGTCATTTTCTTGATAATAAGAGAACCATATAGCAATTTAGGAAATATTGATACAAATTGCACATATGTATATGTTGTGGTGCAAATGTAACAATGTTTTTGAAATTCTTTTGTAAGGGATGACAATGGTCAAGTTTGCCATGTTTTTTAAAAGTATGCATGCGTACGTAATGGTGGAGTAAATGACTTATGTTAGGAGGGATGAGGTTGAACCCCAACAAATACAAGCAAGGAGATCAATCTAGTAACGTTGGTGGTGTGGGTCAATGAGCATTGGGATATTTAGCTTTATTTCACATACATTTGTTTTATGGATTGAAATTGTTTTGATGAACACAAGAAAGTGGCAATTAATTGATTTTAGAAATTGGAATGTGGTAGAATCATCTCAAAAGCTATGAAAGCACCACTTTAACTCAACAGTCACAACCAAGTGGTATCTATTCTATGAAAGTCACTCTAGACTTGGACCTAAACCTATCTTAAATAAAAAACCTCCTTAAGAAGGAAATTCGGCCCATGAGGGGTGAACATGTCACATGACAATATTGAACACTTTTGGGGGGATAATAACACACTATTTTCACCCACAAGCAATAAGAAAGCCCCCATGAATGTTATGCACTATTTTAAATGGGTTGAGTGTCCTTGGATGCCTAGAACAATCGTATTGAATGTATGTGATGTTAACTAAGTTAACCAACAAAACGTGTCTTCAATGATGGTAACAATATTTGCACACTATTTATTTCATTGAACATTCAAATGAGTCTTTACTACTTGTAACCAACCATGCATGTGTATGTTCAAGTTGAACAACCTAACACGCTTCTACTAGTGATAACCAAAAGGTACATGTTGGTAATCGGGTGACCAATGTGGTATGCCTCAACATTCGTAATTGAACATAAATGTTGTTGATGGGGTTGACCAGCCTAACATACCTCTCGCAATTGTAGTTAAGCATGCATGTTGATAGGGTTAATCTCTGAGATAGTGTTAATAAAAAATAGATGTTAATAACCAACCTAACACATCACTAACAATGAAAATGGAATGCGCATGTCAATAAATAAATTAATTGACATGATAGGTTGTTCATTAAGATGATTGACATGACACACAGCTCGCTCAGCTGACCAACTTGACAAACTATTGGTTTTTTCAATGAACTAAAATGCCTTTAATTAACACAACCAAATGTGCATGATGTTGAAAAAGTAAACCAACATGACATACCTTTAACAATAGTAACAATGTGTGCAATTTGTGGATTGAGAAAACCAAACTAACATACCTATGATAATCGGAATTGACCATACATGCCTATTGTGATCAACCCTTCACAAATTCCGTTGATTTCGTGCAAAATTAAGCATGTCATACAACTCTTAGACTAACTTTGATACATATACAAATTAAGTTTGTATTTACTTGGTAGAATTGTGTTAAAGTGTTTCCCGTTTAAATGTCACAAGTTTGAATCCAAGGGAAATTAAGGTATGTATACCTCCATGGATTAAATAGTTAAATCATTGCATGAAGGGCATTGATTGTCCCACGAACAAGGGATTCTCACATGCCAATTTAGCATCTATCTATATTATAACTTTATATTAAATACTATTATTGTTTTCTTGTGTTAATATAAGTGCTTTTAATATTTAATATACAATTAAGTAGATTACCCCTTGACTAATTAGTGAAGTATTTAATATTGGATGAGAGAGTCGTAAGGTTGAAATTTCTATACCTCGTTTTAATTTGGGTGTTTGTATCATTTCAATGCAAAATTGTATTTCATACATATCCATGGATCCATTAAAGGCATTTACACATGCCAACCAAAGACATTCAATAGTTGGGTTAGAACTAGCGGTTGGGAGGAGTTCATTATCATATTCATCCAAGGGTTTCCATACTAGAGAAATTATGGCATGTGTTTGATTTATGGGCTAATGTTTGAATGATATGAGGAGACGAGTTAGTGCAAGTCCTTCTTATGGTAGGGCCCTGCACCTATTCCTTTATTTCTTAAAGTAAACTTGAAAGAAGTGATTATAAATATATGATACATATAATGTGTAAACCATTCACAACATCACGACATTAAACATTTACACAAGATGCAACTTATTTCATGTTCAATAGATTTTTCCTTTAAAAAAGAAATATATGGTACCATGATATAATATAGTGATTCACCAACATTGAACACCAAACAAATGACCGAAACGACAAATGTTATGTATGGTGAATATCATCCACCATAAACTATGATTATTAGCCACTCTGACACCCCTAAGTTTATGGTCACTCATTGAACATGACTCCAAGAGTTGTTTCGAGCTTCGTAAACTTATTCTTTCCCAAAAGACTAACAAGGATGTCTCATCACTGTAGCTTTTTTTTTTTTTTTTTCTCTCTGCGTCTTTCATCAAATTCTTTGAAACCACATTTTTATGTTATCCTTAATTAACATTTCAATTCCATGTGTTTTCTTATTGCGTATTTTAAAGGGTTTCCTTCATTCTCATGGTAGACATAGATTCACATTCATGGGTCCTTCTGTGTTTTGGGGAGAATCTCACTACTTGCAGTAGTTTCTCTCTAAATCAACACATGGCAAGCGCGGTATGATCAACCAAAACATATTAGCACCTAAAAGGCCATCGATTTCGAGTTAATCCCTACCCTACGCCATGGAAATTTTTTTGGTTTGAATAACTTTTGTCAATGAATAACATCATTGTGAATAAAAAGGTAATGCAGTTTCACTTGGCATTTGCTTGTTGCATTAGGGGGTTTAATGGGTTGGGGGTTAAGGGTTTAGGGTTTAGGGGTTACGGGTTAAGGGTTTATAGGTTTAGGGTTTAAGGGTTAAATGGGTTAGGGATTTAGAGGTTTAGGGGGTTAGGGGAATTAGTAGTTAAGGATTTTATGGGCTAGGGGTAATGGGGTTAGGTTTAGGGGGTTAAATGGGTTAGGGTTTTAGCGGTTTAGGGGGTTAAATGGGTTAGGGGTTAAGGGTTTAGGGATTAGGGGTTAGGGGTTAGGGGTTAAGGGTTTAGAGGCTTAGGGTTTAGGGGTTAAATGGGTTAGGGGTTAGGGGTTAAGAGTTTAAAGGTTTAGGGTTTAGGGGTTGGGAATTAGTGGTCAAGGGCTTAGGGGTTACGATGATAGTTTCATTGGTCTTTGTTTGTGCACAATAGTTCTTTATTATTTGTGTCTCAATGTAACAATTTTGTAGGAACTATTGCTTGTTGCCATGTCTTCTCTATTTATTAATTTATAGTATTTTTTAGCCATTGCTTTACATTTACTGATGAAAATGTCTATTGTAATTAAAACAAATGTATGTCCAATCTCTAATTTCAAACTCAGCCACAGTGTTGTCACACAATTTAAGTCTGGAGAATGGACATCTGATGAAGTATCAATAACCACACTGCACCTCATGATTGCTACAGAAAATCTTAAGATCAAGTGTCCCACATTCATGAGAAAGTTGGTGATTATACTCTTGCGCCTCCACCTAATTGTGTCTTAGAAATTCCCTTGTTTGTTGCAAAAACATCCTAATGTTGTTGACCTTGTCCCTTAACAGACCAAGGAAACAGATGAGACTGAGATGAATGGAAAGCACTACAAAGTTGGAGAGAGTAGAAAAGACTAGGATGATTTAAAGGATAAGCTTGAAGAATGTAACCGTGATTAAACAACTTAAATTTGTCCCAAACAAACAGTTGATAATGTGAAACCTTCTTCTGTACCAGTCAAGCAAGACTACATTCATGTGAGAGCAAGAAGAGGCCAAGCGACCGATAGGCATAGCCTGGTAAAGAGGGTATGGTTCCCTCTTTTTAATGAAATATTTGATTTACATTTTGTATATCGAAGATTAACCATTTTAATCTTGCTAACAAGGGGGAATTAACCCGATTGTAGGTCCGAACTAGACCTGCTCTCATTTGGAATGAATAATCCCAACGAATTTTAAGGATTGTTATAAGGTTTACAGTAATAATGAATTAGTGGTTAAGGGATTACGGATTAGGGGCTTAGGGCTTAGGGGAATAATGGCTTACGGTTAGGGGTTAGGGGAATAATGAGTTAGTGGTTAAGGGGTTAAGGATTGGGGGGTTAGGGGTTAGGGGATTTAGGCGCATTTAGGGGTTAGGGGATTTAGGCGCATTTAGGGGTTAGGGGAATAATGAGTTAGTGGTTAAGGGATTAGGGATTGGGGTTAGGGGAATAATTAGTTAGTGGTTAAGGGGTTAGGGATTGAGGGGTTAGGGTTAGGGGATTTAGGCGCATTTAGGGGTTAGGGGAATAATGAGTTAGTGGTTAAGGGATTAGGGATTGGGGGCTTATGGGTTAGGGGATTTAGGCGTAGTTAGGGGTTAGGTGAATAATGAGTTAGTGGTTAAGGGATTAGGTATTAGGGGCTTAAGGTTTGGGCAATTTAACATTTAAGGATTTTAGGGGTGAGAGGTTAATGGGTTATGGGTTGAGAGTTACTACTTCACATTGGAAATTCGTGTGAAAAAAAATTGTGCATTGGAGTTCAGAGGTTGGTGAAAGGATAAGGCAAGGGAAGATGAGGGAGCCCAACATTAGACTCTTAAATATGGTTTGGTGTTGGTCCTGATGGTGGCCTATGAAGAGGAAGTGTAAACGTCGCGGGAAGTTTTACGGAGGCAGTGGCTTGTGTGTGCTTGTCATAGGAATTTTCTGGTGCAGTGTGTTCAATGGGTCCCTGCTGCTTGGTTTCTTAGCCATTAAATATTGACTGTGTCTGGGTTGAGGATAGGGAGTTTAAGGGAAGTGAGATCACTCGTTTCCATTTTTCTTGGCTTTCAGTGAGCATGTTTTTTCATTATAAGAGAGGAGGCCAGAATTTTTAGTCTAGGAAACCTCGAGGGTGGTGGCAGAAAACTAGTTTCTTTTCCAAATTTTTTGCCCTCCAGCATGGGTGTGACGGTGTTTGGTGGATCGGTGTGTGGTCTCTATGTGGAGAATTTCGAGGTTGGTCACTGCCCTAGGGGGATTTATGCTCAAGCGTTGGCTATTTCTTCATCTTTTGTTGTTCAAATATTTCCTGTATTGGTTTGGTGGGTGATGGTATTTGGTTTTGCTGGTGGTGGAAGTCTTTATCTAGCAGTGGGAGGTGTCTTTGTGCTTCCAGCTTGTGGTGGTGGGAGACAACATTTGGCTCCTTTGTTGCTGGTGTTTGTTTTCTATAGTGGGGGGTCTGGTCTGTCAACTCTGCACACGGCGGGGTTCCTCTACCTTCGTGAATTATGAAGCCCCTGGTGTGGTGTGGGTGTTCTCCCTCCCCTGTCATCCATGGCCCTGTGGGGGTGGCAGTCTCATAAATAATCATGGCGGCTCCACGCCAGGGTGTAAAGACTGTGGGGCGTGCGTGACTCGTTAGTGTGGGTGCGCATGCGGGTGGTGGAGGAGGTAAGCGAGAGGATAACAGAGGTGGAGGTTTGAGGGTTCAAAAGTAGAGTCGTCGGGGCGGAGGAGGCCGTGGTAGCAAGGGGAATCGTGAGTTTGATTGATTTGAGGTAAATGAGGGGCAGGTTATCCAACATTTTTACCTAGAGAACGATCATGCACTTATCAACAACCTAATGGAAAGAGTGGACATAACTAAGAGATTTTTTCGTGAGGACCATGCAGAGCAGGTGGCAACATTGCACTAAATGCACTATTTACAGTGCCAAGTCCGAGAGAGACTGGTAGTTGTTTGGCGAGGCCAAAATCAACTCACTGAGAAAGTAGAAAAGCTGGAGACTTGGTTGGCGCACTTTGAAGGACACAGTTAGTGTGACTTTTGTCCTCCACCGCATCTAGGAACAACCTCGGAAAACCCTGCATCCATCACATGGGATGATTAGTATTCTATTTGGTGTTCTTTATGTTTTATATGTGTTTTGGTGCCTCTGGCCCAACCGTTTATGGACAATGTCCGTAGTCCCTCTTTTGCATTTTTTTGCATCTGGTGCAAATTTTTGTCAACAAACCTAGTCGAGGTGAGACCACCTACTTTGTAACTAGCTATATGTACTCATTTTTTCCTACATGAATATAACACTGACTTACAAAAAAGCAAAGGTTCATACACCATTAAAAAATTAATTAAGTTTCATACTTGAATTAACAAATGTTCATACCTATTTACTAAATAGGTCTATAAATATATATTGTAGGTTTATCTATTTAGTATTTATTAAATGTAAATATGATGATTTAATACTAGATTTAACTAGTGAACTCACATGTTTAACATAATAAATGTTATATTTATCTAGTTATTAAATGTAAATATGAAGAAACCTTAGATTTAAAACAACTCACACTTTTAACATAAATCGATGAAGCTTAAAAATTAAACTTTATGGTCAAATATTAAATAAAATAAGTATACATATAAACTTGGCTCTCTAATTAATATTACCTGTACTAAAATTATAATGAAGGCATTGGTGTAAAGTTGATAGATGATACATGCAATTATGTTAATTGTAGATGAATCCATATGCACTGTTAAACTTTAGAGACAAAAGGGTATTCTAAATTTTAACACTGCAAATGGATTCAGAGACACCTATAGTGAAATGTAACACTTCGGTACCAAAATTGCAATTTTCCATATATGGAGTGACACAGTTAAAAATTACTGACATAAATGACTAATTCATATACTTGTTGTACTTGTTATTTGGCCATATTTTTATTCTTAGACTATAATAGTCATTTACATTAATCATTATTAATTTTGTCACTTATTATCTAGTCATATATTTTAATCCTAGACTAAATTAGTCACTTTTACTTTACTCACTTATTATCTAGTCATATATTTTATCCCTAGACTAAATTAGTCGTTTAAGTTAGTCGCTTTTAGTTTAGTCACCTATTATCTAGTCATATATTTTATTCCAAGACTAAATTAGTCATTTAAGTTAGTCATTTTTAGTTCGGTCACTTAAAATTGCTCAAATTTAGTAGTAACTCACTTGAAATAATTGCAGTGACTAACATTTTTAGTCACCTAGTCACTAATTTCATCATTTTTTACTAGTGGATCTATCATGAAACATATGATTAATCAAGAGTTTAATGCAACTTTGATTATCACAATGAATCACAGTAGGATCTAAATGAGAACCGAACAAACCGACTAGGATCTTTCTCATCTAGATAGCCTCACATGCAGCTTGACTTGCTGCCATGTATTCCGCTTCCACTGAACTGAGTGCAAGGGATCTTTGTTTCCTGCTGTACCAAGAAACAGCTGTAGATTCGATACTGAAGACCCCTCCTGATGTGATCTTTCTATCTGTTGGGCTGCCCGCCCAATCTGCATCCGTGAAGCCATGCAACTTCACCTCATCCGTTTGTCTGTACCATAAGCCATACTCAGATGTGCCCTTGAGATATCTCAGGACATGCTAGCCCGCCTTCCAAAAGAGCTTGGTAGGCTTAACTGTCGCTTGAATAAGCTGGTTCACCGCATAGCATATGTTCGGTCTTGTATTAACAAAATACATGAGCGAACCCACCAACTATCGATAGACAATAGCATCCACTACCTCTCCAGATGTAGCGTCCTCTTTCCTCCAGTTTCCAGGAAGAGGAGTATCCATGGGTTTGCAGCCCTCCATGTGAAACCTACCGAGTATCTCCCTTGCATACTTTCCTTGAGACACAAACAATTCACCATCTCGTTGCCATATTTCCAATCTAAGGAAATAATGAAGGCGGCCCATATCCTTCATCTCAAACTCCTTTACAAGATCTGCCTTGCATGAGTGTATCAACTGCTCATCACCCGTTAGTATTAAATCATCAACATAAAGAACAATGATTAAAAATTTACCATCCACCACAATTTGGTACAGGTTTGCATCCGCCTTACTCTTGGTGAAGCCAAGTCCGTTGAAATAGATGTCTATCCGAGTGTACTAAGCACAGGTGCTTGCTTCCATACATCGCCTTCTTTAGGCCCCAGACATGCTACTCGCTTGCCGAAGATCTCAAAGCCTTCGAAGCCGGTCAATGTACACTTCTTCGTCAATGATCCCATTAAGGAACGCAATATTCACATCCATCTAATGAATGTGCCAACCCATTTACGCCGAGAGAGCAAGGATGGTCCTTATGGAAGAATATCGTGCAATAGGTGCAAAGGTTTCTTCATAATCAATCCGCTCGATCTGTGAGAAGCCCCAGGCCACAAATCTTGCCTCATACTTCTCAACATTCCCATCAGTAGCTTGCTTTACCTTGTAGATCCATCTTGAACCTACCACTGATTTATCAACCGGCCTTAGAACAATTTCCCAAGCATTGTTTATGACAATGGAGTCATACTCCTCCACCATTGCATCTACCCATGTGGGCTCCTGCACTACTTCCTGAAAGGAAGATGGCTCAGTCACAATACATTTGCTTGTGAGAGCCATGTATCCAGCGAATCGGTCAGGAGATTGTCTGTGTCTGTGCTTTGAAGTAGGGACTCCTACATTCTGTGTCGCATCAAGCTTCGGCCTCTCAACTTTTGTGGTACGCCTTCTGCCAGTTTTGATGTTTGGCTTTGCGTGAGTGGACTCCTCCACTCCATGAACCTCCTCCTATGGTTGATCCACATCTAGAGACTCATCTTTGGGAACAAGCAGTTCCTCCTCTGCATGCAATTCTAGCTCCCTCTCAAGCGACAACTTCATGGATTTCTCCTCATTGACTTATATCCCCTCGCACCACAATCATTCAACTGTTTGGAAAATACACACGATAATTATGGGGTGTTTCTGTGTACCCCACAAATATCCCAACTTCAACAGTCGGCTCCAACTTCTTTCTGGCGTTCTTGGTCACATGCACATAAATAAATGAGCCAAAAATCTTAAAGCGAGAAACATCCAGTTTCTTACTAGTAAAAGCTTCTTCAGGTGTACTCATGCTAAGTACTCTATGAGGACAACGGTTTTGCACATAAACTGCAGTGTTGCATGCTTACGCCACAAGTGCATTGGTAGGGTTCCTCGATCATGGAGCATAGCCTGCGAACCCACGATCGTTCGTTCTTCCTCTCCGCTACCCTATTTTCCTATGGGTTATGAGGCGCTATGAGTTCCTCACGAATTCCTTCTTCGTTGGGCGTGTCTTGAATTCGTTAGAGATTAATTCTCCACCATTATCGCTCCCTCCGCGCAGCCTTCACTTGCTTCCCGACTCTTTCTCAAACCACAGCCTTAAACTCATAGAACTTTGAGAATGTTTGATCCTTCTTTTTCATGAAGAAGATCCAACATCTACGAGAATATTGTCAACAAAAATAACTTAATACCCGTGTTTTGTTGTTGAATCCACTCGAGAATGGCCCACACACGTTTGTGTGAACTCTCTCTAGAGCAACGAAGCACAGTTCTTCTTTTCGTAAAAGGTGTACTTTAAAAACTTACCCATAGTACATCCCTTGCACTGATCTAACTACGCAAGTGTACCCTTGGGAATTCTAGTAAAAATCTGTTGCAAAATTTTCAGGGCGCCATGGTGAAGATGGCCCAATCACCTGTGCCATAATATGCCCTCATCCTGGCTCACTACTTCTTCTTCTTTTCCCACCATTGCAACGCAGCCATCTACCTCCAGCTTGGAGAGATTCTTAACTCAAATCCCTATCCTCTTGGCTTGACCCGTTGTTTTGTGTCATAGGAAAGCTTTTCCATCGCTAAAAACAACGTCATAGCCTCTGTCCTCCAACACGTAACCGAGAACCAAGTTTTTCTTTAGACCCGAAACATGAATAACATATTTCACCATAAATGGTTTACCTTAACTTTCTCTCAAAGGTAATGTTACCAATTTCGTTGCACTATATTGTCCATCGTCGCCCATCTCTATATGCATTTGGAGATCTTTTCTCCTCCAAGTCACCGAAAAGCTCCTTATCTCCCGTCATGTGGAAGGAAGCACCACTATCAAGATACTACACCGATCCCATTGCACTTGAAACCAAGCATGCGATCAAAGAGAAATCAAGTTCAAATTGCGAGGCAAGGGCCTCACCACTGCAGCCTCCAAGTAGCCTTCTTGTTCTTCTTTTTTTGTGGGCAGTTAGTGGCGAGATGCCCATGTTCGTGACAGTGAAAACACTTCACCTTGGACAAATCCAGCTTCTTGCCTTTAGCCTCAGATTTTGAATGGGATTTCTTCCCCTTCCCTTTCCTTGCTTTAGCAGCCAAAGCACAATCCTCGTCATCAACATGCTTTGATGAAGAGCCATCTATGGTCTTCTGCCTGAACTCCTCCTACACTAGATCCGACCACAGTTGTTCCTAATTCGGTAGTTTTTCCCGTCCGTTGACAGAGTCTTGATAACTGTGCCAACTCTTAGGAAGTCCCAAGAGAGCCAAACTCACCAAATCATCATCAGCAACCGTGATTTCCACACTCCCAAGTTTATCCCGACACTGACAAAATTTGTGAGATACTTACGAATATTGTCGCCCTTTTCCATTTTGATATCTCTGAGTTTATCCTTCAGCGCCAATTTCCTATGGTCACTGCTGCTTTGGAAAAGATCTGTCAAAGTCTTCCACATTGCAAATGGAGTGGCTTTCCCATGAAGGCTTGAGACAATATGGTTTCTCACACCTTCCAATAGAATCCTTCTCGTCTTCACTACTTTCTTTTGCCAGGAATCAAGTAATGCAACATTCGTCGAAGTGGGCTTAGGAACATCATTGTCAATGAATTCCTTCAAGCCATTATCTTCAAGCACAACCTCCATCCTATCCTTCCATGCAATGTAGTTCGAGCTGCCCACGAGTGCATACTCTAACCGCAAACCATTTAAAGCCATTTCGATGTTTACTCAATTGTCGCATCAAGAATTTCTTGCAGCAAATTCGGATTTTTGCCACCAACAAACTCAGCTACTACTTCAATATTGAAATATTATTTGCTTCGATACCATGTAGAAATTTTAATACAATTATGTTTTGCCGGATTCTCCTGATCTAACAATTATATGCCACTGTTAAATACATAATCCTTCACTTAAATCTTTGCGGAAATTTAATCGCCAATTGCAAACACATGAAGAAAGATCAATCACACATAACACGGATGTTTTTACCGAGAAAGCATAAAGCTAAAAACCCCACTATCATATATTATGTACATATCATGGATCATGAAACAATCTCATACAAAACTCTAATCTAAGAGCTCTCAGTACAATATACAATCGTCTCGCACTGTCATACAAAAATTAGCAAATACATGCGCCAATTTACTGCCTCCTGACAACCTGCCTCCACTTCGTAATCCCTATTGATCACAATCCCTGAATGAATTCGATCTTTCCTTGCCTTGAATGCACAATCCTCATTGGAATCTCCAATGTGTGTTTGGTTGCAAGTGTGCACCCACTATAGCCACAAATGATAGTCAAACTATCCCTTTAACCTATCTCTCAACTGGGTCTCCACTAGATCTGACATGCATGTAGTTAACAGTAGTAAAACTTCAGTTGCATGTGAGATCACTCCATGTGAATTAATTTAATATTTAATTCACTGATCTCTCACTAGTGTATCTTTAGTTACAACTAGCACAACTGCGTTTAGCTCACTTAACTGAGTTAAACTACTTTACAACTCACATAACTACACATCCAACTCTGTTACAACTTTGTATCACTCAGTTACAATGAATTCCACTAGCATGTCCCACCAACCAACCTTTGAACTCGAAATTACTTCAGTTAACTGGTTTGCCACATCAGTTAACTGAAATAAAGTGCTTCAAGAGAATAGATTATTATTTATTGTCTAATTATTGTTAAGAGATAACAATAATCGACATGCATTCTATTTTTAGACATGCATTCCACGAAAAAATTTCGCACGTGCATTCCAAAAATAGATGCCCATCCATCCATATAATTTTCTCAACCATCTGTAAATATATTACTGCTAAAAATAGACTTTGATCCAAATTCTAAAAATAGCCTACGGGCCCCACCTAGTGTAGGTGCTTAATTTTCACTAGGATCATCATCTTGTTGAATCCCAAAACAAGGGGTTTCATCTATGCTCTAAGGACCAGATCAAGTGTTTGTTGTCTGCCATCAACCACATCCTGCCTTGCTTGTATGATGGCTTTATAGATAAAAGAGTGATGGTCGCTCGTAATTTTGGGAATACGAAGATGGGGAACGATGCCTAGCCCACAAGGTGAACCCGAGGATATTTTGGACATGGATATGAGGAATTAGGAGTAACCACCCCTGGAGTGAACAGAAGTATCTGATGAAGGACATGGTGAGGAAAGTTCAGGGATGGATGGAGGGATATCCGAATAGGTGGGGAGGTGCAGGGAGGGGGGAAAAGAGATGTGAGGAATAACCAGGGGGAGAAGTAGAGAGAGGCTTAATCAGATCCATAACAGATACACATGAATGTAGAGATAATGAAAAATGATGAGACAGAGGAATACCAGATGAGAGACTGGCCGCCGTAGCATGTGCACGAGTGATCCGAGGGGAAGGAGGCCAAGGAGGTGCGACCCCTATACCAACAACCGATGACTTGTTCCCACGACCACCAGAGGAGGGTGCTCGGGAACATGGAGCATAAATGGGAACAACAACCTCCGTAGATGCAACAAGATCAGCCATCTCCTTGCGAGATTGAAGAAGAGGGCAATCCTTGTAAAGATGATCCACAACATGGCACCTTCTGTAGCGAAAATGGACCCCTTCATAGTCTAGAATATGCAGATGAACAAATTGCCTCCATTTGATGGTGATTGATTCCCCCAGACCCTCTATGGTATCCAAGTGTACAAGTACGTGAGTCAAGGACACGTTTCCAATGGCAGTATAGGATTTATCGTGCTCCAAATATGCACCGAGGGAATTCCCAATCTTCTTGAAGATGTCATTCATCCAGAAGTGGAAAGGAAGCCTAGGGAGGCGGAACTAGATCGGTCCAACCCCTAAATTATCTTGATATGCATAAAAAAGAGGACTCCATCTCTTCAATATAACAAGAGCTTCTTCAATATGCGAGTACCTGGAGAGAACCCACTGGACGTGATCGGGGCAGTGAAAACTAAGGGTAAACTAGCCACGGGAGAGAATGACAACCAAGGGTAATTCCTCCAAAAATTGACCCCAAATATCTATAACCCAAAGTGGAATCTGTGCGAGGTTGTATTTTTGACCACGAATATGACCCACCAAGACCCAATCCACAGTCTCCATGACCTCCCCCATGTGAAGACTGTCTCCCAGAACTAGTTCTATCTTCCTCAAACCGGATTTAACACACTTAGTTTTCTTTGTGCCTCGATTGGATTTGTTTGATACAGGGGGATCCAAGTCCGCCTCTAACCCTTGCTCAAATGCAACCATAGAGTAGTCACCCAGAGGAGGTTATGAGGATGGACCCGCAAAACATCCCGAAGAGGGAGGCATGAAACTGACCAAGGAGCGATATTCAGAATAGAGGGATCGAGGCCGAAAGGAATATCTGGGGGAGGTACCATATCATCATCCATAGGTGGAGGAGAGGGTGTCACATGAAGACAGGAAGATAGAAATTGAATAGATGTTGGAGAGAACAGAGGTTGTTCAGTAGGTTGAGGGGCGTCAGGAAAAACGGGAAAGATTTCAAACAAGGAAGATGGAGGAGACTCCGAAAGGAGAGGGATAAGTTGCGACGGGAAGTCGTGGAACGAGAGGGATGACACCGTCGAAAACCTAAGGCCACTCGTCAAAGTGTGGGGAATCAACAGAGACAACGGGGCGGATGGCGGGGAAGGTGAGGCGGCGAGGTTGTCCAAATCAACACCTCCTCATAGGGATCTGAAGTGTAATCCATGAGCTTGTCATCCATTGCTGAAAATAGAAAAATATGGGCTGGTGTAACAACTAACGGTCGATACTGGTCGACAAAGGTCCCGACAACACCCGAGTGGAACGGACGACGAAACGACAACTACAGGGAGTCTTCAGGCGGCAGGAGTAGTGGTCGGCAAAGATGAAACCCTAACCCTAACCGATAGCCCTAACCGTATGCAGGAGATATGTATTTCATCGAGACCACCGAATAAGTTATATTCTATATGAATACCATGGGTCAATACCATCCATTCTTAAAACTATGGGTCATTTTTATTTTATTTATTATTTAATTTTTGTAGGGTTATTTTTATTTTATTTTCACTAAGTTAAAATGTTTGCATTAGGTTACATTACACATTTCTATCATTCTATAGATGTTACATCTTAGGTCAAGGAAGGAATTACATAGATCCCTCATACTAAAAAGTAATTATTATTATTATTATTATTTAAATTTCAATTACTTTATCTCACTATATAAAGTTTGATGTAAAATAAAGGTTAAAATTGAAGTATTTTATTTATGGCAGACATTGATTTTTAAAGTACGTTATTAATATTTTTTTAAATTAAGGTTACACACAACATCCCTCGCATATACATATATTAGCGAAGACACATACACACACATACATATAGATATTATAATTTTTTAATGTAATGTTACGTGACAACATCTCCCTCTTGTACTCGGTTGTGGAGCGCCTCTCCACATAATAAATAAAGGAGGATTATTATTATTATTCATGGATTATCAATCAGATGAGCATTGCTTGGAGGAGGATGACAGTTGGACTTTGGTCCTGGTGTGACCCATTGGTGAGCCCTGAGTATGGATTCTGATACCAGCTAGGAATTGTTTTGGTTGTGACTTGTAGGGTGTTTGAATAGCCTTGGAGTGCATCACTGTTGGGTTGACACCTTGACAATTATGGTCTGGAGGGTGCTTAGAGCCCTGGAACATCATGACTATTGGGTTGGCATCTTGGTCACAAAGATTCAATTATTATTGGTTTATCGTTGCCTATGGAGTTTGTAGCCCTAGCTCAAGAGTGACCCATGGTTGAAATTAATGAACTGTGTGGTCTATGATAGGGAGAAACACGGAGAGCCCGTAGCTAGTCGGATTCTCATGTATAGATAAGTGTTCTTGATAAACTTTATGTACAATTTTAATATGTATGTGCTCTGGTTGTCATATGACATACACTACTGCCTTATAATGGACGAAAACCCTAAAATTGGGGGTTTTGCACCATCATATATAAATTCATGATAATCCCGCCGTGTGTATATTTCCACTCTTTAATAAATGTTCAAATTACTATTAATTGCTAATACTGTTACATTTATTATGAATTATAAAAATAAACGAGGTATTACTTAATTTTGTACTAATATATATGGAAATTAAGTTCTTTGCCTATTCATAATCATATGAATTAAATGTTGAGGAAGTATGGCATTGCCCACCAAGAGGCAGGGGACATTACAAAATCACAAACATAATAAGACAAGTTAGGACTTGGGAAACCCTTTCAGGAGATAACTCAATTGGAGGTTGATTTGGACTCTCTTTCTCTCAATGGAAATTGATGCAAGTACAAAGAAGTGAGACATGTGGCTCATGGGCTACTACAGTACAGAAACCCTTTGTGTTTTATATCTCCTTATCCACTCTCAACTAATTTTCTCATCTATGGAACAAGATGCACTTGAATAGAATGCCACCCATCCTCATAGTGGCTTGGTTATAACATAACTCGATATCCTATTAGTGGTTAAGTTTGGCTCTTTCAACTCTTAACTAGAGTTACAATATCGTCTCTTCTAGAGTATTTTTCATCATGGTCATGTGGCTAGTTTTTTCTCCAGGAATAATACGGGTTGACATGACATCCTCTCAAATCATGGTGGTTGAAACATGATGGTCAACTTTCGACTAGCATAAATTTTGCATATGGACTCTGATTGAAGTGATTCTTATACCATTGGAAAGATATTTGTGTGTGGAATAATGCTAGGGGGTGGCATGCTTAAGCCACACAATTTTATCCCCCAAAAAATGTTGTTTGATGCCTGCTTTTGGAAGGTTTTAGACCCTAATTCACCAAACTGAGACTTACTAGTAAAAATGGTCCCGAGAGCTGATTCCTCCATTTTTTTAACTTTAAAAGCATTAACATGGATGAAAAATAATATATTGATCCAATTCAAATCACATGTTGAATGAAATAATTCAATGTCAACTATGTATATATTATATAAATTGAATGAAAATGAAAGAAATCTTATGGTTAAAACATTTTATTAGTATGTTGTTCAAGATGAAGGAGATATACAATCCTTCAATGCTTAGCATGGATTAGACACACATCATGTGTGTATTAAAGAACCAATATATATCCATATTAACCCCAATCATCAAGTGCCAAGAGAGATCAAGAGAGATCAAATCTCTTGAGATACAAACATTTCATCAAATTTTACGCTCTAAAAAATATTTGCATCTGAAAAAATTAATATCTCAACCCTCGATAAATCTAAACTTAATATAAATCTATATTAATAACAACTAATTGAATTAACCCTCTTACTTCATTAAATAAAATATCCTAAACTAAACAACTTTTTTTATCTCATTAAATAGAACATCCTAAACAATACAACAACTTCTATTCTTTTTTTTTGGCAAAATAAAAATAAAAATAAACAACAAAGACTAAACACATTAGATGGGCTTCATCTATGGAGGTGGAGGAATTGTCGGACGGCCAAAAGTGGCCCAAATTCGGGCAACAAAAAGTTCAAAAAATCTTGTAGTAATGTTTGACTCATGTTTTTGATGGTGGAAATGGATTCAACACCATAAAAAACTTTGGGGCACTCAATATCTTGAAGTTTGACAATTGTAACCTAGATTTACAAAAATCCCTGCCAAATTTTATTAAAATCTTACCAAAATTTCCTTGGCAAAAAAACAAGATCCTTAGAGTACAACCATTAAATGATTCGAAAAGTCAACCAATTTTTCAATTATATAATTAATCCAACATGTCTAGATACATCACCCCCATCGAAGAAGGGAATTGAACCTGTGATGAGTGCTATAACAGTCCGCCTCATCACTGTTTAACCAAGACCCACGGACTACCAAAAACACATCTTAAATCCTTAGACTACAACCATTAAATGATTCAAAAAATCAACCAATTTTCAATTATATAATTAATCCAAAAAACACTCTCATTATTAAACAATTACTAAACACATTATCAAAACACAACTTAGAATAGTGGTGTCTCATTAGGTCGAAACCTCATATGTAAACATCGAATACCTTCCACTTCGGGTACCTTCCATGTAATTGTCCCAGGCCACTTAACTTCATTGAGAGAGTTTTAAAACTAATATTTATATCAATCGAGAGTGAGTGGGCCAATTATAGGATATTTGAATTTATAACCACTTATAACTCGGAAGCCAAATGATATATATATATATTCAAGGATATTCTCATTACATATATAACTTGTACGGTTCTTCCTCAATTTCTTGCATTTCATACGAAACGAAGAAAAAAAGTGACTAAAAACAGAGGAAAATACAAAATTGGGAAAAAGTTCAAGCTTGTGTATTTAATATAAAACCTCAAATGCAATTGGAGGCACTGCACGGCGGATAAATCATCTACCACTCCTAACGGTCACAGAGGTGGAGCGGCTGCACTAATCTGGTCGTCCCACCAATTTCTGTGCCATTGAAGAGATACCAGTGAAGCAGCATCAAATTAGATCGGTGGATCGGCTGACGAGTAGCCAGCCACCGCTAATTATTATCAGATTCCAGTAAACGGCCCAGGAAATCGTGGTCTTCAGATTTGTCCAAAGGGTTTGAGCTGATTTTTGAGGGTTTGACACACAGTTCGTTTCTGGAGAGGGAATCGGTGCAACCATGAACATTTTCAAGAAAAAAACCACAGCCAAAGGTACGCTTTTGCTTATTTCATCTGATTGAGCACTGTTACTCTATATCCTGGTTTAAGTCCTGGTTTGGCCTCTGTAGTTTCTATTGCTGCTTTCCTAACTGTTTGCCTCAATTAAGATAAAAATTCGGCGATGGTTTTGTCGAATGCCATTTCGAAGTGAAATGTTTGTTTGATCGAGTGAAAATCGTTGTAAATATTTTGGGCGGGTTTTTGGACTGCAGATGCCCTGCGGACGAGCAAGCGGGAGATGCAAGTTGCAACAAGAGGTATTTGCTAAGAATCGGCGACGCATTTTCTGTTTTATATCTCCATATTTTGTTGGGAAAATTTTGAGAAGTGCACCACGATAAAATTTCTCAGTAAATGTGTGTGGAGATATTTGTTTATTTGAATAGCATTCGACATGTAGCTGGAAAATAAACGATTAAATTAGAGAATGCATATGCTGGTCACCTGCATAGATCGAGGGTTGTTTCGACATTAAATTTCACTCAGGGCTGTTTAATTAAGAAAAGATCTTAAGTGCCGCCTCTACCAGGTCTCATGCTAAGGTTTCTGTAAGCCTTGGACACTGTTGATTGAAATGTCTTAAAATATTAGAATAACACATCTCATGAAAGACATAATATTTCAGTTAATCTACATAAACGTACTATGTTGTGAAGCAGCACTAAAGCTGCATTCTACTTGATGCCATGTTAAAAATAGTAACTACCTGCGTCACCCATTAATATAGTGCTGCTTTGCACAGCTCTAATATGAAGAGAAAAGGGACTGAAATGAAAGGTGTTGTAATCTAAAATATGGTAAGTTTTCTTGTTTTGCACTGTGGGGTATAAGATGGATGTTATTAACTCACGTGCTGGCATGATGATTTTAAACTTAAGACATCTCTTGGGAAGTGACTGTAATGTCAGGAAATTAAACAGCTTCTTCTCATATAGGCCGCAACTAATAAATGCATTATTGTAGCAATCTAATGTGTTCGATGAGAGTTGTCCCAAATATGTACACGTTGGAAGTTTCATAAATATCTTGTACACGCTTCGACAGACCACATAGATTAACGTGAAATTATCGAGTGCATTTTTTCCTTTGAAGAATGGTTATTTGGAATTTTGAGCTATAAACTTGGAAGGTCTCGCAAATTTTTGAAACTGTGCACCACCAAGGCAACTTTAAAAATACCTAAATACGTCATAGTATTGAATTTACTCACAAGATTTTCCTCACTTATCATACAGGCACATTATCATTAGCATGATTATACAACAGATTTTGTCCTGTTAAAGATCAGAATATTACCGATCAATTCTCACTAATTAAATGTCCCATTATTCTGACGTTTGAAGTACTTAATCTCCTCACTTATTATACAAGCACATTAGCGTGATTATACAACAGATTTTGTCCATGTTAAAGATCAGAATATTACCGATCAATTCTCACTAACTAAATGTCCCATTATTCTGACGTTTGAAGTACTTAATCTCCTAGCAATTGTCAGGTTGGCTTCTTCATAACAATGTCTCTTGAATGTTTCAGGTATTGAACGAGAGATAACGTCACTGCAATTAGAGGTTTGTATAAGTTTCTGTTTTTTAGACTAGTCACTGTTGGAGAAGGTAATTTCAAAGAAATCTAAATTTCCTTTGTGAGGGTGTTCCTAAGTTGTGTTTGTGGTTGGAAACCTTGATGGCAGGAGAAAAAACTTGTTGCTGAGATAAAAAAGACTGCAAAAACTGGCAATGAGGTGAGAAGGTTATATATTTTTCAAGATGTTATCATTACCTTCAATAAGTTCATACTTCTAAGTTTCTGTTTTACTTAAATCTTGATTTATGCATGTAAAGGCTGCCACAAAAATTTTGGCTCGCCAACTTATCAGGTTAAGACAACAAATAGCTAATTTGCAAGGTAGCCGTGCCCAAGTGCGTGGAGTGGCAACGCATACACAGGTGCAAATTCTGAAAAGTGGACCTGCTGTTCATATTTTAATGCATATAATGACATTTCTTTTTCGCTTTGGAAGTGATTGCTTAACAGAGTTTCATTATTTCAACAGGCTATGTATGCAAACACCTCTGTTGCTACAGGGATGAAAGGTGCCAGTAAGGCAATGGCAGCCATGAATAAGGTATGGATGAGTTTTTGGATGTTTAGGCCCCACTTTTTCTGTGGCAAGCCAATGTTCCCTGCCAAAAAAAAGACATTACTAAACTGATTTGAATTGAAGTATAGAATAAGGATCTATTAACTCGTGTAAATTCATTATAATATTTTAATTAGTGTTCATTCAGTCTTTATATGGTCTCACGTGATCACTGCTTCCTTACTTTTCTTTCTACTTAGTTATCTCTTGGTTTCAATTTCTTAGATGGGGCTTGGAGTCTCATTCTTTTAGTGCTGATGCAGATGAAATATTATGATGTAATTTCAAATAGTGCATGCATTTAGACTCTATTTGGTTGTTACATAATCACTCATTCCTTTCTTTCTACTTAGCTCTTAGTTTCAATTTCTTAGATGGTGCATAGAGTCTTGTCCTGTCCTGTTCTGTGAGTGCCTGTGCATATGAAATACTATGATGTACTTTCACATTCCTATTAGCCAGTTTTAGCTACCTCTGGACATAATATAATCTCTCTTATTTCTGATTTATAATGGATCTGAGTAATTTCTATGATCACAAACAGAGTAATTAATTTTCTGTAAATTAATTGGTTGGACAGCAAATGGAGCCAGCGAAGCAGGCTAAGGTGATGCAAGAATTTCAAAGGCAGACAGCACAAATGGATATGACGGTAATATCTTTTAGTAAATTATTTGTTACTAGTTTCTTGAAATTATATTTCAGGGTCCTATTTGATTTATTTGTAGTAGTTTCTCTGAAAGCTTCTGATAATTTGAAGACACAAGTTTTGATTATTTGATGATTCACATGATTCTTTAACTTTTTTCTACTTGTCCATTAATAATATCTTGTTCAAAGTCTTTTGTACTTTTAGATTCATCTTTAAGGTAGCGAATGATATGATATATTTTAATAACGTCCACGAGACCCACCGGTCTAAGAGACCCACATTCCACCTCAAACAAGACATCGCATTCACAAGTTTCCCTGTAGAGCAGTTCTTTTGCTGTGAATTTTGATCAAGAAATTCGCCGTTTTGTGAAGCCTTGCTTCTTTGAACAGCGTACTTAAATTGTCCACCTTTAGATCACTTTCAAACTGATTACGAATATCCTCATATGCCGGACATTCCATGATAAAGGGTCATTCAGTTTCAACTGCACCTAGCTTGCAAAAGTTACAAATTCTTTCTTCCCATTCTTCCTTGGGAATTATCCATCTACCTGTCTCGCACCTAAGATGGTGAGATCCGGTCCTCAATTGTGCTATTAAAATTTTAGCCTTTCCCTTGATTGCTGCACTTAAATATGTCTTTTCTTCATGCGATTGTGATGGGTTGAAGTTTTTAAGATATATCGCTTTTTTTCTGCCAATCTGTTTTTCCCACATGGCAGTCCTGAATTTTTCAACCACCCAATTTTTTATTTCCTCTTTAGCATTAGGACAATCTTGCCACTTAATTCCCCATTTGCTCATCCATTTGTCATTTAGTTTCCTCCATGTTTTCTTCCTGCGCTTTAACTCCTCCATGTAAGTCAACTTGGCCCAACGGTGTGCCTCCATGTTTTCCACCTTTTTTAGATAGCTTAACAAACGAATGATTGCTGAAGCTTCCAACGGAAACATCACAGCCTCTGCTAGCAGGATCTCATATGTGGGACTGTTGCCTTGACTTTGAGGTTACTAATGATTAAGTGCTTTTGAATTCGTTCTATTTGTCTCCACTTGTGATTTGACATGCTGCTGCCCCAAACTTCACATCCACTTAAAAGTTGTCTCATGGACAGTGTAGATTATCCGGTTAATATTTTTCAGAGAAACCTTGATTATATCAATCATGAAGGATGTGGCTGCATCTAGATTCTTAATTTTGTTTTCCTTGGAAATAAATCCCTGGGAAGCATTTAGGTACTTCCCCACGTTTCAAGGATGGTACCTAGTGTAAAGCATCCAAAGTAGATTTGGTGCACCTGATTCCTTGGGAATTGAACTGGGGACATGCAAGCTGGCTAGATTATGACGTCGTTTACCGAGGCGGAGGAATTGCCTGGATGGTCAAAAGTGGCCGGAATCCGGAATTTTTTTTTTCAAAAAATCTCGCAGTAGCAGTGTTTGAATGATGTTTTTGATGGTGGAAATGGATTCAGCACCATTAAAAACCTTTGGGGCACCCAAAATCTTGAAGTTTGATAGCTGTAACCTGGATTTTGAAAAAATCCTGCCAGATTTTTTCAAAATCTTGCTGGAATTTCCATGATTTTCAAGGCAAATTTGCAAGCTGGTTAGACTATGGTCTAGATTATTGGCAATGTCTTGGCAGCAGTGGCACAAACTGAAAAATCCCTGTATGGAAGCAATAACAAATTTTTTCTTAATTTCTGTGATAGTTGATGCAGAAATAAACTACTGGTGAATTTTATAGCAAAACTGTTGATAAGGAAGAATTCACTAAGATGGTTTTTTGCTGCGACATATATGCAGAAATTACATGAGAAGTTTGTATTTACTTTTCTGTTTTCTTAATGTGTACTCCTGATATGGGGGATACTTTTGGCAAAACATTTCCTAATTCTGGGGGGACTCCTGATATGGGGGGACACTTTTGGCGAAACATATCCCGATTCTGGGGGGACATGTTCACTGTTTTCCCAAAAGGGGGGGGGGTGGACTTTTGGGCTCCCCTTCAGAAAAGGGGCGCTCCCAGGCAGCCCCCCTGAAAAGGGATGATCCAAAATTTACAAAAATTCCTGCCAGATTTTATCAAAATCTTGCTGGAATTTCCATGATTTTCAGGGCAAATTTGCAAGCTGGTTAGACTATAGTCTAGATTATTGGCAATGTTTTGGCAGCAGTGGCACAAACTGATTGAAGTAATCCTCCTATCCAGATTTTTTATTAAGATTGTCATTCATAGTGAATAAGAAAATATGCCTATATTTCCAAGTGAAAATCCCTGTATGGAAGCCATAACAATTTTTTTCTTAATTTCTGTGATAGTTGATGCAGAAATAAACTACTGGTCAGTTTTATAGCAAAAGTGTTGATAAGGAAGAATTCACTAAGATGGTTTTTTGCTGTGATATATGCAGAAATTACATAAGAAGTTTGTATTTTGTTTTCTGTTTTCTTAATGTGTACTCCTGATATGGGGGACACTTTTGGCGAAACATTTCCCGATTCTGGGGGGACATGTTCACTGTTTCCCCAGAAGGAGGACTTTTGGGCGCCCCCCCCAAGAAAAGGGGTGCTCCCAGGCAGCCCCCCTAGAAAAGGGATGATTTTGGGCAATCCCTCTCCAAAGATTTTGCCTATTAGGCCCAAAAAAAAGCAGAAATATAAAAAAACAAAAATAATATATAAAAATACCTCACCTCTCTTTCACTTTTATTTACTTTCACTTTGTGATGCTCATTTTATTTTCTATCTTCAGTGTCCATTGATAATTTAGTTTTCACTTTTGAGTTTTGACTGCAGATTTTGATGATCTCATATTGAGTCTTTTGACTTGTGACTCTTTTTTAGTATCTACTATTTTTCGCAATACTAATTAGATTCTAGAATGATGAAATTTAATCAATGTATCAATATTTTACTACCTTTGTTTCATTTATATTTTATGAATCAATGTGTTTTATTACTAAATCTGAATCTTAATCATGTTTATAACATTTACAAATTTGAATATAGTACTATTTTATTGCTTACCATTTACATTGCACAATGATGAATTTGTATGCGATGAATTGTTATTGTTGGGATTTTATCATTATAATTATTATTTTTATACTTTTAGAGATGGGGATGACCACTATGCTAGGGACCCTGATGCCTCCCCGACCCCTTGAATTTCCTCGAAATTTGGGGTTGCTTGGAAACATATCCCTTGTGTGTCTCCTCGCTCCCACACTCCTCAGTCCTAGAAACTTGGTGGAACATTTCAATAATCATAAATGGATTCGTATTTGCAATTAGTTGAACAAGGAGGTTCTACTCACCAACTCAATTCTAAGCTCTCCACATGCAAGAAATCATAGATAAATGAGGTGGGGGAGGATTTTGAGGAGGTAAGACAAGATTATTTGTTTATTTTTCCTTTTTTAAAATGTTTTTTTTGTTTTTGTTTTTTATTAAATATACACAATTTCTTTTGAAATAAGGCCCACATTAGGCACCTTAGAACATGTGGAAAGGCCCATATCAGGAGTGGAGCAAGGCCTATATAGGGACCCTGATGTCCCCCCGCCCCTTTGAATTTCCTCGAAATTTGGGGTTGCTTCCACATGTCCCTCATGTGCGTCTCCTCGCTCCCACACTCCTCAGTCCTAGAAACTTGGTGGAACATTTCAATAATGGAAAGGCCCATATCAGGAGTGGAGCAAGGCCTATATAGGGACCCTGATGCCCCCCCGCCCCTTTGAATTTCCTCGAAATTTGGGGTTGCTTCCACATGTCCCTCATGTGCGTCTCCTCGCTCCCACAGTCCGCAGTCCTAGAAACTTGGTGGAACATTTCAATAATCATAAATGGATTCGTATTTGCAATCAATTGAACAACAAGGAGGTTCTACTCACCAACTCAATTCTAAGCTCTCCACATGCAAGAAATGATAGATAAATGAGGTGGGGGAGGATTTTATTAAATATATACAATTTCTTTTGAAATAAGGCCCACATTAGGCACCTTAGAACATGTGGATAAGGCCCATATCAGGAGTGGAACAAGGCCTATATAGTATATAGGCTTGTTGTTGACAATGCGACAGAATAACATGCTTTGATGGCCAATGACAAGAGCAACAACAATTCTCTTTTGTATCAAAGGTATAAACACTTAATTTTTTAGTGTCTTTCTTTCTCTCGCTTATGTGTGTATCTACATGTATGCATTTTTTGGCTTGTTGGGCGAAAATATGGGTGGATTTAGATTACTTAAATAAGGTTGGTAGCCTACAAGAAATCTTGTTAGTCGATTGAAATGGTAGATTTACATTAAGAATGATGGTTTACTTGGCAAAATAGAGGTGTGGCATGGCCTCGACAACAGAAAGGATAGATGTGTTTATGGAAAGTTGATCTTTATATGAAGACATCATTGCATTAAAATCTATGTCCAAGGGGGCAAGGACTTACTTTTGGCCCAACAAACTAGAGGTTTTTTATACACTTCGATTTAGAGAAGCATTGAACAATTCGAGTGAGATGGACAAAAGGGCTTTGGGACTGATAAATAAAATAAATCTGTGGATGTGTAGTTGAGGGTTTATTGTGAAAAGGATTTCATTGTTTAGGAGGAGAAGTTGGAAAGGGTGCAAGGGAGAATTCTAGAAGGATTAAGAATTGGTAGTCTCTTAGCGATAATAAGGTGCTGATCTAGTTAAAAATACTAGAGGGGAAGGAAGGGCCTTCAAGACAAAAATCAAGGATGAAGGTGATAAAATACAAATTTCTTTCAAAGAATTTGAATTTAGGGAGGAACATATCAAAATAAGGTAGATAGAAACAATGGGCAGAGAAAGGTTAGGCATTGAGAGAGATTGGTGATGTTAGAAGGTAATAAAAAAAACTTATAGAAGCCGCCAACATATAAATCTATTGAGCCAATCTCAAACATAATTTTTAGCCCATTTCTCATAAATTATTAGAGAAAAATTTCCAAAATGTAGCCCTTTCACTAGGTAAAGGGCACTTAATTTGCTTTAGGATTTTTTTTTCTTTTTTTCTAAAGGTTCTTGTTGGTGGTGAAGGATTAAAGAACACCCTGAGATGTTTTCAAGGCTTGTAATGCATAATAGTGATTCCAAACAAAATAATGGCAACAACACTTAGAAGATATAAACATATATCCCATAACAATATTGTATTCAAAAATAATTTTTAAAATGGACACAGGATCTTTCCTCAAACAATTTTGATGGAATAAGAAGGCTTCATGGCAAATATGGCAAATAGATCTATATAAAATAGTATTAGTGGATCAAGCTATTTATATTCTTATGGTGGGGGAGAAGAAAATAATAATGAAACTTAATTTGTCTATAGATTTTAACATGGTAAGTTTGGAAGTCCTAGAAAAGGGCTCCTAAATTTAACTGTCAAATCTTCTCAAAAGTGGGAACAATATGTGAGACTATACTGCATCTAATTTGATATTAATTTATCACTTCTGAAAATGTTCCAATATTTTTGAATATTGGAATTATGAGATTACACATCATTATGATAGAGGGCACTTTTTTAGCCCGGCTAAGAGCCAATGAGGGAAGTTGAGTACTTTAGCATTGGTAGATCCTATACATATACACGTTGCACTCTTGGGAGGAAGTCAGTTTAACTTTTAGTTAATAGGTATTGTTCCTAGAGTTCATGTGAGAATCTTTAAATTGTATCTAAAAAGTTACCTTTTAGATACCAATTATCCCCATAATTTTTTTTCCTTCGTAAGGCATTAGATAGAAACATCGTGTGGGTAGAGGCTAGGCATTGAGAGAGATTGGTGATGTTAGAAGGCACTAAAAAACATATAGAAGCCAACATATAAATGAGCTAATCTCAAACATAATTTTTAGCCAATATCTCATAAATTATTATAGTAGAGAAAGATTTCCAAAATGTAGCATTTTCACTAGGAAAAGGGCACTTAATTTGCTCTAGGATTTTTTTTTCTAAAGTTTCTTGTTAGTGGCAAAGGATTAAAGAACACCTTGAGAAGTTTTGAAGGCTTGTAATGCATAATAGTCATTCCAAACAAAATAATGGCAACAACGCTTAGAAGATATAAACATATATCCCATAGCAATATTGCATTCAAAATAAATTTTAAAATGGACACAAGGGATCCTCCCTAAAACAATTTTGATGGAATAAGGAGGCTTTGTGGCAAGTAGATCTATATAAAATAGTATTAGTTGAAGAAGCTATTTATATTTGTGGGGAAGAAAAAATAATAATGAAAATTTGTCTAGAAATTTTCAAAAGTGATAAAATTTATTTATCATCATTATGATAGAGGGCACAATTTGGCTTCGCTAAGAATCAATAAGGGAAGTTGAGTACTTTAGAATTGATAGATCCTAGACATATACACAATGCACTCTTGGGTGGAGGTCAATAAGGAAAGATTTAGTTCTAGTTAATAGATATTTTTCCTAGAGACTGGGTGAGAATCCTTAGAGTGTTGTGCTTCCAAAAAAAGTTAACTTTTAGATACCAATGATCCCCATAAAAATATTTCAAGCTATGTACTATACATAAAATATAAATAGGTCCAACCTACTGCACCAAATAGAGTCCATTTTCTCAATCACTTGTGATAAAACTTCTGAAATAAATTCTGCATTCTTCTCCTAAAATGAGCAGTCTTAATTAAGTAATGGTATCAATCGAGGACCTACGAGCACTGTTAGTCCATCCATAGAACTAATGGAAGCCCCAGATTCATTCCAACTGTATTTTATACTATTCAAGCTTCTTTCAATTAGAACCCTCTCTTTAGAAAACATGGTTGTTCTCACCTTGTCATAGTTGGGGACCTTGTATGCGCTCAATTCTTCATTGACAACCCAGTGCATGTTGTTTGAATATGGTGAATGACAACATTGAATGGGATCACTTGTCAACACCTTGCAACACTACTATCAGTTTCTTCTTGTTCTCCAATGACCCACAAGATGTCCATATGCCATCAGAGTCTAAACCCTTATGTGGTCTTTGCTTCTTGGACAATCAATGTTGCTTGACTTTGAGTTACTGACCCAACTCTTCAAGGAGGCATTCTTCTTTACTATTTTTCCATTCTTCTTATGTATGAGAATTTGGGTTTTATGCAAGTGTATTTTTAAAAAGTTCAGTTACCATTATCATGCTCATGCAAATTATGTGCCCTTACACAAGTGTAATGCCCATTGAAAGCCCTCTGATCCAATTCTTGAAGGAGGCATTCTTTGTTATTATATTTCTCTTGTAAGTTGAAACTTTTTGTTCTCTTTTATGTATGGGAATATGGGTTGCATGCAAGTGTATTTTTGCAGAGTTCAATAGCCATTGTTAGGCTCATGCAAATGATGTGCCCTTACATAAGTGGAAGACCCTTTGGAAGCCCTTTCACGTAGGTTATACTTCCATTCATGTGTCCTTCCCTTGGAATGGAAGCCAATTTGGTGACATTGTGCTAAAAGGATGCTCACTCTGAGTTTGAGCACTAGTAGCAGTGTAGTAAGGGTTTTTAACTCCTTGGTTTGGAGATTAAAGTGAAGAGTTAGTCATTTCAATTTAAAATTGAAGGGACGTTGTAATATTCCTAATGGAAATATACAATTCTAAACAAAATGAACATAGCAAAAATGCATACCAAAAATCTCCATGAACTGCGCTGATATGAGCCATTTTATTAATAAATAAGAGGGTACAATGTGGTGCTAGAAAGAGTGCACCTGGGCTTGCACAAGGCAAGCTAGCAAAGCCCAAATGGCAGATATGAAATCCCTCTCTGATTTGTGGTTTCTTTCTCTTCGCACTATGCTGAACTACCCAAAACTATGTTGCTAGATGCAAAGAACTGCTGCTAGGGCCTCCTCGGATGCTCAGAAAATTTCGGGAAATTAGCCCCGGGCTCTCCACCAATAACCCAAAAAAACCCATGAAGGAGGCCAAATGTAGACCTTGGAATTTTGGCCTAATTTTCCCCTTGCTCTAGTTGCTGGATGAGTTGGGATCCCTGTTTGACCCCTCAAATCTGCTCAAAAAATTCTGCCAATTTAATCTTGGCTTCTCATTAATAAACTCAGAAAAACCCAGAAAGGGTTTGTCCTAGTTTTGACTCTCCAAAACTAACCTCCAAATGCTTGGCCCTCCTCCTCCACAACCATAAGATGTAACCTGTAGCAAATGGTGCGTTTGTTGCTCCACCAAAATGCTGGAAAAGCTCCCACAACACTTCCCCGGATTCCACCTCAAGTTTCAGCTCCCAACTCCTTTCACTCCTCAACCTCCAAGCGTGCCTCCTCCAAGAACTGCGCACTCCCTATGTTGCTGTGTTAAATTTAGATAACCATGGTGTTCTATGCTTAATGCAAATTTACTTCAATCTTTCTTAGGCCCAATTCAAAATAGCAATCACATAAACATGAAAGTAAAATGCTAATAGAACACAATAATTGATCAACAGAAGACAAGCCAATAATATAGATCAAATTTTACAATTCTTCTTGTCTAGCAAAGATATTAGTCAAGAGGATGCTTCAGCCAACAAAGTCTTTCTTAGATCAGCCAATTCTCTAAGTGTCACACCCACAACCCTCAAAGAAAGCTCATCATAAGTCAATGTTGGTCAACCAAAAGTCAATGCAGAACAACAACAAAAAGTCAATGCAGCAAATTAGGGCTTCGGTCAAACAACTCCTTTTCCCTCTATTTTTGTGCCCAGCTGTGCGACCTCCAAAAATTGAAATTTCAGCAAAAAATTGAGGTCAAACGGACAAGGATTGACCATGGTTAACGCTTCAACAAATCAGCCCTAAACAAATCCGCAGAAAACAACAGCTCCAGCTCTGCACGTGTGTGGGGAAAAAGGCCTCCAAAGGCTACCGAACCAATCAAATCACAATGAGAGATGTGTGATGAGTTGATGAGCAAAATGACCTCCAAGTCTCTCCAATTTATATGCATCAGTGAGGGTGTGTGACACATCTATTAGGCATGTGAGCCTATATTACAAATCTGGCCGACCTTGTACATGTGTAGAAAATAAATTCAAAATATATGTTTTTCTCATCCAAACAAGATGATCTATAGATCAATCTTGCACCTCTCCGAAAGAGGAATTTAACAAAAATATGACCATCATCATATTAGCAGTGCAACATGGAGTTTGGACCTAGTTGCCCAAAATTAACATGCTGCACCTGAACCTCTCAACAAACTCGCCCTCCATGCTACTAGTACAAACTAGTATAGGTAGGACTCTCCTTGGGCTAATACTCGAAGTCCACCGAAGCAAGGGTCGAGATTTCCTCTCGGAAACACTCGCGTGCTAAACAACACTTGCAGACTTGGCTTCAACTCAAGCGTGCTATGTCAAAGACAATTTTCTCAAATGATCATGAATACCCCAAATGAGTGTCTCCTTCTCTTTTTGTCAAAGATCATCCAAAATGCCCATGTGGGCCTAGCTCGACTTCCCCCTACCAACTTCGTTCCAATGAGAGCGTATTCCATATGTGGGCTGTAATTCTCCATGGGGTAGCCCCCACGCTCCACTAGAGCCACAATATTTCCCTTCCTTCTTAATGTTTGGGCCCCCACTTCATATGGGGACCCTTGAACCCACATCTCCTAAGTGCAAACATGAAATAAGACAAAATTGGGCAAGATTGATATTTCCCTTAGCAATATTGTTAAGTGGGAATATCACAGAAGTTTGCTGCTGCACGCAAAAGCTCGCTTTACAACACTCAAGTTTGCTGACTTCATAGTCCTGCATCAAAATCTGTGACAAAAATGGCTGCTGGTTGCTGCTGCATACAAAAATTTGATGGACAACACTCAAAAGCTTGCAGGCTGGACACAAATCTGCTTCAAAATTGTTGTCTGTTGCTGCTACACAAAAATGAGTCTGATGAATTCAAAGATTTCCCATCTGCACTCTAAATCTGTGCCAAAATCACCCCCAAATTCCCACAAGCACTCTCAAACACAGCTGAGAAAATAATGGTAAGAGTTCTCATTTGTTTTAATTAAAAAAGAAATTGCTTTCAAAACTGTAGCACTTCACAAATTCGTTTTTATAAATTTTTAAGTCCAATGAATTCTCATTTTTGAACTGAGTGGGATTTTCTTTCTGCTATTAAATGCTTGGCATGGGCCCCACAAGTCTTGTTGAGTCAACAGAATGAAAAACACTAGCAACATTTACAGCCATTTTTAGGCCTGAAACATCTGACAAAAATACAAGAGATGTCTGGTAAATTTTCACACTGGGATGGCTGGCTATTATTTTCTCTTTGGGGTGGCACGCTAAGCTGCTATTGTGCAAGATGTGATCCACCTTTTCCACTTGGGAGGGGTTTGGTCATGCTTTTGAAGGTTTTGCAACTGGACTTTTCGTAACTACCACTATTGGAAAGGTGTCCAACCATCCTTGCCAAGTTGTCTTCTTTTGTTCATGACCACAATGACTTCACTCTTGTCCTCCTTGGAGATTATTTGGATTTTTTTTGAAAGCTTTAAGGCCCCAAAACACTCTTCTTTGCTAAGGTTATGCTTTTGTGGTTTTGTGTTTCTCAATACCACCGTGCAATCTCGTCCATTCTCCTCCACAACATCAGCAGGTAAAACCTTGATGCTTTCATCAATACATAATTTCTCTCAATGAGAATCCTACTTGGTTCCATAGCAAAACCTAGCCCCTGTTCTAGAAGCTTAATGGTGTCATGGTCAAACTTTTGGTTATATAGATTAACAAGAGGTTTCTTTTGCTTACCTCTTTTCACAAATACCTGTTGGCTGGCTATTATTTCCTCTTTAGGACACACCCCAAGCTGCCATTGTGCAATATGTGATCCACCTTTTCCACTTGGGAAGGGCTTTGGTCATGCTTTTTAAGTTTCTGTAACTGGTTTTGCACCATGCTGTTACCTTTATTCACCTGATTTACATTATTTGCCTTAAATTGGAAACCTTCCAAGTTCTGTGTTTCTTGCTTTCTTGACAAGTGCTTCTAGCTTTCTGGAATCAGTTTCGATCAAGGTTCATTTCCTTGCTTCTCTGGGGTATGTGGCATTCATTCGGATATATCATATACATTATTCATGGATTCCAGAATTATGCTCCTTCTTTGCTGGGTACTGTCTGTTCTACTTGGCTGCCAAGTCTCATCACTTTGAGTTCTTTCAATACTACTGTGTTGTGAAACTTTGTTATAGATGAGTCATGCAAGATGAGTCATGCAAATTTCTTGTTTTTTTATCCACCATTTTCTTTTCTTTTCTTTTCAATCTTCTTTAAGTGCTGTGCAATGCATCAATTCCAGGCCTCAGGACTGGATTTATCTTATTTGCCAAATCATTGTGGAGATTCAATAGCCTCTAGGAGATTTAATCCAAATAAAATTTTGCCCTTCGAATTTCTTAATGCATGAGAGCCATGAACATGTTAATGAAACTTGTTCCTGCTGGTGTGAATTGGGATGGGAGATTGTTGCAATTATTGGGAATCACTTCTTTGTCTCTAAAAGTTTCAAGAAAAAAAGATCTCTTTTTTCTCTGTGCCATCTTTTAGTGCAATTTCCCAAATGAGTGAGATTTCCCATACCTGCCCATATAGGTCTACGGTATTATTTCCCAAACTACTATGGTTGGAATCAGTGCTGGTTTCACATTTGGGGAAAACTGCACAATAACTATCAAAGCCAATGATTTGAGCCGTCTCATCTTCTGGATGACGAGGAATGATAATAAGTATAATATCCTACCAAGATGATTGACAATGTTCTTTAAAATGAGACAGCTTCAGGACGATAAGAAAATATGCTAGATCTAATATCTTACAATACAGAGTTCGTTAAAATAAGATCTTGGATGTGGTATGCTAACTGGATTTGGCTCATGTTAGTTTGCATTTATGTGGTCAATGGTGCAAGGCTAGATGATAACATATGAAGTGTGTTGGAGAGGAGGATTTGAAGGACCGAAGATGTGTCAATTTGCCAATGGAAAATTGTTAATTTTAGTTATCAATTGTATGTTCTGTGCTTAGCACAATTACTTCATTGTCTTTTTAGCAGCCCAATGACAATTTCCAATTTAGTTTCCAATAGCAATCACATTAACCATAAACCACATTGATAGTAGTTGTAGATAGAACATGAATAACAAAAATGCAGAAGACAAGCCAAGACAAGAGGACACCAAATTTGACGGATGCTAGGGAGAAACCCCAAGATGGGGAAAACCCTTTGATCAATTCTTCTTATTATTATATCAAACGTTCATCAGAGATATAGAGAGTACAAAAGTCAATTGACTTGCCAAGTCAAAGTCAAAACAGCCCTGTCCAATCTGCAGTCAACAGCAGTCAAATTCTGCCCTAACCAGAAAGTCAACAGCAGCAAAAAGTCCTCTTTGTAGCTTGGTCAAAGGCAGTCAAACTTGGCCTTCAGAAGTGGTCAGAGTCAGCGCAAAACAGTGATGAAAACAGCTGTCAAACTTGGTCAAACTCTGAGGTCAACTCTGCAGTCAGCCTGTGGTCAACCCTGCCATTGGTCTGTGGTCAAAGTCAACAGATTACCTTCATTTCTGTGCCAATAGATGCAGCCTGCCAAAAAATGAAATTTTGGCACAAAAACTACAGTCAAAGGAGGTCAAATCATGCCTGGTCAACGCTGGTCAAACCTGCAACAGTCTCTGAAATTTTGGTCCTGTAATTCGTCCCACAATTTGTCCTTCTGTGGCCACAGGTGTGAGGAAAAGAGATGCCCAATAAGCTGTACAAACCAATCAGATGAGGACAGGGAAGAATGTGTTAGTGAGTGAGGTGCCAAATGAGGTTGGAGATCTCTCTTGTTTATACAAATTGTTGAGGGTGAAGTGACATGTCTCTTGGGCTTTATGAGCCTATATGATTATGTGGCCGACTTTGACAATTTGCACATGTGAGGGCATAAATTCAAAAACACATTTCTGCTTATGCAAATTTGATGTTCTATAGGTCGATTTTGGTCTTCTCAAAAAGAGGAATTCAATGCATAATCATCTCCATCAAATGAGCTGTTCAAATTGGACTTTGGCCCTAGTTGCCAATTTTAACAAAAATTGAAGATCATATTCAAGTATTCATGACTGATGACTTTGCCTAAAGGATATGAGTACTGAATTGACAATCCATAAGTGGACCCCAATCAAAGCAGATACATGGATAAAGAAACAACTTAAATGTCCCGTTTGAATATAAAAAATAGCCTTTCTTTAGTGAACCCGAGCAGATACATGGATAAAGAAACAACTTAAATGTCCCGTTTGAATATAAAAAATAGCCTTTCTTTAGTGAACCCAATCCGATGGTGAACCTGATAGCCTTTCTTTAGTGAAGAAGATAGTTTATCCACTCAAGTCTGTGGGAATCAATCTGTCCTTTATCTGGTAGGATTTTGGATATAAAGAAATAGGCAGCTCTATAAAAGTTAGTCTAGAATGTTAGACCAACTATGGTTTTAGAATAATGACAATAGCAAAAGAGACTAACTTATCTAAACATAAATGGAAGAGAATATGGAAATCCTTGAAAATGAAGAGAACTTTGTTATATGTCCAAGCAATTGGCATTAGAGGGAGCTCAATTTAAAAGGAACTAGGGCATCGATTCAATTAAGAAACTGATGGTAACATGTTTCCCGTATGAGGGCATTTTATACTTCCGAGGATCCAACAGAGTGTTAGTTGCAAATATGTGAAAAGGTGTGTAAGAGGAGGATTTTCTTTTTATTGTAGTGATCTGGGAGAATGCTACAAAAACGAGAGTTTTAGTTTAAATTGTGTCCATATATTTGTTTGTCAATAGATTTTATTTTTGGTTGCATTCTTTGCACTCTGAGGATGCAACAGAGGGTTAGTTTTAAGTAGATGTAAAGAGGTGTAAGAGGAGGATTTTATTTTTATTGTAGTTATTTGGGATAATGCTCCAACAACGAGAATGAAGTTTTAGTTTATAGTGCAAAGGCAACCATTTCAATTCTGTTCATTTGTTTGTTTGTCAATAGATTCTATTTTTGGTTGCATTCTTTTCTCTCTGATGATGCAACGGAGCGTTAGTTTTAAATGTGTTTAAAGAGGTGTAAGAGTAGGATTCTCTTTTTATTGCAGTTTTTTGGGATAATGCTCCAACAACGAGACTGAAGTTTTAGTTTATAGTGCAAGGGCAACCATTTAAATTGTGTTCATTTGTTTGTTTGTCAAGAGATTCTATTTTTCTTATTGCCAAAGTTGTCATGGTTGTTAAAATATACTATATAGTCCTCATCATCATTCTATGTCTCATTAGTGGTTACTATTCATTTGAGGGCCATTAAGAAACTGATGGTAACATGTTTCCCGTAGGAGGGCATTTTAAACTTCGAATGATCCAACAGGGGGTTAGTTGCAAATTTGTGTAAAGGGGTGTAAGAGGAGGATTCTCTTTTTATTGCAGTGATTTGGGAGAATGCTCCAAAAACGAGAGTTTTAGTTTATAGTGCAGAGGCGACCATTTCAATTCTGTTCATTTGTTTGTTTGTCAATAGATTCTATTTTTGGTTGCATTCTTTTCTCTCTGATGATGCAACGGAGCGTTAGTTTTAAATGTGTTTAAAGAGGTGTAAGAGTAGGATTCTCTTTTTATTGCAGTTATTTGGGACAATGCTCCAACAACGAGACTGAAGTTTTAGTTTATAGTGCAAAGGCAACCATTTAAATTGTGTTCATTTGTTTGTTTGTCAAGAGATTCTATTTTTCTTATTGCCAAAGTTGTCATGGTTGTCAAAATGTACTATATAGTCCTCATCGTCATTCTCTGTCTCATTAGTGGTTACTATTCATTTGAGGGCTATTAATTGAATGTTAGCATGTTTTAAAATGGGAGTTCTCTTGATATGCCATTTTCTTTGCCAACACTTATCATGATTTTAGCCATTTTTCAGTATTCACTTGCATGATTTGTTATTTTTTAATATCTCTTTGCTACTTTTGGTTGTCTGCATCTTGGTGATTATTTTTCCTTGCACTAATAGCTTCAAAAACAAGATTGACAATCCTTTATTTATCAGAATCGTCAATAGTTCTCCTTTGTCGTAGTTTGAAGTAAAGTGCGCATTCATTGGATTATATCTGTACAGAATTTTTTTATTCAGCAGCTGAATGTTTTGCCTAGTTAATAAACATCTGTGAAATTGCCTCCACTAATGGTTGTGATATCTTGCAAAATACACAATTTTGTTGAATTGACAGCATTTACTCTGCTTAGGATGCTGCCAAATATGATGTAGTGGCAGTTCTTTCTTTGCTTCTTGTAGTAAATTAGTTCATTCTCCTTTCCCATGATTCTTTGATTGATCATTCAATCCCTTTTATGTTCAGAGTAATGTCTTTTTCTAATACTTACAATTTCTCTTAGATATAATGCTATCCTACAGTAATAAGAAAAGTGGAATAGAGGAGGCTGGTAAATATTTTATTAGGAGATTATTGTTTTCTTAATTGCCTGATATGGATTGTGTATGTGCAGACTGAGATGATATCAGGTTCCATCGATGATGCTCTAGATAATGAAGAGGCTGAAGAGGAAACCGAGGAGCTTACTAACCAGGCATGTCTTTGATTTTCTTGTTCTCACAAGTGTGATACTTATGTTTTGTGATTATAGGTTAATAATACTTATGCTTTGATTGTTTCCCCTCAATTCAGGTGCTAGATGAAATTGGAATAGATATTGCTTCCCAGGTTGTTTCTCTATTCCTTTCAGAGCCTTATACTCATAGTTAATGAATCTACGAAATTGAAATCTGATTGAGGTTTTGTTCTATTAGTTTCATGCATGTGTTAATGCCTATGTTGATACTTCTGGTTTTGAAATTGTGACAGTTATCATCAGCACCCAAAGGGAAGATTGCCGGAAGGAGAGCCCAAGGCGTTGGCAGGTAAAACATACCCACTTTTGATAGTCTTTCTCATGTGGATTTTGTCTCTAATGATGATTTGAGGTTGAACTTTTGCGTATTGGAAAAGAGACATATGTGATGTTCATAATGACGCTACCTATATGCACATTGTTCTAGGATTATGAAATGTAATGTGTATATAATGTACATGTCATATTATAGGATCCTTTTGTTAATTAGCCTTACATATGTAATTTGTATATAATGCACAATCATTGTTATAGGATACTTACTTTTAAGTTTATTTCTCTTTCTTCTCAAGAATTATGGGGACTGTGTCTTAATGACAATCTTAGGTTTGAACTTTTGGGGGTTGTTATTGAGCTTCGATGAGACCAAAGAAAAGACCATATGCCTCAGCTTGATTGTTCGTTTTCTTGCCTAGTCCCCAACTATAGGATCCTTACTTTTACGTTTATTTCTCTTTCTTCTCAAGAATTACGGGGATTGTGTCTTAATGACGATCTTAGGTTTGAACTTTTGTGGGTTGGAAAATATGCATATGGGATGTTCATAATGGTATTGTCTATCGCAAGGTGATGAAATACAATATTATATAGTGCATGTGCCTTGTTATAGGGGCCTCTGCAATGCTATATGATTCTTATGTTCTAAGTTTATTTCTTTTTCTTCTCAAGGATGTAGGCTTATTAACTAGCATTAGGATTTTGCATTTCCTCCCTCGAGGAAGAGAATATATGTGTAGACGCTGCTTAAAGTCATTTGCATTGAAAAATGTAAATAATGAAAATGTTAGGAATCAATGGTTGCCACAATAAGATGGCAGAAGGCCAAGGGTCTTACATCAAGGTATGATGCCTTTAGGATCTTAGTAAGTATACTAGTAAAAAGCTTAAGATGTTATGATACTAAAGCAATGCTTGTCATTGTTGATGACACTCCTAATAAAAGGTTCTAATCTTCAAAGAATGGCCAACCTTTTTTATTTTATTTTGAAATATGGGGTAAAATAATTATGGGATACTACACTAAGTTTTTTTGTAGCTTTTTTTTTTCCCATGAAAAGCCTTGCAAAATCCACCCCTCTTGCTCAAAATAGTTGGATGGAGGATGTGTCAACTACTTGTCATAATATCAGTTGGTAAAAGGGATTCAATTGAATTTCAAGTTGTGACTTATGGCTTACTCGTTGGCAACACGACTTTGGTGGATGGTTCATCAATGTTACCGCAACAACCTCCTAGGGGTTGTTTTCACATCAAAATATTGCTAAGTAAATTGGGAGCATGCGCGCTTTTGATGCAGCCCTTGCCATTGTTGGGAACGCAACACACCCTTAGATGTTGTTAGACCCAAGAATCATGTTGCTTAGGCATTGCTTCCCATGTTCTTGATACTCACCAACATGCTCTTGTCATGGGTCTACAAAAATGAATAAAAATGGAATTTTTAATTTTTTTTCCTTTTGGACCTTTTCATCTTCATACTTTGTCTTTTAAGCCTTAGTGATTCTTGTATATTTCCAACTTTGTGGCCTTTGTGCTGACAATGTATTAATACTTTTGTACCTTGCTCTCATTGACATATTTGTGGCCATTTGTTGGACATTATTAGAATTACCGTATCTTTGTAGAAATTTTGACCCAACTCCGGTTATCAGTTTCTCCTTATTACTCCCATGTTGTTAAATGCCCATTCCCATAAACATACATTCAACAAGCTGGAAATAATAAATATTTCTGAAAACATAAATTCTAGAAATTTCAAAGTGCTGAAAAATGCATAAATAAAACTCAGAAATAATTTCAGCGACACACAGAAAATGACACACTGATTTTTGGTCAACATGACCTTGGAAAAACCCCCTACAACTCTTGGGGAAAACTAGTTCGAAAGCTCTTCTTTATTTTTGAATATTGCTTTTACATAGAAATGAAAAGTACAGTAAAAATTCCAGCAACCAGTACTTTTACTTATCTCGAAAACCATGCACAAACTTCTCTTCAATTTTCGTGCCAAATACAAACAAAAATTTACAGCAGAAAGTACAGCCTTAAATGTTGTACGGACATCACCAAAAACAATGCTGGAACAACTGTACGACCTCCCTCAAAAATTGTGCCACTTGTTGCCTCGAAAAACATGCTGTACGGTTGCTATACGGCACTCGATTTGCGTGCCTCCTTAACTGCTGCATGGACCTTGAAATATGTGCGACATTAAATGCTGGTTTCACCTCCTCGAAATTCGTGCCACTTGCCTTGAACTTTGTGATGCTGCTTGCAGTACGAATTTGCTAAAATATAGCTGCCTCGGTATGCATGCCAAGGTATTGTTCGTCCTCCTCCTTCTCTACTCAGAAATATCTCCTTGCTCTCTTCTTCTCTCTCAATTTGCTCATGAAAGACTCAATGATCTTTTCTCTTCTTTTCCTCCTTTAACCTAACCCTAAGTGACTTTTGGGGAATTCCTAAATCTAATGGCCGAGATAGCTTTAGATCTAGGGCTGAGATTAAATGTGCATTTAATTCTCACTGTCTATTTTGTAATTCACCCCACTTTAATAAAGACCCTCTTAACCTTTTATTTCCAAAGTCACTTTTCACTTTATAATTTCACATTGACTATTAAAGTCACTTTAAATTTAGACTTAGTCACTTTTAAATTAGATTTGGCTTAGCGCCCCTATATGTATTTCCTTATATTTGTAGAAATTTTGACCCAACCTCGATTATCTGTTTCTCTTTATTACTCGAAATTTGTGTTGCATTAAATGCTAGTTTCACCTCCTTGAAATTCGTGCCACTTGCCTTGAACTTTGTGATACGGATACGGGGTTTGAAACATATACGACAAATTTTCAAAAAATCTGGATATGATACGGCAGGAAACGACACGTCATATCTATATATATATATATAACAATTTTACAAAATAAGAATTTGATATTGCCATTCATATTTGAGAATCTAGATTATATCTAAATAGTAAAAATGCATAATGATTAATCATCTATCATCAATGATCATCATGATATCATCTATCATCTATTCATCAATTATCATATATGAATTATGATTTATCATCTATCATCATCATCAATTCAGCATGAAGTTATTCATCTATCTATCATCATCAATTCAACATAAACTTATTCATCTATCTATCATCATCAATTCATGAATCAGCATAAAGTTATAAATTGAAAATTCGTAAATGATGAATCATGATTCAAGTTCAACATATCATCAAGATTTTGTTTCTAATTTAAATCATCAACATAAATATCATTTACATATCATCAAATATGTCTTCAAGTTCCACATCATCTCTAGAAGTGGGAACATTGCTGCCATGCCCACTTGAAGATCCACCTATTGGTGACTCCGCATCAAACAAGTCATATGAGACCTTGCATTCAATGTCATATCCAAGTCAGGCAACTCTGGTTCCACATCCCATAATTTGGCGGCCCCAAATTTGTATTCATCTCTCTTGTGTGACAGAAGGCGAAGTTCCTCAGCGTTCTTAGAGGCCAACCTATTTCGCTTCACCGAATGGATGAAGTCATATGTACTCCAGTTCCTTTCTGCTGAAGAGGAACTAGCAACCTGTGATAAGATCTCGATGGCCAAATTTTGTATATGTGGAAGTTCCCCACCATAGTAGTCAATTGGACTCATTGCCCTCTTGTCTCGCATACAATCATTATCAGAACCCCAACCCTTTGATCCCGCAAAATGAGCAAACTCTGAACGAATCCGATGCCCAATTTAAGGATCTATAAAAAGTTTTCTAAAAGCCCTTTTTAAATCCTTGTGAGACTTCTGGGTCTTTGCTTGGTGCAGTTCTTTCTGGATCACTTAGCAACTCTGTAGCATAATATTTTGGATTCACTGCATAGGCCAAAAGGTGCAATGGCGTGGTCATCTTATCTTTTACTTCTCTGTAAAAGAATTCATCTGGGTCATTCTCCTTGTCATTTATAACCATCCTTATCTTCTCTATCATGTAATCAATGCCTTCATACACCTCTCCCAAATTAGGCATATTTGTGTCAAACATACGAAGCAAATCCACTATTGGCTTAGTAAATGCCAAAAGGTACTCAAGCTTATCCCACCATTCATCATCAACATCCAGTTTTTTCACTGTTTGTGCTTTATCAGATTGGGACTGCCTCCATTGATTCCAAAGAGAATCGCATACCATTGATTGTAATGAATCTTTCACTTGCATAAGCCTTGTTAAGAATGTGAGAGGCAAATCGAGTCTCGGCAACTTGCAAGTGCCAAGTTTCCAATGTTTCAATAAATTAAAAAATAAAAATCATAATTTGAATCTTGATTGAAAAACTATTATTTGATTAATGTTTAGGTACCTTAAGGAGTTCTAACTTCGCAAATTCTCTGTAGATGCCTTGAGACATGTGGTGGTTTGTGAAGAATGCTTGAATTTCTTTTGCCTCTTAAAAAATAACATGAATCCACTCGATCTGCTTCTCCATCTTGCTCAACATGAGGTTCAATGAATGTATAACACAAGGGGTCCAAAAGATGTGCTGATATTTGCCTTCAATAATTAGGCCTGTTGCTCTACACACCATTGCATTGTCAGTTATTACCTAGACAACATTTTTTGGCCCCACCAATTCAATTTCTTCAATCAAGATGTCAGCAATGAATTGAGAATCTTTTATCTGCCCCTCACAATCCACTGTCTTCAAAAACATTGCCCCCTTTGGGCTCTGAGTAATCACATTGATCAAAGGCCTATTCCTTTGATCTTTCCATCCATCAGAAATGATGGACACCCCTGAAATGCGCCATGAATTATGAATGGGGCTTAATTTAGCCTCCAAATCTAACTTTAAAACACAACATTGTAGTGCGAACCTTCTCATATCCAGGGCTCTTGAACCCTTTTATCATATTGCTCATATAAGGTTAAAAGGAAGACCGCTCAAGGTTAAAAGGAAAACCATTTGCATAAATGCATTGACCAATTGCTGCATTTGTAATCTCTTGAGCATCATTATTAAAACTCTTTTCAAGCGGTCCCAAATTAGACCGCTTGTTTGAACCAACAATTCCATGAGAAAGAAGTGGAGGCTTTGATGAAGATGCTCCAAACCTTGTAGAATTTCTCTCATTTGATTTAGCATATGCCTCGTTTTGTTCTTTATGATATTTTGCAATCTTGTCTTACTTAAACCATTTCCATCTGTCCCATTCTCTTTAAGTGGGCCACTGCATATTCGAACCCCATTGCCTTTTAACCCAAGTAAATGTGCTTTGATCCGTGTGTATGATCCCTTAAAATCCTTTTTACATTCACTACAAACCCATGCCAATGAGTCGCCTCCTTGGATTTTCTCAACAATAGTTACATATTTCCAAAGTGGTGACTTTGGATCAGTTTTAGGGGAAGATTCAATTTCATTCTCTAGTCTCTCTGCTTCATGAATGATTGAACTTGAAGTTGCCATTAATGATGATATTGATCTGCAAAATAAAAATTAAAATCAACGAGTCACATACATGATGATGAAGTTTGAACTTTGTTTGTAATACTTATATCAAACATACATATTATATATATGAGTTTGAAACTTTGATATTAGTTTGATAAATTTATGTGAGTTCTCATAGTTCACTGCTCAGTTTGTTCGTAATATTAGACTTTCTCCAAGTATCTTGAGTTCTGCTTCAAAAACTAGTACTACCAGAAAAACAAATCCCTACAGTCATTCTTTGTCAAAACTATCAAAGGAAGAATCCATAACGGATTGCATTGCAAGACTCGGTGAATCTCTGAATTTCCTTGGTCCTAAAAGTTTTAATAGTGACCTTATGATTGTAGAGGTATATGTACAAGATTCTCATTGTTTCATTGCAGCGACTAGACAAGGATATGCGTGATTGTTGGTATTCTTTATCCTTTTGATGAGATTGCGATTTAGAGAAGATAATCTACAGCGAGACCTTGATAGCAGGTGCTTGCCTTAATTGGTTAACTGTGACTTTAACAATGATAACATTGACATTTAATGGACATCAAGTGATACACGACCTTGACCGTGACCTCACTTAACAATATGTTACCTAGATTTGGCTTTGACTTGAAAGTTGACATTCACCTTTAAGATACTTAGAGTCTTAGTCCTAGAATGATAAGGCTTTTGAATAGAACTTGGCTTGATAAGGCTTTTGAATAGAATAGAATGATATTTGTCATGTTTTAGACGTGTAAACAAAACAAAATTATGTGGTACTCGTATGTAGAGGATGAATCATGAAACACAAGTGACAACATGACAACAGAATGCCTAGTTTTCGATATAGGCATCATGGATCAAGATTGTAAAACTGAAGCTGAATACACATACCTGGCTTTAGAGTTAGTTCAAAAACTATGTCCTGATGTAGGTCAACAAATTGGAATTTCGAAAAGATTACACATCTAGTAAAACTGGTCCAAAACAAATGGAATTAATTTGAGAGGAAACTGAGAAAAGTTTCTGCTTAAACAATACAAATAGTACATGTACTAGGGCAGCCGAACCATGCAATAGATAGAGTGGAAAAGAAATGTGTTCAACTATAAGTGAATTAGAATCTAATAAAAGAGTTTGAAAGCATCATTAAGCGGGGTCATTTCAAGTTCAAAGGACTCTAAAAGATACCTGTCAAATCTCGCTGCTTTTTAGAAAATAAAAGATCCTGTCAAATCCCGCTGCTTTTCAGAAAATAAAAGATCCTGTCAAATCCCGCTGCTTTTCAGAAAATAAAAGATCCTGTCAAATCCCGCAACACTTGGAGTATAACTTCGAGTGTCACTTTCCCATTGCCATCTGAATTGTAAACCTTGAAAATGACTGTTACAACGAAAGTCAGAATAAGGATGGCCACCAAGACTGCTATGAATCTCAGCGTGGCAACGTATGCAGAGTGTGCAGTGTGTGCTGAAGGCTCGGGAGTCAGTGATGACGTCTAGTCTTTCACACAGTCTTTGTGACGTCGTCTCAAATTCACAATGAAACTCTACTCTTGCTCTTGCTCTTGCGGTGGGCTTGCGGCTGCTCTGTCAAACTTTGAAACTTAGACTCTTCCTCTTGCTCTTGCGGCGGGCTTGCTCCACGAAACGAAAACCACATTAACTTTTACGGCATCCCTAACTTACCTTTAGACTCTAAATGTAACGTTCCCGACGGAAATATGGCTAGAGATAAAATACGTTTCACCAAAATCGGGATACGTATCAGAAATTTCGAAATATGTTTTAAAAAATTTCAAATACGTTTCATATTTTTTAAAAACGACATGGAAACAACAAACTCCAAAAAAACGTATCTAAAATTTATGAAACGGGACTACTACGGATCAACGCTGTTTTTGAGGAGTATCGTACAGGTTTCTGTTTTGGAAACATGGATACGAGTTTCCGAGGGCCAACCTTGGCATTTTTGGCAACTTAGTCTTCTATAGAGGCTCGACCTCCTTGTCCTAGCCCGACAATTAAGGTTTAGACCTGCGACCAGGCTAGCCAAACCTCAAACTAGAGATCGAACTCCTCTTTCCAGCACGCGGCTAGGTCTTCCTTCGCCTTAGACGCCTTAGAAACTATGTTTCTCCAAATCAACTATTGTATGCCTTTGTATTTATACCTTTCGTAGGGGTGTGTCCCTTGGCCTTGCTGGCCAACCTGAGCTAAATTGACACCTTAGGTCAACTTATCTCAGTTCAATATATACAATAATTAAATGCTTTTCCTTGGCTTCTAAACCGCAACAAACACCCACACATTGGCTGCGTAGAGCCCATTATTTAAACTAGAAAGCCTCGAGGGTTTTTTCAATCGGAAATACCTTCTAAACTACCAAATTTCAATAGTGCGAGGTGTATTTGTCTTGCATCTATATGTAGGATGATGCTCCTCAACTTCTCAAGGTATGTCTGTTGCATTTGTTATGATAAGGGTGCCCCCAATTCTTTATGGGGCTTTTAACTTGAATAATAGGGCATAGAAATATTGTAAGTACATGGGGTGACCTTATAACAAGGTCTGATATGTTATCCAGCTTAGATACAAGCATCTTTGCTTCATGTAGTTACATTCATAATACCCTATGCTATCTTGATTAGAAAGATCCGTTGTATAGGGAAGTTTCTTTATAAAAGTGGGTCAGTTCATAAATGATATTGTATGTGGATGAAGAGGTCTGCTAAGATGGCCTTTTGGAGTAGCCTATAGTTACAAATGTAGCATATGAACCACTACTTGAAAGTGATGAGTACTTGTAGGGCATCTTGAATTAGGATCTATGTGATCTAAAACATGAAGAATACTCAATTGTTGGCATTCCTAGTTAGTGACCAATCATCAATGATTTGTCTCATGGGTGAATTCCATTATGTTGTACTTTTTTTTATAAGTTTATAATTATGGGTGTGGGTGATGAGGTTTGATGAGATGGCCTTTTGGAGTTGCCTATGGTTACAAACTTATTATTTGAGCCACTTCTTGAGATTGATGAGTTCTCACAGAGCATTTAACTTGGGATCTAGAGGATACAAAACACGAAGGATAGTCAATTGTTGGCATCGCTAGTTAGTGATCGATTGTCGATGATTTATTGCCATTGAGTATGTTGTGTACTTTGTTTATAAGCATTGAGATCTGAATCATCTAGTTCTTTCTTCAATGAAGTTCATTATGTGAAGGAATATATTGATGAAGTGTTTTCGATGTTTTTGAGATTTGTAGGGCACCTAAGAAGCAAAAAATAGACCTACAAAGTTTTGGAGATTTGTAATGGATTTGCAAAACAACAAATAGACCAATGAAGTTTTTGAGATTTGTAATCAAATTGCAAAACAACAAATAGACCAATGAAGTTTCTGAGATTTGCATGGCATACACGTGGAGCAACAAGGCTCGTTGCTTGTGTGACAAAACTGTTTCCTTTTTGTTGGTGAAGGTTTGTGTTTTCAATGAGAAAACCCAACCCGCTTTTGCTCAAGAAAGTATCCATGTTTTGTAGGACAAAATCACCACATTCTTGTTAGAGAAGGTTATTTGATTTGTAGAGAAAATTGTGCTGAAGAGAACTTTGTTTGTAGATGCCAACATAATGATAAATGATGAGATGGTGAATTGTGGAAGAAAGACTTCTTGTTGTGCAGAAGACATTTTTTGTGGACCCATGAATAAGCTTTTGTAGTGTAAAACCAGATCTAATTTTACTTAGAGGTGAAAGCGTAGATTTGGTAGAAATCCATATAACATCAATAGATAATGGGTTTACAAGACGTTACAAATGAAATGCTTAAAGGAGTGGGAGAGTCACTACATTGAGTGTAGATTATACATGCACATTTCCTAGAGGAATTTGAAAACTTCAAAATTTTTCATTGAGTGCGGTAGAGGTAATTTTGTTTATAAAATTGCATTGTTGATTGGACTAGGTGGGTAGAGGTTTTGGTGGATGCAACAAAATGTTGGTGGGGTGATGGCAATCAATGGTTGAGATGGTGGGAAGACAAAGTCTTGTGCAGAGGAATGGGTGGGTCGGGGACCTCATCTGCCCATATTTGCAAGGTTCAATGGCTAGACACATCGTTAGAAGAGATTTAGAGATTAGAAATGTTGAGAAATCTAGGGCATCAAGTATTAGTTGATTTCTCCACTTATAAGTTATGATAACTGCTTGTGAATGCTTTTTACTTCTTAGATTAGAATCTCCTTTTGCTTATGTTATTATAGTGTTCTTCTTCATCAAACAACTACCAATGCATAAACCATAAGAGACCAGAGATGTATGGTCATGGGCGATTGTGCAGGGGCCAAACCTCCCCCACTTGAAAGAGGAAAACTTGAACAAATTCTTCTTCTTATAGAGACTTCGAATTGACGAATACTATAACAACATAAGCAACAAAATGTTGGTGGGGTGATGGCAATCAATGGTTGAGATGGTGGGAAGACAAAGTCTTGTGCAGAGGAATGGGTGGGTCGGGGACCTCATCTGCCCATATTTGCAAGGTTCAATGGCTAGACACATCGTTAGAAGAGATTTAGAGATTAGAAATGTTGAGAAATCTAGGGCATCAAGTATTAGTTGATTTCTCCACTTATAAGTTATGATAACTGCTTGTGAATGCTTTTTACTTCTTAGATTAGAATCTCCTTTTGCTTATGTTATTATAGTGTTCTTCTTCATCAAACAACTACCAATGCATAAACCATAAGAGACCAGAGACACAAAATATAGGCTATGAGCCAGGGCCAAAACCTCTCCCACTTGAGAGGAAAACCCGAGCAAATTCTTCTTCTTATAGAGACTTCAATTGACGAATACCAAAAGACCAAGACCCTTGACCTACTTGCTACTCCAAGACCAAGATACAAGTTCCCTCGATGAGATCCTTAGTCAACCTTTTTCTACTTCCTTCTTCTTGGCTACTCTTCAACTTCGACTTCCTTTTGATTTAGACTTTCATCCTCCTTGAATTAGGTCTGCAATATTTGACCCTAATTCAAAAACCCTAACTTATGCATAAGACATTTTCTTATGCATTGATTTCCTTCCCTTTAGATAGGATCTTCCTTTTGCTTGTGTCGGTCTACCTTTTGACTTGTACTTATCCCAATTTGGTTACCTTGGATGACTGTAACCTTCTCGACCTTACTGCAACAAATGATCTCCTTCTTCTTCGCATGTGTGACAACAAAACCACCCTAAAACAAACCCAAAATTTAAAAAAGAACTTTGCTATACTTCCTTTTCCCTTCGATGATGATTAGGCTTCTTGCTAAGTCATCCTCGCACTTCTTGATTTAAGAATTGCTTGATCAAATTTTGTCTTCCAAATGAAATTTGCACTGCCCTATTTATAGTTGTTTCCCAGTCAATTAAGCTGACATGTCCGTTGGAGATCATTTATTCCATCTTGAAGCCGACTTGCTAGGAGATGCTTGTGCTTGTCTTGGAGAGTCTTTTGACTCTTTTAATGACTTGTACAAATATGTAACATGCCCAAGAAGGGTCCTTCATATATGACATAGGTTCAAATTGGCTTTTATGACTAGATGGCAAATCCTAAAGGCTCACAATGGGAGCCATCATTGAAAATAAAATTCCTTGGTCATGAAACCCATGAGACAAGCAGTACAATAATAATTTTATTTTTCTTCTTTACATCAATTACATAAAATCACAATTTCACATGTCATTATGAAGACCGAACCCAGTTACACTTTCAACACTCCCTCTTAACTAGGGAGGTATTCATAATGGTACTTGGTCATTCTCAATCTGAAGAATTCTCATAAGAAGAGTTGGATTGGTAACCCATTGTTTAACATCGTATCAACCATCCTTATCACGTAGCAATGACTTGACTAACAACTCTATCTCTCCACAAGATCAGAGTACAATGCTGGTGAGAGCAATGATATATAAACACCCTCATCATTGTCTCTCTTGAAACATGCCCCACTCGGGTTCTTGGAGAGTGTTCCACTAGGACTATTCTTATCTTGGATTCCCAGTGCTCAAAGAATATAGGTCCTCTACGACTACTCTTGTCTTGGATGTCCTAACACATCCTCAAAGAGCATCGAATGCCAAATGCTTACCCAATCCTCCACCCCGATGTGTCTATCTCTCCCTCTTAATTAGGGAGGACATATCTATTCCAATAAAATAATGTACTCATTCCTTCAAAAGGAATGTACCTAAGCTCCCTCTTGGCTTAGGAATTATGTTTCCAAGTTTATACTAGGTAAGAAACTTGTTTCTAGGTTCCCTCTTAATTAGGGACCCTACAACAGCTCCTTAAGGGGAGATGATGGGACAAACAACTACTTGTAGAACACCTTCCTTCGATGTCATGAATTTCTTCTTTGTCATGGAGTCTACATCCATTGGGACTTCTTTGTAGGGCACAAACCATCCATCACTACATCCATTGGGACTTCTTTGTAGGGCATAAACCATCCATCACTTTCATCCTTGAGGCATGTCATTATTTCTTTCATTGGAAAGTGATCTATCAGTCCATATCTGGCCTTCCTTCATGTCATGCTGCCTTCTTCATGCCATTTTCCCTAAAGGATCTTTCATCCTACTACATGGTCATCAATGGTGGAAGACATCCATAGCTCTTCCCAAGGAAACCCTGCATAAGCCCATCCAGATATCATTCAAAAATAGGAAATCAAATCAAATTTACCTTTGTGATGGTCTTTCATCATGACATCTTCCAGTTTGCATCAACATCCTGCATACATATTGACACATCTCCAAAAGATATTCATTGTCAAGGGTCTCCATCTTTTTCAGACTTTCATCAAAGTCTTCATATCTTTTCCGGGGATATCATAGTCAAATCTTTCAGTCCTTGGATGTTGATAGCCTTCATAGTTGCACATACCATGATCTCTTCCTTTCTTTCTTTCCACGCTCTTTCAGGAACTTTCAATCATAGTCCCTCCAATTATTGTCAACCACCTCATATATGAGGACGCATTATGTTGATTTCATCTAGTCAAAGTGTGATTCATGCCTTCCTGCATTCTTTCAGAGGGGATCCTTTTTCTTTGATGGTGCTCTCGAAGTAGAGCATTCATCCATACTATCTGCAACCATATGACATGCCTCCAAATTATCAAATAAAAGCATACATACAGCTTTCATGATTGAAAGAGCTTCAATCCCTTGATCTGATTTACGTTCTATGTCATCATACCATCATCCCATGAATTCCACAAGTTTGAAATTCTCGATGAAACACTTGCTTCCTCTTTTGATCGGTGAACCTTTAAATGAAGATTCCTTCGAAGGATCTTGAGGATCTGGAGTATCCCCATCCAACATATGTTTTCTTTATAACTGATGTATGATGAGCCTTGTCCTAGATGACTCTTTTTGTTTTTCCGATAAGTGCCATTCATGCTTCTAATGAGGTATCCAAGAGCTATATCCTTCAATAGTTGACTGCCATAGACTTCAATTATGCTACTCTATGATGATGTCACAAGCTCTTTGCTTTTCTATGATGCCATGATGCATCCTATCATGCTCCTACTTTACAACAGGAAAAACTTAGAAACAAAAACTAGAAAAGAACCAGGTGAGGAAAACTATCTCAATCATAGAAGAGATCTTTTACTTCCTCCTTCTTGGACTTCTTCTTTTCAGTTTCCTCCACTTCCTCGGTGATATGTGGGCGTTATCTCTTCCTCTTTTGTTATTGTCCTTCTTGAGTTTAGGACAATCTCTTCTATATTGCCCATATCCCTGACACCTATAGAATTGAATCTTAGCCATGTTCTTTTTCTTCTTTGGAGGACCAAACTTTACAAATTTTCCCTTTCTTTTTGTCATTGCAGCATATGCCGGATTTTGCTCACCTGATCCCACATTAGATGTTGCCTTTAGCCTTGATTCTTCAATATTGCATAGTTCATGGAATTGAGTAGCTTCTTTCTTCCCATAAATACTTGAAGTAAAGTTAACCCACTCCTTTGGTAGTGCATTAAGTACTACTGCAGTCATTTCTCTATCAAACATGACTTCTCCTAGATTTTGATGTTGATCCCTGATCTCAGATATCCTCATAAAGTATGAGGCCATTCCATTTTCCCTTGACATCTTCAACTTGTAGAGTTCTTGCCTTAGAGAGATAGCTTCCCCTTTAGTGCTTATAGAATACAACTCTACCAATGGGTCATAGATTTCTTTTGAAGTTTCGAGTTTAGATACATATGGGATGAGAGGATCCTTGATGGATTCTATGAGAATCCTTTGAGCCCTAACTTCCCCTTTCATATACTTTGCAAGAGCTTGAGCATCATCTTTTCCTGGTTTAGTGATTGATCCTTTGGCATGCTCCATAACCTCATTTTCAGTGAGATTCAAATCTGTCCTTTTCTTCATGGAAGATAGTTTGAAGAACCAACCAATTTGTTGCTTTCCTTGCAAAAATACATTTTGACAGATTCAAATGTGGACATAAATATACTTGATAGAGTGCTCCTTGCTACTTCCTTGATATTGATGGTGATATAGATGATAGAAATCTTCTCCCTGATGAAGATATATTTCTTCTTCAAGAATGATCTTTGACCCCTCAAAGAGGGAGATCACTTAGTTGATGACAACTTCTTGATGGTGTCCTTCAATGGAAGGAACCTTGCTTCAATGAGAGGGAAATTGCCTTATAACCCTTTTGAAGTTGATGACAACACCCCTTGATCTAGCCTTCTTAGCCTTCAAGATATTTTGGCTCCTTTGGTGATGATTGAGTGCAGATCCTAGAAATACTTCCAGGGTTTTGACTTTCTCCAAGATGGCGATGTGATCTTTGTCCTTGAAGTGCTTCTCTTGGATGTATAGACTTCAAGCTTGATTTATAGATCTCTTCAACTTGATGAGGGTTTTTGTGGATTGGAGGATTCCAAGACTTCTTTTGAAGTAAACTTCTTTGATCTAGGGTTTGATACTTTGATGTAGATCTTGACCTCACTTTGATAACCTTCGATTTGCTCTGATGTCCTTCTTGAGATTTGATCCTTGAGTGTTCCTTTATAAGATGCCCTTCCTTGACTTTGTCACCTTAGCTCCGATACCATGTTGAGAAATCTAGGGCGTCAAGTATTAGTTGATTTCTCTACTTATGATAACTGCTTGTGAATGCTTTTTACTTCTTAGATTAGAATCTCCTTTTGCTTATGTTATTATAGTGTTCTTCTTCATCAAACAATTACCAATGCATAAACCATAAGAGACAAGAGACACATAATATAGGCTATCAGCCAGGGCCAAAACTTCTCCCACTTGAGAGGAAAACCTAAACAAATTCTTCTTATTATAGAGACTTCAATTGACGAATACCAAGATCAAGACCCTTGAAAAACCAAGACACAAGTTCCCTTGATGTGAGATCCTTCCTTCTTGGCTCCTCTTCAACTTCGGCTTCCTACTGCTTCAAACATTTGGTCTCCTTGAATGAGGTTTGCAATCTTTGACCCTAATTCAGAAACCCTAACTTATGAATAAGACCTTTTCTTATGCTGTGATTTCTTTCGCTTTGGATAGGGTCTCCTTCTAGCTTGTCTCGATCTCCCTTTTGACTTGTAACTATCCTAATTCGGTTACTTTGGATGATTGCAACCTTCTAAGCGTTACTGTAGCAGATGATATCCTCCTTCTTCGCACGAGTGATAGCAAAACCACCCTAAAACTGACCCAAAAATGAAGCTAAGAACTTCGCTCTACTTCCTTCTAAGTGATCCTCGCACTTCTAGATTTCAGAACTGCTCAACCGAATTCTGTTTTCCAAATGAATTCCAAACTGCCCTATTTATAGTTGTTTTCTAGTCAATTAAGCCGACTTGAGTGAGGGTGAGCAGACATATCTGTTGGAGGAGATCATTTGTTCCATCTTGAAGCCAACTTGCTAGGAGATGCTTGTGCTTGTCTTGGAGGGTCTTTTGACTCTTTTAATGACACATACAAATATGTAACATTCCCAAGAAGGGTCCTTCATACATGACATAGACTCAAATTGACTTTTATGACTAGATGACAAATCCCAAAGGCTCACAATGGGAGCCCTCAGCCATCACTAAAAATAAAATTCCTTGCTCATGAAACCCATGAGACAAGCATTACAATAATAATTTTATTTTTCTTCTTTACATCAATTACATAAAATCACAATTTCACATGTCATTATGAAGACCGAACCTAGTTACTCTTTTCAACAAGAAAGCCAGTAATTCAATGGATGATTGGGCTACTAGTAGGGTTGTGGAAGAATTGGATCTATGTGCCATGAGGAAGCATTCAAAGGAAGAATGCAAGAGGGAGGAACTGAGTAGAATTGCATTTGAATGATTGAAATTGAGTATGAACATCATTGATTTCGTAGGCATGGGAAATTGCTGTTCCAAATGATGGAGGTTTTCTGGGTGATATTTATGGTAAGATTATGAAGAAGCATAGAAGAATAAGCAACATTTATGCTAAACATTTTATTGTTGTTCATGTGTGGGGCTGAGGAGTTGGTGTGCAGTTGCTGAATTATTTTGTCACCATTTTGGGAACCCTGCCGGAATGCCTCACAACTCCTGGAGAGAGGTAAAGCATAAGAGTTTCTTACCGTCTTTCCAAAGCCTTTTTGTGGACGGTACATGTTAAGTGCATGGGTTATTTTGTTGGAAGTGATTTAAGAGAATAGAATGGCAGTAATTCAGTGGATGACATGGCTTTGGAAGAATTGGTGCTGAGTGCCACAAGGAGGAATCCAACTTAAAGCGAAGTGCTTGGGTTATTTAAAAACAAAAAAAAATGTTAAAAAAGTAAAAACCCTAAAAATAATTCATAACTCAATTAAGTCACTTTAAAAAAATATATATATATTTAGAGTCTTCATTTGTTGTGTTAGGGTATATTTATCCACACAAAGATGTCATATGTGGGTTCTGCTCATTTTTTCCCCAGGAATTATATCGTTTCTGGCCCAAAAGTTTAAAACAGGAAAAACTATAGAAGGAAAAAGAAAAGTCAACCTTAAGATGCAGTCTATATTTTCAAGCCAGCTGTCTTCCAATGTATATTTTGCTGTCTGTTGGGTATCAGTGTCATGGGATCATAGCTTGTTGTCATTCTCTCCAACAGATGTCTGAATGATGAGACTTATAAAATTGGAATTATAAAATCAAACGAGTTATGTGAATATTTGCATACATTTTCTCATTCTTTTGTGGAAGGCAAGCCATTTTAAGAGTCTCTTTGATCTTTACTACGTGCAATTATAAATAATTTTCAGTTTGTTGGACCGTCACTTTCTAAACCATAATTTTGTAGACATCTAATATCTTATATGAAAAATTACATACATGCTCTCATGGTTTGTCGAAGGCAAACCTCATACTAGGTGTTGTAATAAAATCATTTTTCGCAAACCATAATTTTGTAGGGATGTGAAATATTAGAATGAATGAATGAATGAATTTTTTGTCTGATTAGCATGCAAGTTTTCTTGAAATTAGATTGAACTGTTTGTGTTCTACACATTTTCCGTTAATAGCACGCTCCTTACTAAGTGCTACAGAAATTCGTAGGATGTTGAGGGACACATTTGGCAGTGTGCCCGGACAGTGAAATATAAATATTTCCCAAAATGTTGCAGAATTAATTTTAATTGATTGATTTGAGTTTAGAACTTGAAGTTTATTTATGTGACTTCTTTTTACAGCTTCAGTGGGCCTAATGGTTAAGAGCATGTGTTTCCTCCTAAGAGGTCACGGGTTCAAAACCAGAGGGGTAGAGTATGTATGCCTTCCTAGACTTAGCAGTCAAATCGCTGCGCGGAGGTGGGTCCCTTGTCCCACAAACAAAGGGGTCTCATACACCAATTTGGTGTCTGGCTTGGCTGTGACCTTAAAATGGATAATAATAATAACTATTATTGATATGTTTATCTACCAATTGAAGTATCTTTGATAAGGGTGAAATAAAAATAAAGCCTTGGGAGTTAACCACATGATCAGCATACCACCAACTTGAGTTTCCTGTTTTCTTCTTTTAACCAATAAACTCGGGTGTGGCAAATGTGAATTATTCCACATTTTGTAATGACTTGAATAAAATGAATAAACTCCTCCTTAGTTTTAATTCTTAGCTGTGTAGGATAATCTGTTTTATAGAAGAAACAATAAAACTCTGAAAGAAGACTTTTTGGTTTATTTAATTGCAGTTCTGACGTGGATGACCTAGAGCAGAGGTTGGCAGCCCTTCGCAATGCCTGATTCGAATCCATAGATAAGAGATCGACGTTAAGTGGTTCCTTTTAGGCGCTATAGTTCGTTTGTATATGCAGAACCATGCTTGGATATAGATCAGTGAGGGGCATCTGTGGAAACAAGTCGGAAGTCTTCTTGAAAGTGCCATTCTGTAAATGAATTTTATTAATGCCATGTTTCTTTCTAAAATAACGTTTTTGTAGTAGGCTGAATGTGATGAGCGCTAAAGTCTACATCTCTTATAATTGCTGTATTAAGAATATCAAGTGCTACTTTAATGAGAGACTGAAAGCAGAGACAGAGACACATGTCAGTAGTAGAGTACTGCTGAAATTCTCTTTTAACTCATTTCCATGTCATGTTCCTGTTTTCATTAGTTGAATATGTTCTGATGTTTTACAGGCAGTCACTATTCATGCATCTAATGAAGTTATTCATCCAATTCAAATCATTAGCATAACTTTTGTAGTCCTATGTACTATATAAAAGATAACAATTTAAGTGATAGATGGTCCAATCATGTGATACTCAATTGTGATTGCTGTAGTTAGTGTTCGTTTAAATTGCACAATATATTACTGAGAACACATTCTTTCGTTCTGGTTTCCTATTTTGAATAATCAAAACTAATATTTAAATATATAGATGTCAACTCATCCATTGGGATTATCTCAAAATCCTAGGTGGTTGGGAGGAAAAATGGAATTCTTCCCACTCAATTTCAATTCTCACAAGTGACATAATAGATGTTGATAGTATAGACAGTATACGTATATTCCATATGGAATATACAGTGGTACATATACAATGTTGCACCTGTGAAATATATATAAAGTTGAATTTATTTATTATTTAATTAAAACCCATGATTCTTATGGTTTTAGTCTCATAGAAATGAATGATACAAGCCTTGTGAAGAGCTCATATTAGTGAATGGGTTTCATGGCTGCTCAACAAATGGTTTCATGCCTTGAGATGTAATTAAACCATTCAGCAAACTCAGAGTTTTAATCGTGTGCAAACAAATGGATGGAAGATACTTGAGATTTGTAATCCTCGTTTTGCAAATGGATGGCATATGCTTGAGATATGTAATCCTCGTCTTATCATCATGTTAGTTGGATAGAAGAAATATGCCTTTGAAAATGGCACTTCCTAAAGCGGCAGTAGTCGAGTCTTGAAAATGTCGCTTTTTAAAATATATGGAGGTAGATAAGTGAAGATTGAAATTAAATAGTTGTAAATATAAGGACACTTATATTTAGAAAAATAAAAGATAAAAAATTAAAATTTGCTAAAAAAACAATGAAAATTTTTGTAAGATTTTGATAAATTCTGGCATAAATTTTGGGAAATTCAGGTTGCAGCTGTTAAGTTTCAAGATTTTTGATGCTATAGGGGTTTTTGATGGTGCTGAATCCATTTTCACCACAAAACAGGATTCAAGCATTTCTGTCAGAGTTTTTGAGAAAAAAAGTAGCCGGATTTCGGTGATTTTTGACGTTCGGGCAGATTTGCTGCCTCAGTTGACAATGCCAAAAAACATGTATTTATTGAGAAACAAAGTAAATGACCAATCCATCGAGTTAGAACATTATCATCTATCTAATAGTGGGCGCTTTTGTCTTTATTAACTAATCATAATTGCATTTAAAAAATTTGGCTATTGTTGCTTCTAGACCAAAACTAATGATTTATTTCAAAGCTCTTTCCCATGCATGGAGTTCATAATTTATTTGTCTTTTGCAGAATAAGTGGATAAAGGCTTGAACTACTTTTCAAAGATTGAAATTATTAAAAACACATTTTCTTACTCTTCTAAGATCCCCTAGATGCTAATGAATTAGAGACACATAACTATTCTTTTCGTACAAATGAATTATATGCATGATTGCATTAATGCAGCGAGTTCACTATTAATGTGCCAACCAACATGTAATCATTTAACTATTTAACTACATGCTTGTACAATCTCTTATTCAATAATACAATTGTGCAATTTGGGAGAGGGGGTTAATAGGTTGTTTTCATCTTTGAAGAGAAATCATTGATTATTGTCTTCACTTCTATGGAGAATTTATACTTTTTTGAGCTTCCTATCATGGTTTATGGTTTATCTTTCTCTCAGTCTTTCTACTATTAAAAAACCTTCCATCATGGTTTAAGTTTCTCTTCGGTTCATCCCTGTGATGACTCTTTTAGGATTTTTGATTGTGGGGTTTTCTTTAATGTTTATAGCGAAGATTACTTTGGTTTTATTCTTTTTTCTGTGGTTCACGAGCCTTAGAGATTGGTCACAACTACGTCCACAAACTATTTGTATCAGGCAGATCCATCTGAATGGATCACATCCTGTCGACACAACTGTGGAGCTTGACCCCGAGAGTGTCAAGAGAATTAAACCCGTGACTTTTCAATAACAAAGGTGCTTTAACAACCGAGGCTCGATCAATTGAGCTAAAGCTTAGGGCTAGCTAAGATTACTTTGCTTGTATTAGATTTCCTTCCATTGAGGCAATGTCTCTTCTTGGAAGACATCCAATGATGATGACAAATAGGGAATCAATGCTTGCATTGATCATTAGAGATCATTCCATCAAAATATCATTATTATTTTACTTACACTTCCTATCAATTCTTATTGGGCAAATCCCCTTCCACCATGGCTTAGGCTTCTCTTAGGCTTATCCCTTTGATGGCTCTTCTAGGTATTTTTATCGTGGGTCTTTCTTTAAGATTTATAACCAAGGTTTCTTTGTTTGCATTGGAGTCCTTTCATTGGGGTAATGACTCGTGGATAACATCCAATGATGATTGTAGATCTATGTTTCTAGGGGATATAGGCCTCCATTGATCACCTTCCACCGGGGAATCCTCTTTTCAATGACATTTTTCAAGCTTATTTTCAATGGTAGTTTCCTCGATACCTAGATCTCTTGTGGCCAATTTTCTTTGGGTTACCTTGTCCTTGAGAATTTGTGCTTGAGTTCTTGATGGTTCAATGCTCATTGACACTTGTTTTTGACCCAACAAAAAATACCAAAAAAAGAAAATTAATAATTTGTTGATATACGAGAGTTGTATGGGGATTCATTCTATCTATATGACCTCTATCTTCTTGTATTCCCTATAATAAAATTTATAGATTTTTTGAATATGACAACAAAATATAACTTTTATTTTCTTTGACCCTCGTTTTTTTTCTTGAGTTGAATCTTAGTCTTGCTCCCTTCTTTGCTACTTGTCTATCACTTTGCATTGATCTTTGCATTGGATCAAGGGTCAGTGTATCCTTTATAGGGCATTTTGGGTTTCCCCTAACTTCTCTTTGTGACAAAATTTCTTCAATTGAGAGGGATATATGTGACTTACATATGGACGTTTTTCTGAACTTCATATTTCTATTGACCTATTGTCATATAATTTCTTTAGCTTGCATGGCAGAAACATCCATAATTATTTTTCCCACTTCTTCCTGTCTTTTATTGTTATACAAAATATTCTTGTCCTTGGAACATATCCTTTTTCAATTTGTTTTCATCAATCATTTTCATGTTTCCCTTTGTCATAATTCGTTAGAATTGGGGCCATATTTTGAAATGGAAACAAAATAAGAAAAGTGAAAACTTCGAAGAACACAACAAATTAATGTTACTTTTTCTTTCTTTACCACTTTGAAAGATACACTTGCCATCAATAAGTAGTTTAGTTCACATAAAATTTAGAATGAAAAATAAATATCACTTGAAAACCAATCTCAAAGATTTGGCATACCTTCACTCCAAATATGTCCTCATCTCCATAACTTTTTTCTTTAGTATCTGAATAAAACAATTATTTAGTTCAACTGTTTTCTTTAACAATTTGTTTGAACTTTGGTTATATATCATAAGAGAATAAAGTTAATCATAAAAATGTCACAATTATTTAAACATTCCTAACTAAAGGTATATGAGGTCCACTAGACTCATCACAAATAAATTCCCACATTTTAAACATTTTTACTATTTTTACTATTGTGACTCACATTCTAAAACATTCTTAGCATATAATGACAATAAAATATTTCTTTAAATATATTATTATAATAAAAAATAATTCTTGGATATCATTTATTTGAAAGATGATATTATTAATTTTCAAAATCAAGTATGACATTGTCAATACTATCCCAAAAAAAATTAATGCTTCAAATTGCAAATATTGTTACGAAATAAAAATAAAATGTCACATTAGAAGAGCTATGGATGCATATCCTTGAAATAAATTTCCCTTCTTCCCTCATCTTCTTCTCTTTGGAGAATGTAACTTGGAATGAACCGAAGTTAACTAAGATGATGGGAGCTCTTCCAATAGTTCTTTTCCTTCATCTTCTTTTAGTAAGGAGGTCTCAGGGAGGTTCTTTGTCAACTTTAGGCAACGAGTAAGGAAAAAAAAGTCGCCTAGGTAACAAGTCCAATAACAAGTGGCATAGGTTGATCTCTTGGGCCTGCTTTCCAATTAACAATATTCGAGGGGGGCCTATAAGGGTTATCTTCCTAGCCATCTTGCATGGGTTGAGGCTAAATGCCCATGATGTTTAATTGTGGTTGCAAAGGGGCATTTGAAGGGGTAATTGAAGGCAAAGATTGATGTCCGTTTGGGTTTAAAATGTCTGGCTTGAATCAATTGATTAAATTTATCAATTGCATCGAGATGGATAGAAAAATGGATATTTTGTTTGTTTGTTTGTTTTTGTTTTGTTCTCGCTTCTCACCAAACAAAATTTTGCCTTCTTCTTTGTCTTGTTTTATTTCTATTAGAGTGTTTGTTTAAGAAACTCATCTAAACAAGTGCCATGTAATGAGTTAAAGCTTTTCAATTATGAAATACAATATGCTGAAAAAAAGTATACTTTCACATAAGTTGTGGAATATATTTTAGCTAGGTTCAAATTAATGCATGATGCATTTGAGCATGTAAAGATGAGAAGAAAGTAAATTAATTCATATCATATGAAGATACTCAACAAACATAAGAATTCTAAACGATTGGACAAAATATGCATCTTTAGTATAATTAACTCGTTCTTCAATAAAACTTTGAATTTAATAATAACGACATTTCAATCTCCTAATTTTGTTATAAAGTTATGAAGGTTGTAGCTTTCATATGCCAATCATGTTTAATACAATGTGTTTTTAACAATTTTAAGAGATATATTGTATGCAATAGGAATATGAATTAATTATGAACCAAAATGAAAAATCACAAGTATGAGTGGAAGGAAACCCTAGAATCAACATTTTAACTATCCTCCGCCAACATTCTTTATAATTCTTTTCATAACCTAAAACACATTGACATTCATATAAGAGTAATTTTTTAAAACATATTCTACATATTGTAGGTGCCTTCAACATTAGCCATTTTACACATGACCAAACTGAGTATTCTAATTAAAAAAATTCCAACAACTCCATAACCAAAACAAGTGTATGATATATGAAAAGTGAAATAATGAATGGATGGACGTGAAATTGTTGTAGGTTTCATAGCTTTTCCACAGTGAAAGGGGGATTCTTCCTAACCCATAAAACATAACCTTATGTACCTCAAACAGAGTATTCATCGAATTTAGTGGGTTATTGTATAAGGTAAGCAAGGCATAATTTGTAGAAATAGTGTTATTTCTTTTAACATTAAAACCTAACACAACTTTTTATTTCACCTTTATTTCATTAAAAACCCATAACTAAATCCCAACAATGAGCATTTAGAGTAAATATTTTTAAAGAGCCAAACAAGCGTAATGGAAATCGAAGATGTGAATGAATGAGCTATCCTAGAGCTAACAATTTTTTTTTTTCAACATATCGGGATTGGTTCACCATTAAATACAACTATAATCCCCCCCACACACACATATTTTTAAAGGGCTGAGCAAGCAGAATGGAAATTGAAGATGTGAATGATTGAGCTATCTTCGAACTAACAATTGCTTTTTTCAACATCTTGGGATTAGTTCACTGTTGGAACATCTAATCCTACATGGGTAGGTGTGGAATGCGAAAAGTCACAATGGAGTCCAAGTGACCTTGGAATGTGAAACCAAGAGTCACACCATTGTACTATAAATGTACATCATGTATAATGGAAAAATAAGAAAGCCTCACGCTTATCTTTCATTGTGTGTCGAGTCTCTTGTGTGTGTGTGTTTATTCTTTCTCCTACACCATGTGTGTGTTCAACATGGTATCAGAGCGGGCGATTGTTGGCCCTGCTCCAAATTGAGTGAGCCATTTGTGTTTATGGCTTGTGCATATCTGTAAAAATTCTGATAATTTTTTGTAGCACTCAGAGATTGTTGTAGCAGTGTTTTTACCGCATTCATCAAGCGTTTTGCAGCATTCAGAAATTGGCACATTCAGAAATTTCGTCGTGAAGAAGAGCAACATTTGGGGGGCATTCTGCAGGTTTTCTCACTGCACATTATTTTGCAAATTTCTGCTTTTATTCTGCATTTTGAAGAACTGCTGAAAATTGTTTAAAGTGGGTTTCTGAAGAAGTTTCTGGTTTTTATTAGAAAAAATTCTGAGTTTTTCCATTGAAAAATTTCTGCAATTCTGGGTTTTTCTGCTGCTGAAAAATATTCTCTGCTGCTGGGCTATTGAAAAAATTTCTGAGTTTTATTGGCAATTTCTGCAATCTGCTGCTTGTATTTCAGTGCTTAAAATTCTGCTGTTGCCCTATTCTACTCTGCTGGTTTAAAAAATAAAAAATAAAAAATAAAATTATGAATTTGGCCTTCGGCCCTCGCTCTGCAACTCACTCCATACGCTCTTCCCTTCACTCGTTTCCCACTATTCCAACCAACTCCCTCTCAAGCTCTCGGCCCTCTGCATCTGCGTAATCCCCCTAAACCCTCGACTACCCATCCCAACCTGCGCCCATCACCTGCTATACTCCGCATTAACGCCCCCTCTCCATAACCAATACCCCCGCCCCTGTGCTCATCAACTCGATCCCTATGCTAATCCCTCACTCCAACCCAACGCGCCCCCTATCCGCTCCCCCTATCCTACACTTCCTTACGCCCCTGCCCCCTTACCTCTCTATCACACTCCCTCCTTATTACTCCGCCTCACCATACCTCTCGGCCCTACACTCCCCTACGCACACATAACTCTCCCTAATCCTTACGCCCTACGCTGCTCACCCATACGCTCTTCACAGACTCGCGTTCTCCCCCTTCCATTCCCTATCCGCCTACAATTCTCCCCTCCCGCCCTTTGCACAGCTCCCAACCCCATACTGAACCCTGCACCCTCCCCTCTTGACTCCCTACGCTCAACCGGCCCCTTAACCTCGAGCCCCCTCACACTCGACCCTCCCTCACACTACACCCTCCCTCACTCATTCCCCATGCCTATCGCCGCCCCCTCCCCCCTACGCCTCGCAGCCCTCCCCATCCGCTTGGCCTCACACCTTATCACTCAAACCCGGCCTCCCTTCCCGCTCAAACCCCACCCCCCTCACTGCTACCCTACCCCCCTCTTTTTCAATGCGGCCGTTCGGCCTTCCCATCGATTTGCCCAGCCCTTAAAAAAAAATAATTTTTTTTTTTTACTCGAGCTTTTTTTTTTTTTTTAATATCCAACCCACCCATATAATACCCCCCACCCAAATAAATTTCCCTCCTCATTTTTTTAATCACCCCCATTTTAAATTAATTCTCATTTTTAACTAATCTTTTTTTAATTAATTAAAAAAAAATAAAAAAAATAAAATTTTTTTCTAAGTTTTTAAATTCCCCACTCTCTCACCCCTTTTAAATTCCCCCTCCCTTTTAATTCCTCTCCCCACACATTTTTTTAAATTTCTCATAGTTCCCCCTCCCCCTAATAAGTTTCCCAATTTCATTTTTTTTTTTTAATTTAAAAAGAAAAAAGAAAAAAAAGAAGAGAGAGAGAGAATATGAATAACAGAGAGGAAGAGAAAATGACATATCAGTAAATGGACAGTACACAGAGAAAATTGCAGATTTGACATTGTGTGATTTGTGGCATAAGGGTGACTTTTTGAAGAAATTGACATTTGAAGATGAGTTGTTATTGGTGCAAAACAGCTCTTTGAAGGAAAATTCAGCTGCCTTAAAGGCCTCTTGCACAAGTGTTTTTGCTGCACATTCAAATATTTTTGCAGAGATATTGACGTTGTATTGTGAGTGGAATTTGCATCTTCTTCATAATTGCAATTGGAAAATTTGAGTTGTTGATGTAACTCATTGTTGATTGTCCTCCATCATTTGAGGAGCAGATTTTGTACTTTGAGAATTCCTTGGAGTCATTTGTATTTGTTGAATCACATTGTAAACGGGTGGATTTTCGGTTGAAGCCGACACCCTTTCAGTTTTTGAGCTTAAATTGTTGAAAATGGCTAAAATCAATGAGGCATTAGAGTTCTTGACTAACCTCATTCATTCAAATGTTGATGATATGATAAAAATGAGCAAGGATGCTCTTTGTAATATTCAGACTTGTTTACAAGATGCACAAGAAAATATTGAGTTTTTGCAGTTGGAATCTCAGCTCCAACAAGACGAACTTCAGCGAAAGAGTCACCATTCTGAACCTGTTTCTGTTCAGAAGATTGTGAAGGACTCTCATAAGAAGAAAGAAGATAAAGTTGCAGTTGATTCCCATTCAGTTTCTTGTACTAGAGCAGATTTACATGCATATGCAGCAGTTCAACCTACACTTCTCAAGCCCATCATCAGACCTTGGGAAGAGCTTGTCCACAACAAGCACCGAACTGGTCTTGGATATGACAAGGATGTGTCCTTTCATATTCTAGACTACACCAAGCCCATCATATTTCAGAGTGCCGGATTCTTGTATGACGGTTCACCTGCAGTTGTTCCAGATCCTGCTCCACAACAACAACAAATTGAGAAATGCAAACACTGTTATCGAGTTGGCCATATGAAAGATCACTGTTTTGATCTTCATCCATGCACGCACTGTGGTTGACACACCCATTCTTCACATAGATGCTTCAAACACAAGCCTCCTGCAAGAACAAAGATTCATCTTGGATGGATCGCTTCTTGGCAATGGGCATCAACAGGCAAGAAGATGTTTAAGTCACATGTCAGAACATGTTCACGAATATTGAACAAACTTGCAGTTGAGTTTTCGCCATCATCTCACCTTGTCCCTGACAGGGGGGAAAATGGTGGTCATGTACAAGCTTCGACGTCAGATCAAGTGAGCCTGAGCCACAATCTCTCATCTCAATGTTCGAGCAGCGCAGACACAACAGCCTGGGCGGTAGCCCGAGCCACAATTCGTCATTCCGTATCTGCAGATTTACAAGACATTTGATGTGTCTATGAGCATGCCTTCTGGGTTGGTGGACAACCTAATATCATCTTTTGCTGGTGGATAACCTAAAACCACCGCAGTGTGTAGTAGACCTCCCTTCTTTTAGGTCGAAGGTCTCCTTTTCATATGATATGAGAACATTTTCTAGCAGAAGCTCAAATACTTTCTTGCCTACTTTGAAGAGTCTCCAGAAATAACCTTTATCTAGAGTTGTTATAATCTCAACCATCATTGTGTAGTAGACCTCTTTTCGAAGGTTCAAGAGTCAGATGAGAGACTTTCAGTGTGTTGTTGCTTTCAGCCATGCTTTTCTTGGAAGAGTTTCGGGAACTGCAACAAGTTTTGCGTTCCAGTGTTGGTGGTCATCCTTAAACCACCTCTTTTTCCAACATTTCAGAGAGTTGATTCAGCCCAAGTGCCGCAATGTATACTTGCATATTTGTATTACAACTCTCTTCTTGGACTCACACATACCCCTTCGGATTAAGGGGGAATGTTGGAACACCTAATCCTAATGGGTAGGTGTGGAATGCGAAAAGTCACAATGGAGTCCAAGTGACCTTGGAATGTGAAACCAAGAGTCACATTATTGTATTATAAATGTACCTCATCTATAATGGAAAAATAAGAAAGCCTCACGCTTATCTTTCATTGTGTGTCGAGTCTCTTGTGTGTGTGTGTTCAACATGGTGTTTAACATTCACCATTAAAACAATTGGAATTCCCATCTATATTCTTTGAAGGGGACAAAATTACTCATAGTAAGGAATACATTGAACCAATTTTCTATTTCAAACAAAGACATTCAAATTGAGCTTAGAGAGAACAACATATACACAAAAGATTTGGGTTTTAACAAGAAGGAGATTTTCTATAGTTCATGATATGAGAAACAAACTTAGAGCACCATTACTAAAACCAAGGCCAACCTAACATTTTATAATGAAATAGAGCTACATTGATAGTCAAATTAACTATACAAAGTAAATGATTCATGCCAAACTTTTCCTTCACTGTAGAGTCACATTTTGAACTTAAATGTCTTCCTACAGTTCTTTATGCAATGACCAAATCCACTGAAACAACTCTCATACTTCACAAATAGAACTAATAACAAAGCTAGAATATGCATATGAACACATGAATCAAAATTCAAACCCTAATAAACTTATAAAGTGGTGGGTGAACTAGATATATGATGTAATTAAATGCACCACCAACTCTCATTCAATGCATGCTTCAATGTAGCCTTGTAAACCACAAACAACAACATATACATTATAACCTCCAATATTTCCATGACGTGCTTTAGGCATATTTCAAACTCAATTCCTATATTATATACCTTGCATATAATATTAACCAACACTAAAATGCCAAACAATAGGTTCAAGTGTATTATGCCATATGATCAACTTTTTTATACCATGTAATAAATATATTTCTTTGCCATACAAAGTAGTTTTAAAACATATCAGCCTGCCGCAAACATTATTATAATATACCTATTTTCCATATGATTAAACATACCTTGTGCCGTTTACTACATATTTAACCTATGTTACAAACCTTTTCCAAACCTTTCATACGTGTCAAATTATATTATATGCCCATATTTGTAATATAGGTTATATGTTTAGGGCCTTAATTCATATTTGAAAGTCACATGGTGTAACGAAATGGCAAAAACGATTTTCATGTCATGATAATAAAAATTCAAGGATGTTTATTTGAAATATGCCATATTGTCATATAAGCCATAAAAACGACGTCAATAATTCTTAATACTTTGACTAATGGGACCCCACTTACTTTATCTTAAAACACAAAGATGCCAAGCCTTTGTAACAATTTGCAAGTTTTAACATTATATGACACACACATGGTGATTCTACAAGTGGTGTGCTTTCAGTAGGCTGGAGCTCATGATCTCTAGTCTCAAAATTTTTTAATATGATGATGAGTGTATAATGTATGTGAAAATAATTCTCTTGGAAATGAAGTAAAGGAAAGAAAAACACTGGGAATGACTTAATTCATTAAGTTTCAACATGATATTATTAATAAGTTAACAACTATTCAACAAAATAACACATTACAAACACAACATGTAATTTCTTTAATTTTAATGTTTGTGTTCATCAAAATATTGAATTAGTAATAAATTTATAGAGCTCTCATAAAACCACGAAACTTGACTATTATAGATATCAAAATAGTTTTCAAAGGCAAATTAAATTCAAACAAAGTAAAAACAAGATAAGTGAAATAGAAACAAGAAGAAAAACAAGAGAATCATAAAACTAAAACTAATCATATACATAAACTAATTCATTTTTGGTTCAATAAAATGTTTCAGATGCGAATTATTTGTGGTGTAAGAGAATAGCTTGTGGTCTTCATCTTTAAGAAGATATGAATTATTATCAATGACATATGCGAATATATAAGGGCCTAAACAAAACTTATGAAACTCTGTGTTTTCCTTTATCCACATGAACAAAATACCACAATAAAACCTTTTCACAACCTCAAAGACAATTGTCTTTTCCCTGTTATCAAAATATTTCTTAATTATTTTTTGTCTACACTTTAAATTGTTTAAAGAATAATTATAATTTAATTCAGACCCATTTCTTTTGGGAATTTAGAAATGGGTGCACCGCTCGGTTCTGGTTGGACACCTAGCAACAACTACTTAATCTCAATGCCACGAATGAAAAGAGAGATTTGATGGTATTCACCACGAAACAACAATGTTCTAGTGTCAGCATCAGGAAGTGGGGGACTAAAAACACGCAATGACAAACTTGGAAGAATCAGGAAGACTGGTCGAGGTCATCCATCATGGCACACCAGGACATCCTTGATCAAGAGCTTCAAAATAGGAAAATATCCTTGGATAGTGGACCGAACATTTTGCGATAGGGTTACCAGAGTAGAGGAATTTTTACCCTAAAAGAAACATATTCATTATTAGATGGCTCAAGAGCCTCTTTGGTGGAAGATATGGACAACCTCTTTGTGGCCTAAGATTGCTCAATTTTTGTGGTTGGTGGAATGCCACAAGATTTTGACATGGGATCACATCTAGCACAAAGGTTTTCAGGGGCTATCCTTCTATATAATGTGTGGGAAACAAGAAGAAATGATGGAGCAACTACTTAATAACTATCAGTTCTCTAATGCTATATGGAGGAGGATTTTGGGGCTTTTTGGTCACTCAGATTGATTCCCACATAGCCTGATAGAAACCTTGGAATAATGGAGAACCAATGTATTTTCTTGTCCTATAGTCAATAGGGTTTGGTTCCTACTTGTAGGGTTATACTTATGGACCATTTGGAAAGAAAGGAACAAAATAATATTAAAAAATAAGCAGAAGATTGAAGATAGTATGTAAATTATCAAGAAAAATATTAGAGAAACTATTTTGGTTAAGCCTTCGTATCATGATGATGGAAAACCAAACCTCAAGAAAAAAACATATTGAACCTCTTTGATCTCTCTCCAAGTATTATTGCCCCAACCTCATGGAAACCTCCTCTACCTGCGTCTTCCTTTCCATTTTCCTATTATCCCCCCTCTGAGGGCTTTGTGAAACTCAATTTTGATCAGACATCGAAGGGTAACCTTGGCTTGACAGGATATGAAGGTCTTATAAGAGATTGTATGCATAACATTCTTTGGATTTATGTAGTTGATTGTGGCATAGCCAGTAATAATGAACTTGGATTCCTTGCTCTTGAAATAAGTCTTAAGATAGATTTATCCGCGAGATACTCTAAGCTTCATGTAGACGGGGACTCTCAATTAGTTGTCAACACTGCTCGGAAACTAATCCAAGGCACTTTAGTTGAAATAATATGTAGAAGTTGGATACTTATGAATTTGATCTCTCAAATTCGAAGGTTGCTTCTATCATTCAACTATGTTCTCCTATCGCATACTAAAAGGACAAGGAACCGCGTTGCAATTTTTTTTTTTGTAAATTTGGAATGTATTTAAAGAGGTATTAGTGTTGAGATTGGATGGCCTTTGGACACACTTATGGATTTATATAGGGAATTGCATAAATTTCAGAATAAGATAAATCTAACTTCAAAGAAGTAATGGAAAATAGGCTCCACGATCCCCTGACGAGGGTGAGGATTGAGGAAAATGGAGATCTAGGATGGAGAGCACGCCGCCCTATGGTGTCATGTGTATGAAATGGAGGGGTTGGCATGGCCACCCCGTGCATGCAAACACGTGATATAAATTGCACCTGTTACTAATGATTCAAGTAAGTTGTAGGAGAAGAGGGACACGACAGGTCCACTTATGTATCGTCCCAACTCAGAACCTGTTTGTTGCTATTGTAAGAGTGGAATGACCATCTTTTCGGGCAAACTTTGGGCCATGTTTTGGTGAAAATTGTAGATTAAACTAGATGTTTGATATCCTAGCAGTTCAGAGTGTGCTTCCAGTGGACCAGAACAAAAGAAGGAAGATTTTGGTAAGTTATGACAAGTAAATAAGCATTATGGTTTTAGGAAGCTCTGGGAGAAGAGAGATTAGTGGGAGATTAAGCTAACAACGTTCAGAAGAATTATGAGGCCCGGTTGTTATTAGGACTTATGGTATGTAGATATTTTTTCTTTCCTTCTGGTTGCATTGCTCAGTGGATTTTCTATCTCTACAAACTATTTGTCTAAACACAAGACTATAAGTATCTCTCGGTAAATTTGTTATCTAGTTTGATTTGAAATATTGTTTGGTACTCTACTTTGCACATGTTGTGGGTTTCTTTCTCTTTGGTCAGCGTGCGTTATTTTCACTGTATTACCCCACCGAGAATCTAGTATATTCTTTGCTAGAGAAGTGTCATGTTGTTATTGAGTACTATTCATATCATCTAGTTGTGGTTTGTCCGAATGGGTTTTTGTTATCCCTAGTTCTATTTTCTTGGTTTGTTTATAGATATCCTTAGAAGGCGTTGCTTGTTTGTTCAAATGCAGTGACAAGGTAGGAAAAGTAGGAAGTTGGGGGAGGAGGTAGAGGCCCTTAGGGCCATAACCAAGCCCAATAGGCCTAGGAGACTGTTGAGACTATGACAATTATAAATAGACATGCTTTTTCTGCTTCAAAGCTTATAGAGGATGTTAGACAATGGATTCCTGACCCTATCCATACCAAGGGAAGCAAAAAATAATAATTTCAAGCTTTATCTCTTTACTGATGGATGAAAGCCTTGTTGCGAAGGGTCCTTAATAGGAGGTAGATAGAAAGGTATAATGCCTTTGCTGGTCTTGAGGAGGTTAAGCGTGAGCAGTGAAACCAATGGTTCTTTATGGAGCAAATAAATGCTTATCTGGCTCAAACCGAGCATCACATTCCTTGTATCCCATTTACGTCAGCCCCTCCCGGCTCTAGCGCAAAGGATCCAACTCTTGTCACCTCTTTTGATTCCTAGTTTTGTGACAACCCCAATTTCCTAACATCATTTTTGCAATGTAAATATTTTCATAAAAATAATTATGGGTTGAGTTGTGGGAAACAAATTCTAGTGAGGCTGGGGAGGTGATCAAGAGATAAACTTTTTCTCAAAAATCAAAGTCATCGGATTGGTGTGGAACATGAATGAATGCGTAGATCTCGTCGTTCTGAATCTGGCACAACTCGTTTTGCAGAAAATCGACACAATATGCTTCCAGAAACACGCTATGTTCGTTATCCCAAACATACAAATTTTTCAAAAAAAAAAATGATAGTTGACTGTGTATTTTGGGCCAGTGGAAAACTGCCACGTGGAAGGCTATCATATGGTAGGTTTTCATATGGTCTCTTATGATTTGATGAAAGGTATTTTTTTAGGCCAATCTGGCCTCACCACTTGTCCAAATTCTATTGGTTCTGTGTGGGTGAATTTTTATTGGTTGGTAGGTGGCCAACCACATGTTGCCACATGGCCCAACTAGAGGCCGACATGTGGCAGCATAGAGCCACCAAAAAATGGTTAAGACAGAATTTCAACCTCCATGGCATTTGAAATTGTGACCTGCTCCCAAACAATGCAAAGTCTTCACCAGTCGCGTTGCTTTATTCCTTATTAAAGTATGCAACCAAAATTATATTTGAAGGTTAAGTGGTGGACTATTGGGTAAGGCGCCAGGGCTTAGCCCCTACCCCCCCCAAAACTCTCATACGACCTCATGGCTGAGACCACAGGCGCAGGAGGCGTAGCCCACCCAAATCTTAAATTCAAAAATTAATTTTCGCCAAAAATTCTCCATTTAAATAAATGCGCATTATTATTATTTTTAGTTCAAACCATAATATATGGTTGAAAATGTGGATTCATGGCATTAGTGGACAAATTAACGGCCCAAAAATTTCTCCCTAAATTTTGAGAAATTGTCGCTTAGTTAGCGAAATCCAGGGAAAATTTGTAGGTTGGTGCTAGATTTTGGGCAATTTGTAGAGCGAATAGTGGGGAAACTAGGAGAGGTCATAACTTCTTTAGTTTTCGACCTAATTGGATGCAAAAAGAGGCTAAGGTACCATTTTTGAGTATTATGGACTCAATGGAATAGGTCTCAGGATCCAACACTCTAGATAGGATTTTTTGCAGGTCAAAGCTAAATGGTGCCATGATCAACCATAGTGTTGAAACAACTTATGGAGGAGTTTGATGCTGAAGATGGCCTTGCAGGGGTTGTCTACTCTCCATATTATTTCTAAAACAAAAAATTCATCAGTGTTGTAACTTCTCATACTTCTTTCCTCTTTATTCCATTGAAGGAGAGATTTGTTCATGTACTACATGGTGTTATGTGGTGCAATTGTAGCTCTTGAAGCTGGAGTTTAGGAGCTTGATGTAAGATGCCTATTGTTGCTGATTGTTTTCATACTTGACTGAAGGTTAGCATGCTTATGGGATGATGTACTTGCAGCAGTATGCTTCTTTGTAGGAGAAACTTATCATTACCTTGTTCAACATTTGATGTACTCCTTGTTTCATTCATTGAGCTTAATGAGAAGGAATCAAGCCATTGGAGCTGATCCAAGGAGATGTAGCCCAAGAGGGGTGAACTCCTTAAATAGTTGTTGGTGTAATACTGTTGATTACATGCTTCCATTTTATGTTTTTTTCATGTAAAATAATTCATGAACATAAATTAAAAAAAAAACACATAAAACCACCTACCTCTACTTTCCATTTGGAAGACAAACCTTAGTCACAAATATTTATATTATAAACATGATCTTAGTATAGCATAACTAATATTCCCATTCAGATCAGGTTGGTACCAGAGCACATGGTTTGATTTGTGCAAGAAGGTTTTGTTTGTTGTTTCAAGTGAAGGTGTTTTGAAGCTCAAAGTGAGGAGAAATATTTTGGAAAGGAAAGAAAGTGTCTACCACCAGTTCTACCTCAAAGTTCCAGATTGAGGCTTCAAATAAAATACGTTCTAAGGAGGAGAGCCTACAAAGATATCAGGGGATGTAAAATCTCTCAGAAAGGATTTTATAAACATGTTAGATATGGTGAGGGTCCTCTATGAAAAGAGGAACACCAAGTTGCATGGTAAAATCTCTACACCACCTCCAGGTGAAGAATGTTCTTCAAAGGAATGAGGAGACAAGAATGGTGTCAAGTCACCATCCTCTCCACAAAATTTATGTTTTTCTACAACTTTCATGCAAGATGCATGTGTAGAAAGTCCTTCAGAAAAATATGGTAGACAAGTTTGGGCATTTTTGTCCACATGACGTGGAGGATGAGGTTCAATCAATACCTAAGTTTGGGGAGCTAAAGGAAGAGAACCAAAGAGTCCAAGTGGACACATCCAAGATCAAAAGGGAGGTTGCAAACATATTTGTACCTCAAAAAAAATATGGAACCATTGGTAAGCATTTGCAAGCTTCTTATTTTCATAAAAGTGTTGACGAAAGTTCATTTTCAGCTTTTGAAAAGCATGGTAATGGAATTGGATCCATGCTCTTGTATAAAATGGGTTACAAGGGAGGAGGTCTTGGTGTAAACCAACAAGGCATCAATAATCCAATAGAAGCCAGAGAGAGACCTAAGTATGAAGGCTTGGGTTATGTTGCAACATAAGAATGGTCTTCTGATGACAGTTATGGTGTGTCATGTACCTTTTGTCACAAAAGAGGACATGCGGAGGCAAGGTGTTGGAATTTTCACCCAAAACTAGTACCTGCTTGGTTCTTCAAGAACAAAGGAGACTTGAAGGTATCTCTAGAGAGAGATGGAAAATATGACGAAGAAAAGAAATTAAGTTCTTCTCACTATGAAATTTCTACTCGTTATGCAAGTTCTTCATGCAAGAATAGCAAGTCAAAAAACAAGAAAAATAGGTATAAACATCCTGTTGTATCAAATGTTTTTCAAGATGGAAAACAAAATGAAAATTTGAACAAATTGTTGAAGAATGTATTTCCATGTATTTTTTTCCTTTCATCTAACCATAGTGTAGATAAGCACTAAAAGAGGGACGCAATTCTCAAGGCGCTGTATATGTCTGTTGGAAAGAAACTTGAGAAGGGAAAAGTTAATCCACAGTTTGAGGCATGTGAGCCAAGAGGAGCTCAATAGAAATTTTGTACTCACTGCAAAGTCAATGGAGATTGGGTTGCAAAATGTTGGAGACTGTTTCCACATCTTCATCCTGGCAAGGGCAAGCAAGTTGTGCATGTACCTGAAGAGGAAGCAACCATGGAAAAAGTGGCGTAACATGCGACCATCCTTGAAGCAACTCCAGAAGGAGAAGAAGTTCAAATAGAGGGTTCATTTACCTGGTTGGGTAATAAATGGGCAGACTGTTTTTCCAATTGAAGTTGTAAATATTGTTTTGCACTAGTTGCATGTCCCATAGTTGGACTATTGTAAAAGGTGATATTCATAAATAAATCACTTTAAATGCAACAATGTTTTTCTTTGAGCATTGTCATGTTGAGTTTGGCTTGCCAATAGTCATTTTTAATGGAAAATTTAAATGTCAAGTTATTTCCATGTTGTAAAAATGAATTTCTATTTATGTTTTTAGAGAGAATTTTCAAACTATTGTATGAGTAGTAGCAACACATGTAGTAGGATACTAATGTGTTAAACACTCAGTTGCAAGCATTCACTATGTGGAACTTGTTACTTCAATTGTTGTAGTTTCGTTTTGGGGTCTCAGTCCTTGATGAGGATTTTGTAGAAGATCGCCTTGAGAATTTTTCTTGGGAATGATGTTGTTGTGCATGACCATAGTGACATGGAAAAGACAAGAAGAAAATTGAACTTGAATTCAAACAGTTTGATTCCAAGATCAACTTGAAAAAGGTAGACACAAGTACAAGGAAAGACAAGCTAAAAATCGCCATATCGACAGTGTTCGAGGTGAGAAAGTTTTCAAGTTATTCAAGCTTCCTTTGATTGATGACCAAGGTGGGAAAAAGTTTGTTTCTTCAAGGAAAAATTGCTGTCTACAAGTTCTGGGAAATTGTAGCATGTTGGTGTCTGCAACAACAAGACATGGTCTCCAGAATCAAGGGAAAATATTATTTTTTATGAAAATATCAAATTGTTGAATTTACGCAAATTTCAGTGGATTGAGACTGAAAGGGTGAGGGGACTGTACCCTCATCCACATGTTTAGTAATGAAAGAGATTTTGGGGTCCAAAATATCTTCAGTGGGGAAGAGTGATCATGAGCTAAATTTTTTCTCAAAATTAAAGTCGTCAGATTGGTGTGGAACATGAATGACCACATAGATCTCGTCGTTCTGAATCCAGCACAACTCGTTTCACGGAAAACCGAAACCGTATGCTCCCAGAAACACATTCTATTTGTTTTCCAAAACAAGCGAATTTTTCAAAAAAAATGATAGCTGATTGTGTATTTTGGGCTAGTGGCAGGGTGCCACGTGGCCTCTTCGGGTTGGTTGAAAGATATTTTTTTAGGCCAATCTAGCCTCGCCACTTGTCTGAATTCTATTGGTTCTGTGTGGGAAATTTTTTATTGGTTGGTGGGTGGCCAACCACATGCTGCCACGTGGCCCAACCAAAGGCCGCCACGTGGCAGCATGGGGCCACCAAAAATTGGTTAAGTCTGAATTGCAACCTCCATGGAATTTGAAATCGTGACCTGCTCCCAAACAATGCAAAGTCTTCACCAATCACACTACTTTATTCTTTATTAAAGTATGCAACCGAAATTATATTTGAAGGTTAAGTGGTGTACTATGGGGTAACCCACCCCCCCCACCCCCCCTCCCAAAAAAAAAAACCCCTGGCCGCGCCCCCCGCCTCCCCCCCAAAAAAAAAAACCCCTATACGACCTCATGGCGGAGACCACGGGTGAAGGAGGTGGAGCCCTCCCAAATCTTAAATTCAACAATTATTTTCCGCCAAAAATTCCGCATTTAAATAAATGTGTTTTTTTGTTTTTTGTTTTGTTTTGTTTTTGTTTGTTTTGTTTGTTCTTTTGTTTTGTTTTGTTTTTTTGTTTTTTTGTTTTCAAGTCATAATATATGGTTGAAAATACAGATTTATGGGGTTAGTGTAAAAACTAACATTCCGATAATTTTGCCCTAAATTTCGAGAAATTTTCGCTCTCTTAGCGAAATTCAAGGAAAATTTGTAGGTTGGTGCCAGTTTTTGGGCAATTTGTAGAGCGAATAGTGGGGAAACTAGGAGAGGTCATAAATTCTTCAGTTTTCGACCAAATTGGATGCAAAAAGAGGCTAAGGTACCATTTTTGAGTATTCTGGACTCAATGGAATAGGTGTCAAGATCTATAGAGCACTCTAGGTATGATTTTTTGCAGGTTGAATCCAAAGGGTACCATGGTCAACCATGGTGTTGAAAAAACTTATGGAGGAGTTTGATGGTGAAGATGGCCTTGCAGGGGTTGTCTACTCTCCCTATTCTTTCAGAAACAAAAAATTCATCAGTGTTGTAACTTATTATACTTCTTTCCTCTTTATGTCATTGAAAGAGAGATTTGTTCATGTACTAGATGGTGTTAAATGGTGCAATTGTAGCTCTTGAAGCTGGAGTTTAGGATCTTGATGTAAGATGCCTATTGTTGCTGATTGTTTTCATGATTGACTGAAGGTTAGCATGCTTATGGGATGATGTACTTGTAGCAGTATGTTTCTTTGTAGGAGAAACTTATCATTCCCTTGTTCAACATTTGATGTACTCATTGTTTCATTCATTGAGCTTAATGAGAAGGGATCAAGCCATTAGAGCTGATCCAAGGAGATGTAGCCTAGGAGGGGTGAAATCCTTAAACAATTTCTGGTGTAAGACTGTTGATTACATGCTTCCATTTTATGTTTGATTTCATGTAAAAGAATTCATGAACATAAATTAAAGAAAAACACATAAAACCACCTACTTCTAATTTCCATTTGGAAGACAAACCTTAGTCACAAATATTTATATTCTGAACAGGATCTTAGCATAGAATAACTAATATTCCCATTCAAATCAGGAGGTTTCTTGCCTAAATGGTGTAATTTCCTCAAGACTGGGAAATCTTAATTGTTGGGAAAACCATTGAAGGCTAGTTGTTTTATATGTTAATAGTCTAGTCCTTAAATTTAATGTAACTGCAAGGAAGTACACATAACCATACGCCCTTAGAGAATAATTCAAGAAAGAGAGGACACACTGAAAAATGAAGTTGATTGCATTGATTAAGGAATTATGCCTAGAGTACACGAGGAAAAGTGGGTTGGTTAACCATATTAACAAATTGATGACAAAGGAAGACGTGGCTCACTTGCCATTGGTGGGAAATATCTATTGGAAGTGTCATTTTCAGAGGGTATTCAGAAGAAAAGATGACCCAATTGACAAAAATAAAAGAGGGAAGGAAAGAGAAAAAACCAAGTAAAAAAAAGGCAACAAAAAGGCAGGTGCGAGCAACTTGTTGGAGGAGAATGAAAATGAAATTAAGACAGAAGAGCAGGAGATAGTTTTGGGTTGGCAAGGAGTTAGGAAGAAGATCAATCCACATGGGGAAGGAATTGCCTCTTAATCCCCCAATAACCATAGGGTGGCGATGGTGATTCTCAACAAATCTTGAAGGGCTAGGGTGGAGGAATTATTGTTGGGAAAATTCCTGAAGGACTTTTGGATGGATTCCTTACTGTGTGTTTTATTGGTTGTGGTTATGGAGTCCCCAATATGGGTGGAACCACAATTTTGAGTTGAAGATTAGAGACAATGAGTCTCTCGATTCCCTATGAAATTTCTGAATGCGACTCAGTTGGAGGGTGGAGACAATGAGTTTCTCGATTATCTCTGCATTTTCTACTTGCAACTAAGTTAAAGGGTAGAGGTGGAAAGAAATCTAGAGTCACTGGAGAAACTAAAAGTTGTGGTTCATCTCTTGAGGAAAAGACTCCTTAGTCTCTGAAATATGGATCAGGGGTGATAGGTGCAAGAGAAAACTGGCCGCAACTACCTGTAGTTGGGTGGAGAGTCCTAATCCCATACTCAGTTTCCTAAATATTTACAAGATAAGTGTTTCTTATGAATATTTGCTTGATAATGAATGTGTACTACACTTTTGGTTTGAAATGACGCTTTTGTGCACTTGTGTTACTATTATTGCATGATTGAGTACAATATAATGCAATGTTCAAAGGAATTGGAATATCCCATACAAATCTTGATTTAATTGCAACAATATTTAGCATGAGAAATTCTTCTTGTTACAATATGATGATTACATTCATAACAACTTGCATTGACATGGTTCATGTTACAAGGTGATAATGTTGAGAATTTTTTCCTCCCTTATTTTATTAACTTGTGATTTCATATGTGGGACCTCTCCAAGCCCTTAGGGATGCACATCCTTACAATTGGTTATGTACCTCCATTTTACTCAGATCGAGACCAATATCTGTGCTGTGTGAGACACGTTTCCTTGAATTATGGATGAATTGGATTTATATCTTGGTACTTATGCAGTCTTTCATCTCTTCTATGCCATGTTTGATATGATTCTCCCCAGTTTCTGGAGACATATTTGTCGCTACGTCTCTGCCTGTTGTGCAAGAGGACAGTTACATATATGTGTGCACATGGTCACTAAGTGGCTATAACATGTTCTATGCAGCATTGTGGCATGCAACATGAGTATTGTAGGCTCTTTAGGAGTCACTAAACCTATAATAGAGGGTATTTAACAACCATTGATGTAGTTATGTTGGCAATTCCTTTCCCCAAGCAAGGGGATGATTGCAGGTGTTGGATACTAATCCATCATATGCCAACACATAGGGTTCATGCTCATAACTAGACCTAAATGGAGGAATCCATTATTCTTGTTGAGATTCAACAAGATGATGAGCTTAGTGAAAAGATTCGCCTTCACTAAGTGGGCCCGTAGGCTATTTTTGGCGTAAAGTCTATTTTTAGACTATGTCTATTCTTAGACATGTCGATCATATTCTATGAGTTGTAGGATGCTATTTGTGGATGGTTGGTCAAGTTGGAAAAATATATGGACTTCTATTTTTAGACATATTGGGCGGAGTCTATTTTTATATTGCCAGTCTAAAAATAGATATGTTGAATATTATTAGCTCTTAATAATATTTGGACTCTAAACATTATATTATTCTCTTGGAGCAATTCAGTTAAGTGCACAGATGTGGCACAACAACTGACAGAAGGAATTACGCTATTCCTGAGGGTTTACTGGAGCTATGGCATGGAGGAATTCAGTTAGAACTCATGTGACAGAGTTTGGTGGAGTTGGAGAAGTAGTTGTTGGAGTTGTATTTAGTTTAACTCAGTTAGACTCAGTTGAGCTAGTTGTATCTAGTCTAACTGATTGATACACTAGTGAGAGTGGTGTGAATTAATTAGTTAATTAATTCACTAAATAATAACTCATTAATCAACTGAACAAAAAATCAGTTAACTATAGTGCATGGCAGTTTCAGTGGAGACCAGTGGAGAGATAGGTGAAAGAGCAAGTGTGACTATCAGTTGTGACTATAGTGATGCATTTATTGCATCCAACACTCAGTGGAGATGCCAATGAGGATTGCGTGAGCAAGGCTAGAGAAATTTGAGTTCATTCAGAGCTATTCTTCAGCAGGGATTGCGCATTAGAGGCAGGCTAGCAGGTGGCAAAGATCAGTGCATGGATTTGCAAGATCGGGCTTGAATAATGTGTAGTGATTGTATTGTACTGAGAGTTTGATATGATAAGATTTGTATGAGGATTGTTAAATGATCTCTATGACATATATTATATACATATAGTTGGGGTTTCCAGCTTCAGGCTTTCCTGTTAAACAACTGTGTTAATGTGTGTGAATTTTTATTATTTCATGTGTGCATTGCAATCTTGATTTAATTTCCGCAAATGATCAATGGTGGAATAGATTCTGTATTTTTCATGAAGTTAAAATAGTGTGAGATCAGGAGAATATTGGACATATAACACATAAGTTATATAATTTCTACATGGTATCGGAGCAGTTGATCATTGGAGCATATTGCAATTATTGAAGCGGTTGAGTTTTGTGCTGGTGGAATTCGAATTTGTTGCAGTGTTTTCTTGGTGTCGAAGTTGAGCATTAATTGAAATGTCTTTCAATGGATTGCGATTGGAGTATGCCCTTGACGGCAGCTCGAATTATATTTCATGGAAGGATAGGATGGAGGCGGTGCTGGATGATAATGGGTTGAAGGAGTTCATAGATGCTGATATTCCAAAGCTTGGTTCTAGCGATGCAGCCGCACTTGACGGATGGAAAAAGAAGGTAGCAAAGTGTCGAAGAATTCTGTTGGAAGGTGTGAAGGACCACATTGTGTCCAACCTTCATGGTAAAGCCACTCCATTATTAATGTAGAAGGCTTTGACAGACTTGTTCCAAAGCAGAAGTGACCAGAGGAAGTTGGCGCTTAAAGACAAGCTCAGAAAAATAAAAATGGAGAAAGGCAACAGTATACCAAAATACCTCATGAAGTTTTTCCACTGCAAGGATGAGCTGGGAAGTGTGGGGGTTACTGTTGATGAAGAAGACTTGGTGAGCTTGACTCTCCTTGGGCTTCCGAAGAGTTGGCATAGCTACGAAGACTCTGTCAATGGACAAGAGAAACTGCCAGGATGGGAGCGACTTTGGTCGGATCTTGTGCAGGAGGAGATAAGGCGGGGTACCAGGGATGGATATTCATCAAAGAATGAAGATGAAGAAAATTGTGGTTTGGCTGCCAAATCTCGAAAAGGAAAAGGGAAGAAATCTTCCAAATCCGAAGCTAAAGGCAAGAAGCAGGATTTGTCCAAGGTTAAGTGTTTTCACTGTCACCAGCACGGGCATTTCGCAACTAATTGCCCACAGAAGAAGAAGAATAAGCAGGCTGCTGGATCTACAGCTAGAGAGGCCTTAGCCTCGCAGTTTGAGCTTTATTTTTCTTTGATTGCATGCTTGGTTTCAAGTGTGATGGGATCAGTGTGGTTTCTTGACTGAAGTGGCAGGCGTTCTTTTCCATATGACCTAGAGGTCAAATATTTGCTTGTGTGATCTGGATGGTGTTGATCTGAGTGCACATCGGATGGAGATGATGAGAGATACAAGCATGGTATCGGGACCATTTCCTTTGAGAGGGAGTTTGGTAAACCTTTCATCTTGAAGGATGTCATGCATGTTCCAGGATTGAAGAAGAATCTGATCTCTGTGGCGATGTTGGAAGACAAGGGTTATGATGTTGTTTTTAGCGAGGGAAAATCCTTCCTGCGTAGTAAAACAACTGGTCAAACCAAGAGGATAGGGATTCGAGTTAAGAATCTTTATCAATTGTAGGTAGATGGCTGCGCAACAATGGCGGGAAAAGCAGAAGGAGTGGTGAGCTGGGATGAGGGATAATTGTGGCACAGGAGATTGGGCCATCTTCACCATGGCGCTTTGAAAATTTTGTAGCAGATTTCTATCGGGCTTCCCAAAGGTACACTTGCGCAGTAAGATCAGTGCAAGGGATGTACTTTGGGAAAATTTGTGAAGACCACTTTTCATGAGAAGGATAGTTGCGCCACGACAATCCTTGAGAGAATTCACACAGCCGTGTTGGACCTTTCTTGGTTGCTTCAACAATAAAGCAAATGTATTATGTGATATTTGTTGATTAATTTTCTCATAAGTGCTGGATCTTCTTCATGTAGAAGAAGAGCGAGACATACTAAAAGTTCTTTGAGTTCAAGGCACTGGTTGAGAAAGAGTAAGGGAAGTAGGTGAAAGCTCTAAGGAGCGATAATGGTGGTGAATACATCTCTGGCGAATTCAAAGAATTCTGTAGCAAAGAAGGAATTCGAAGAGAACTCATAGCGCCTCATAACCCACAACAGAGTGGGGTCGCGGAGAGAAAGAACAGAATGATCGTGGGTGCTGCACGGACGATGTTGCATGATCAAGGCCTTCCCATACACTTGTGGGTTGAGGCATGCAACACTGCAGTTTATGTGCAAAACCATTGTCCTCATAGAGTACTTGGCATGAGTACACCCGAAGAGGCGTTTTGTGGTAAGAAGCCTGATATTTCTCATTTGAAGATTTTTGGCTCACCTGTTTACATTCATGTGACGAAGGATGCCAGGAAGAAGCTGGAGCCGACCGCAGAGGTTGGGATATTTGTGGGGTACATAGAAACACCCCACAATTATCGTGTGTATTTTCCAAACATTCGGATGACTGTTGTGCGACGGGATATCAAATTTCATGAGGAGAAAGCCATGAAGTTGTCGCTTGAGAAGGAGCTACACTTGCATGCAGATGAGGAGCTACTTGTTCCTAAATATGAGCCTCAAGATGTGGATTAGCCACAAGAGGAGTTTCATGGAGTGGAAGAAATCACTCATGCAATGCCAAACATCAGAGGGTGGAAGCGCATTAGAGAAGCTGAGCGACTGAATCTTGATGCAGCGCAGAATGTAGGAGCTCCTACATCACAGCGTATATAGAGACAGTCACCTGACCGATTTAATGGATACATGGCTTTGATGAGCAAGTGTATCGTGACAGAGCCATCCTCTTTCGAGGAAGCTGTGGAGGATCTCGCATGGGTAGATGCCATGGTGGAAGAGTATGATTCGATTGTCAAAAACAGTGCATGGGACACTGTCCCAAGGCTAGAAGGGAAATCAGTGGTAGGTTCGAGATGGATCTACAAAATGAAGAAAGATGTTGACGGGAGCCTCGAGAAGTATAAGGAAAGATTTGTTGCCTGGGGCTTCTCATAGATAGAGGGTATCGACTATGAAGAAACCTTTGCACCTGTCACAAGGTATTCTTCCATATGAACCATCCTTTCTCTCTCAGCGCAGATGGGTTGGCACATTCATCAAATGGATGTGAAGATTGCGTTCCTCAACGTAATAATTGAGGAGGAGGTGTACATTGAGCAGCTTGAAGGATTCAAAATCCTCAGTAGCGAGTCGCATGTGTGCAGGCTCAAAAGAACATTGTATGGGTTGAAACAAGCACCTCGTGCTTGGTACACATGGATAGACAGTTATTTCACCGGACTTGGTTTCTCCAAGAGTGAGGCGGATCGAAACCTATACCAGATTGTGGTGGAGGGTAAGCTTTTGATCATTGTAATTTATGTAGATGATTTAATACTAACAGGTGATGAACTGTTGATACACTCATGCAAGGAAGATATTGCAAAGGAGTTCAAGATGAAGGACTTGGGCCTCCTTCATTATTTCCTGGGATTTGAAATTTGGCAGTGGAAAGGTGAATTGTTTGTGTCTCAAGGCAAGTATGCCCGGGAGATACTGGAGAAGTTTCACGTGCAAGGCTGCAAGCCTATCGACACTCCTCTTCCTGTTGGTTAGAGGAAAGAGGATGCTACATTGGCAGAGGTAGTGGATGCCTTGGTTCGCTCATGTATTTAGTCAATACACGACCGAACATATGCTATGCTGTGAACCAACTTTCACAAGCGATGGTGAAGCCTACCAAGCTCTTTTAGAAGGCAGGAAAGTATGTCTTGAGGTATCTCAAAGGCACATCTGGATATGGATTGTGGTACAGACAGTCAGATGAGTTGAAGCTGCATGGCTTCACGGATGTAGATTGGGTAGGAAGCCCAATGGACAGAAAGAGCACATATGGAGGGATTTTCAGTATCGGATCTACAATAGTTTCTTGGTACAACAGGAAACAAAGATCTGTGGCACTCAGTTCAGCGGAGGCCGAGTACATGGCAACAAGTTTGGCTGCATGCGAGACTATATGGATGAGGAAGATCCTAGTCGGGTTGTTCGGTTCTCACTTAGATCCTACTGTGATATATTGTGATAATAAGAGTTGCATTAAACTCTTGGTTAATCCAGTATTTCATGATAGATCTAAACATATTGACTTCCGGTACCATCATATCAGAGATTGTGTGCAGCGGAAGATCATGTTGCTTTCTTACATTCTTATGGAGGATCAAGATGCAAATATTTTGATGAAGGCGCTCACCAGGAGCAAATTCAAATACCATAGAGACAGGATCGGGGTGGCAGATAATCCCTATCTTGTTGAGAGGGAGTGTTGAGATTCAACAAGATGATGAGCTTAGTGAAAAGAGTCGCCTTCACTAAGTGGGCCCGCAGGCTATTTTTGGCGTAAAGTATGTGAGATGCTCATCATATTCAGGTGCAGCTTGCAGATATTTGTGGATGGTTGGTCAAGTTGGAAAATACATGGACTTATATTTTTAGACATATTTGGCGTGAGTCTATTTTGATTGCCAATTTCTCAAATAGATATGTCGAATATTATTAGCTCTTAATAATATTTGGACTCTAAACATTATATTATTCTCTAGAGCACTTTATTAAGTGCATGATGTAGCAAAGATGACGTATGAATTACGTTATTCCTTGAGAGAAGTCTATTTAGCTATTGAAGCTTATGAGATATCTGCTAGAACTCATGACAAAGTTTGTGGAGTTGGAGAAGTAGTTGGTGGAGTTGTATTTAGTTAACTCGCCAGACTCAAATTGAATTAGTTGTATCTAAGTTCAACTATAAAATGAGCTGCCAATTAGTGATGTGTGAATTAATTAGTTAATTAATTCACTAAATAATAAATTATTAATTATCTGAACAATACATCAGTTAACTACAGTGCATGGAAGTTTTAGTGGAGACCAGTGGAGAGATAGGTGAAAGAGCAAGTGTGACTATCAGTTGTGACAATAGTGATGCATTGATTGCATCCAACATTCAGTGGAGATGCCAATGAGGATTGCGTGAGAAAGGCTGGAGAAATTCGAGTTCATTCAGAGCCATTCTTCAGCAGGGATTACGCAGTAGAGTCAGGGTAGCAGGTGGCAAATATCAGTGCATGGATTTGCAAGATTAGGCTTGATTAGTGTGTAGCGATTGTATTGTACTGAGAGCTTGATATGATCAGATTTGTATGAGGATTGTTAAATGATCTCTATGACAGATATTATATACAGATAGTTGGTGTTTTCAGCTTCAGGATTTCCCGTTAAACAAATGTGTTAATGTGTGCATTGCAATTTTTATTTAATTTCCGCAAATGATCGATGGTGGAATAGATTCTGTATTTTGCATGAAGTTAAAATAGTGTGAGATCAGGATAATCTTGGACATATAACACATAAGTTATATAATTTCTACAATTATTTTAGGAGTGTTAATCTCCTTGCGGTCCTTTTGGCACCATATGATCTAAGGTTGTCCTCATATGATTTCAATGTATATTTGGTCTTTGGAAAATATTTTTGAATCTCTAAGCCGAGATCTGTTTGATTCTGGTAATAAGTTGAAGACCTCAGGAACCGAAAGTCCTCGCAGAACTAGATTAATAAGTCCCTGGCCTGTATGGACAAGTCCCTAATAAGTGTTCTTTGTTGCAGACAATGTGAAACCAAAGAGATGAAATTTGACATAAGCTGAGGAGGGATAATACTAGTGGGTGATTTAGAAAACATCAATAGTTGTGCTTTAACTCTAGTGCAAGTCCAAAAGCTTATAGAACCACCACAACCGGGCCATGTTAGAGCTCCCTTATGAATAACATAGTGTAGGAAGGGATAAATCACTTATGGAAGCTACTGGATTTGAGAACAAGCATACCATCCATGGCCATGTTATAACAAAACCATCTTAACTGAGCCATGGATGAAGCTTGTTAATGAGTGTCTTTTATGAAAATACAAGAGTAAGACTCTATCTTATAGCCTTGAATTTATTCAACCTTATCCGCATGGTCGGATGAAGCCTCATCGTGGAAGCGATAGATCGAACGTTCTAATTATGCAATTGCAATATGACTGATGGAGGGATGACATGTCCCGGAGGTAGAAACCCAAAAGTTATAAGGGCTACGTAGAAGGGACGCCAAATATGACTCTACATGGGCTGACGTGGTGAGTCGATGGAGTGGAGAAGGTCAAGGTGAGATGGGGTCCTCGTATTGGCCACTGGAAGGTGCTCATATCGAAGTGGAAGGTCTATCGTGCCTTGGAAAAGACACAAGGTGGGCCTGCATAGACAGAAACAAGTGCAGTAGTCAATGGGAAAATTCTTGTCTCTGACCCTGTCACCCGGAGGTATGCCTTCGAACATTGAAGAGGGGAGCCGAGAGATTAAAGCAGGGATGAATCAACTTGGGATAATGTGGTAGATTCAATGGCATGTACATAAGGCCGAAAATTTTTCATTGGCGCAGGGTGGTCCTACCGTACACACAAGATCAGAGGTGAGCCCCGAAGGTTTAAAAGAAGGGCATGTTCAGGCATGCAGGGTGATGTAGGTAGAGACATGATGAAATTCACATGGTTCCGTCCCTTCTCCCATTAGTATGTTTTGGTCCCATTCATATGTCGGCTCTGTAATCAAACCCCAGAGCATTAGCAAGAGCGTAAAGGAGTGGTCGGGTAACATAACCCTAGAGATGGGAAAGTCGCGACAATTATTGGCCTTTGAATTGGGAAAATAAGTAGAAGTATGAATTGGACTAATGATTAAGGAAACAATGGAAAGACCCATTGCAATAATAGGTCAACATATTATAAGATCACGCCAAGTGGCGGTAAAGGTCAACATATTATAAGATCACGCCAAGTGGCGGTAAAGGGATGACTAGGCTTCCAAGTGGCGACCACATGGTAGAAGGAGGACAAGGTAGTGGAAAGCTTTTCAAGGATATAGATCTTGATCTTGGGGTTATATTGAGATGAAACTTGTACCGACAAAATCATTGTGCTTCTACAAATGAAATGGTGACAATTGTTTCAAGTTTTGAATTAACAAAAGAATATATTAATTTTCCCATCTCTCTAACCGTACAAGAGGGATTATATTAGCAAGTGATCGCTTTTCACCAAAGTTAAGGTGGGAGGTCATCGTAGGGGGTATTAGAGCATCTGGATCTAGATGGACCCTATCATGGACAAATAAAAATATAACCCCCACAAAAAGGCATTATGATGTTTTTTAGAAATTAATTAAACAAAAATTTATGTGTTAAAATCCTGTCTAATATTATTTAACCGCATATATGAATGACCCAATACTCTTTGATTTTCTTATGTAGCATGGACTAATAGTTGATATGTTTCCATTAATTTGATAAGCTAACAATTGTGTTGAACTATGTATAGCTTGAGAGCTATGTAGGCCTGTATATTAATAATTTGTTGATTGATTGACATTAGTATATTGAAATGGATTGTTGCTTCAACCAAGGTTGCCATAAATTTTTTGCGAAATAAGGATAATTTGTATGTTTTCTCATTTTTATTTATATTAATGCTATATTTCTATCAATTTTGCGTGAAAAACACATAACGTAAGATAACATCAGATGAAGATCACCTAGAATAGCATAGGGTGGCATACCATAGATCCTGATGACCAAGAAATGATCAGGAAGATGGTGGAATATAGCTCTAACAACACACCGTATGGAAATGAAGAACAACAATTAGTTGGCCAAGGCAGAGGGACAAACTCTTCTAGTTGGATGGATACCTCGAGGACAATGAAAGGTTGGTGAGAGCTCAAGAGAGGCAAGTTGAGATAATTGCGGTTATTTTGTAAAGATTCTCGGATTTAAAAATAAAGAAGCAATATGAACCGAGAACTAGTCACAGAGGCAAGGTAATCCTTCGAGAGTTTGAAGAGAAAATAAATGGAGCAAATGGTAACAGGTACAAGAAGAGGCATAGGCGGGAGAGTGAGGATACTATGAAGGGGAACATACCATTGAGTACCCTAGAAGGAAGAACTAACACTTATGTGCATCAAACTAATGGATATTCCAACTCTACTACCAGGAGGCATCATCATCGTCATCAAAGAAGAAGAGAAAAGGATATTATGCCCAAGGAAATTAAGAAAGCCAAATCGCCCATATTTGCTGGATACATGAGGATGGATGAAGAAGCAGAATATTGGCTATTGGGTATGAAGAAAATTTTCAAAATCCATGATTATTCTGAAAAAATGAAAACCAAGGTTACCACCTCTAGCTTGAACGGAAAATTAAACATATGGTGGGAAGAGATGAAAAAATTTAGAGGTATATCTGAAGAGCAACCGACCTGGTGTGATTTTGAAATCTCTTCAAAAATAAGTATTTGTAAGAGAGATACTATGACAATAAGGTGAAGGAATTTTATGAGCTCAAAATGAGACATATGTCAGATGAGGAATACATCACCAAGTTCCTAGAACTACTGATATATGTTCCATATCTCAAGGAGAGAAGGCAAAAATCTATAGTTTGATCAGTGGGATGCTTATGAAATTTAGAGAAAAAATTGATTCTTGGAACCTTAGACACTGAATGATGCCATTAAGAAATTGAAACACTACTATGAGTAGGGAAAGCGTAGGAAACAAATTAAACATGAATGGGAGGAAAAGAAAAATAATAAAAATAAAAATAAATGACCCAAGAAATTCATTGATAAAAAAGGGAAGTAAACAACTAGCCACCATAAATCAATTTCAACAGAAAACCAATCTAGTTATTAAGGGGAATACTGACAACAACCAACATCACATAAAAAAAGAGTTGAAATAAAAGAACAATTAAAGAGTTGGATGTGTGGTGAAAAACAACATAAAATAGGCTCTCACACCAAAGAAATGCAGGGCCTAATATTTATAGTGCCCAAGAAGCTCGTACAGTTGGGGGGGGGGGGGTAGCTTAGAACTTGCCCAAAATTTACATAGTTGTGGAAAATCGCCAGACAGACCACTAAGCATCTATCATTGAGATGGGAGGTAATTTATGTGATCAATTTTTTTCCATTTTAATCGACCTTGGTTCTCATTATAGCTATGTCATCCTAGAGCTAGTGGAAAGGTGAAAATTGATTAAGAAATTGCACACAGAGTCATGGTTAGTTCAATTGGAAACCGAGACAAAAAGGGAAATAAGTCATTGGGTGAAATTGTGTGCATTTGAAATTAGTTTCATGCCCACAAAAACACATTTATATTTATTTCCATTAGGTAATTACAACATATTATTGTTCATGGACTAGTTGTACACGCATGGAACCAAAGTGGATTGTTTTGAAAAAAGCAATTGAATGCATGGATAATGTTGGGGAAAGAAATTTTTTGCAAGGAAACCAAAAACCTATTTCAGTCAGACTAAAAATGAAAATGCAGGTCAAATACAACTACAGGAAGGGTTGTAAATGATTTTTTGTGCAAATATATAGCGATAAGGAGGCTAGTGACAACATTGGGAAAAATTAAAGTGAGTTATTGAAGAAGTATCCGATGTTGCAACAATATGCAGATGTTTTTTCCAACGGATATACCTGGTTTTACTCTTCATAGGGAAGTTGATTTATCTATTGAATTGGTCCCTAGAGCAACACCAATGTCCAAAGCACTATACAGGATGAGCACTCCTGAGATGATTGAGTGAAAATTGTAGCTGAAAGAAATGCTTGGTAAAGGTAAAATATGGCCAAGTGTGTCACTGTGGGGAGCTCTAGTGCTATTTTTAAAGAAAAAGGATGGGACACTTTGACTCTGTATTGATTATAAACAATTGAATAAAGTAACCATTAAGAACCAATATCTGTTGCCACAGATTGATGATTTATCCGATCAAATGAGGGGAGAAACACTATTCTCTAAGATTGATTTGAGGTCATGATATCATTAAGTGCACATCAAAGAAGAGGATATCCACAAGACTAGTTTCAGGACAAGATACATGCATTATGGATTTTTTGTGGTACCCTTTGGGCTTATTAATGCCCCTTCCACCTTTATGTCCCTTATGAACAATGTATTGCACCCTTATTTGGATAAGTTTGTTATAGTCTTAAAGGATGGAATTTTGGCTTATCCAAGGACCAAGGAGGGTCATGAAGATAATTTGGAAGCAACATTGCAATTTCTTAGAGAGAATAAGCTATATGAAAAGTTTAATAAATGCAATTTATTTCAATCACAAATTCATTACATGGGGCATATTGTTTCAAAGGAGGCAGTAGTAGTTAACCTAGAGAATATTAAGGATATCATGGAATGAAAAACATAGAAGAATGTGAATGAGGTTAAATTGGTCATGGGATTGGCATGCTACTATAGGATATTCATCTGAAACTTCTCCAAGATAGGCCATCCTATCACATCCTTGTAGAGAAAAAGGAAAGAAACTTGAATGGATAGCTGAGTGTGTAGCAATATTTGAGCAATTGAAACAATCACAAATGAACCAACCAGTGTTGAGGATTACAGATCCTGATAAGGATTTTGTGGTATGCATAGATGTTGTAAGGAAGGGATCAATGGAGTGTTGATGCAAGAAGGTAAAATGGTGTGCTATGAGTCTCGAAAGCTAAATGAAAATGACCAAAATTACGTAACTCATGATATGGAATTAGCTTCCATAATTCATGCATTGAATATGTGGAGGAATTACCTCCTTGGTAGAAAATTAACCCTCATTATTGATAATGGAAGATTGAAGTACTATTTTTAACAACCCAAGTTAAATGCAAGGAAAGCAATATGGATATCCATGCTCAACAAGTTTGATTTCAAAATTAGATATATAAAGGGAAAAGAGAACAAGGTGGTCGATGCACTTAAAAGAAGGATTCAACTAAATCATCTGGAAGCCATAAGCTCTTATGAAGTGGACCTGGTGGAAAGGGAAAAAAATGTAGGGCAACATGATGAAAAATACTAGAAAATAAAGGAAAGGTTGCAACAATAAGGTGAGGATGAAGAGTATCATCTCATAGGTGAGGGTCTAATTAAGTTAAAGAAAAAAATATATGTACCAAATAGTAATGATTTGAAGAGGCTCATCATGAGAGAATTCCATGACAAGCCATATTCAGGCCATACTAGATACCAAAATGATCTCAAGGCCATTAATTTTTTTTATTATTGGCCAAATTTGAAGAAATAAGTGGCTTTTGCTAAACGCCTAGAATGCTAGCAAGAGAAATATGAGTGCAAACATCCAACATGTTTATTGCAACCCATTCCTATTCCAGGATGGAACTTGGAGGTGATATCCATGGATTTAATTACAGTATTACCAAGGAATTGTAGACAACATGATGCAATTATGGTGGTGATTAACAATTTGAGTAAGATGGCTCATTTTTTGGCGGTGAAATCCACCAACTTAGCTAGTGAGGTGGATCAAATTTTCATAAGGGATATTTTTAGGCTGCATGGAATTCCCAAGAAGATTATTTGAGACAGAGATGCCAAGTTAACTTCCAAGTGTTGGCAGGATCTATTTGTAATATTGGGGACTGAATTCACATTTAGTACTACTTATCATCCACTAAAGGATGGAAAAAAGAAAAGGGTGAAACGAATCCTCAAAGACATGTTGAGAATGTATGTAATGCACCAGCAAAAGAAATAGAAAGAGTATCTTCCACTTGTATAATTTTCATATAATAATGGCTACCTAGATTCCTTGAAGATGAGCACATTTGAGGCATTGTATGGGAGGAGTTACAATAATCATATTAGTTGGAGTGATCCAATGAATAGGGTCCTTATTGGGCTTGATATGTTAAAATAAATGGAGCAAGAAATGCAGGTCATCAAGCAAAAATTGAAGGTGGCACAAGACAAGCACAAAATATATGTGAAGAAACATAGGTACATAAAGAGTTTCAAGTTGGGGATCATGTTTGTCTATGGATTAAACCCAAGAAAATTTCCTTAAATATTGGGTCATGTGCCAAGCTAACACCTCAGTTTTGTGGACCTTTTGAGATCCTTGAAACGATTGGAATAGTGGCCTACATGCTGGCCTTACCTCCATCAATGAAAATCCATGGCGTTTTCCATGTTTCTTTTCTTAAAATATATGTACATGATTCTAATCGTGTGTTTGATTGGTATGTGCTATATGTGGAACTCAAGGGAGAGTTCCAAACATAACCATTATGCATCGTAGATAAGAGGAAAATCATGCTCCATAATCTAGCAATAGAGCAAGTCAAAGTGTAGTGGAAGCACTTTGGGCCTAAGGAATCCACTTGGGAAATGATTGTCTCAATGAGGGAAGCATACCATTTTTTTTTCCAGTTAAAGAAAATGTATATGAACTGTAAATGTTGTACAAAGCTATGTATATAAATCTCCATAAGAAGTATGTGTTTGTTTTAAGCATGTTTTTTATTTTGCATATCAGTAAAATAACATCGAGGGTGGCATTCCACCAAGGGGAGGGGTTTGTGACAACCCCAATTACCTAAAATAATTTTTGCAATGTAAATATTTTCATAAAAATAATTATGGGTTGAGTTATGGGACACTTCTTTTAGAGACTCGAAATTTTGCTTGCCTAAATGTTGCAAATTATTTAAGGCAGGTAAATCTGAATTGTTGGGATAACCATTGAAGGCTAGTTGTCGTATGTCTTAATGGACCAATCCTTAAATTTAATGGAATTGCAAGGAAGTATGTAGAACCATAATCCGTTGGAGAATAATGAAAGTAAGAGAGGACACAACGACCAATGAAGTTGATTAAGATGATTAAGGAATTACACCCAAAGCGCATGAGGAAGAGTGGGTCATTGAACCACATTAAAAAAATGATGATAGAGAAAGATGTGGCTCAATTTTCATTCATGGGAAAAATATTATGGAAATTTCATTTTTAGAGGGTATGCAGAGGATAAAATGACCCGAACGACAATAGGAAAAGAGGGAGGGAAAAATAACAAACATAGTTAGAAAAAGGAAAGAAAAGGGCATGCATGAGCAACTTGCTAGAGGAGAACACAAAGGAAATTAACACATAAGAGTATGAAAATTTTTTGGTTTGGAAAGGAGTCAAGAAGAAGATCACTACAAGTGGGGAAAAGTTTCCTCTTGAGTCCCCATTAACCATAGGGTGGAGATGGAGATTCTCAACAAATCCCGAAGGGCTGGGGTGGAGGAATCATTCTTGGGAAAATTCTTGAAGGACTTTTGGATGGCGTCCTTGATGTTTGTTTGATTCGTTCTGGTTCTGGAGTCCCCAGGTTAGGTGGAACCACAATTTGGAGTTGAAGGGTGGAGACAATGAGTCTCTTGATTCCCTGTGTAATTTTCGAATGCAACTCACTTGGAGGGTGGAGATAGTGAGTCTCTTGATTCCCTATGAATTTTATACTTCCAACTTGGTTGAAGGGTGGAGGTGGAGAGACCTCTAGAGTCCTTGGAGAAAATAAAGGTTGTGGTTAATTCCTTCAGAAAAATTCCCCTTAGTCTTTGGAATTTGGCTCGGGGTGATAACTACAAGAGAGAACTAGCTACATCTACCTATGGTTGGATGGAGAGTCTTAGTCCCAAACTTAGTTTCCCAAAGATTTATAAGCTTAGTGTTTCTTATAAATATTTTATTGATAATGAATGTGTACTACACTTATGGTTTGAAATGGTGTTGTTGTGCACAATACATGATTGTGTTACTATATTTACACAATTGAATAACATACAGTGCAATGTTTAAAGGAATGGGAATAACCTCTACAAACCTTGATTTAATTGCAACAATATTTAGCATGATAGCTTATTCTTGTCACAATATGATGATTACATTGATAAAAAACTTGCATTGACATGGTTAATGTTGCAAGACGATAATGCTGAGGATTTCATACTCCCTTAATTTATTAACTTGTGATTTCATATGAGGGAACTCTTCGAGCCCTCAGGGATGCACATCCTGAAAAATTGGGTATGTACCTCCATTTTATTCAGATCCAGAGAAATAGGTTTGTATTTTGTGTTGTGTAAGGCATGTTTCCTTGAAGTCTGGATTACTTGGATTTATATCCTAGAACTTATGCAATCTTGCATCTCTACTATGCCATATTTGATATGATTCTCCCTAGGTTCAGGAGCCATATCTATTGCTACATCTCTGCCTATTGTGCATGAGGATGGTTATATGCATATATATGTTCACATGGTCACTGAGTGGCTGTAGCACATGTTTAGAAACACTGTGGCGTGTAGTGTGAGTATTGTAGGCTCTTCAAGAGTCACCAAACCTATAGTAGAGGTGAGATAAAAACCCTCAATGAAATTATGCCTAGAATTTCCTATCCAAAGCAAGGGGATTCTTGTAGGTTTGGGATGCTATCCATAATTTGTCTACACATTAGGTTCATGCTTGTAACTAGACCTAAATGTAGGAACTCCTGATTCTTTGAGGAGTGTTTATCTCCTTTCAGTCCTTTTGGCACCATATGCTATAAGGTTTCCTCATATGCTTGCAACGTATATTTTGTATTTGGAAAAGATCCGTGACTATCTAAGTCGAGTTCTATTTTTTTTTCTTTCTGGTAAGACGTTGAAGACCCCAGGGAATGAAGGTCCTCACGGAACTAAATTTTTAAGTCCCTAGCCTATATGGACAAGTCCTTCATAATCATTATTTGCTACATACACTATGAACCTAAAGACAATAACGCTGATGTAAGCTCAGGATGGATAACACTTGTGGGTGCCTTAGCGAACTTCAATAGTTTTAGTTGAAATCTGACGCAAGTCCAGGTGCTTATAAACCACCACAGTTGGGCCATGTTAGAGTTATCTTGTGAATAACATATAGTGTAGGAAGGGATAAATCCCTTATGTAAGCTACCACATTCGAGAACAAGGATACCTCCCATGGGCATGTTCTAACAAAACCATCTTAACTGAGCCATGGATGAAGCTTGTTTGTAATGCCTCCTCCCACATTTACCCACTTGCACTGGCTTTCTCGGGGTAACCATGACCTGAGGGTCACTATGATATGGCTCAACCTCCTATATGACTTTAGGAAATGGAGTTGACACAACAAGACCTTACTAAATTCCCTTAGGTGCCATAGGACCTCCACGAATAAACCAACCCTCTAGGTATTCAACCCCTATGAAAACTCACCTTGTTCCTGACTTAGAGGCCCAATCCCTCCCTTTCCAATGCCTTTAAGTGAATATGGGTTCCCAGTCACTCCCATAGACTTGCATCAATGCGAATGTGGCCTTTTTCTACCAGTGCTGTGCCAACAACTGCGAGAATTCATTAGGGGAATTTTGAGGTCTAAAATGGGCCTCCTAAGGAAATAATAAAATAATAGATAAAACAATAAAATAATATTTATGAATTTGAAATTCACTTTTTGCACCAAAATCCATGTAACCATAGTTAAATTAAATTCAAAAGTTGTACCAAAATAAAATTAATAAAAAATTTGTATTTTTGTGACTATAAATAAGAACGAGCTTTTCAAGAAAAAGTCATTATCATTGAACAACTAATGCATTTGTCCTTGTACTTAAATAACTTAAAATAAAATATAAATATTAATTCATAAATTATTAATTATATTATATGATATTAATTAAAATTTCTATTATTTAAATTGTATAATAACATGTAATTAATATACTATATAAAAATAATATAATATAATATAATATAATATAATAAATGTATAGGGATATGCATTGTTTCTTTCAAGAAATATGAAATGAAAATAATATTATTTTATTCAAAAAGTGTGAAATGACATTTATTATGAGTACTTTACTTTATGACTTTAAGAGTACTTAGAGCACTACCATGGTTAACCATTAGTTTTTATCCACCATTGAGAATGTGACAAGTAAGTACCTTTAACTCAAGTAATGCCACCTAAACCATTAGGGATGATGTGATCCTATAAATGTTGTGAAACCAGTGCCAAAAAGAGAAGAAAAGAGATATCAACGCCTTAGAAATAAGCCACTTCGAGGGGGCAACCTCCAATACATTACATGAATGAAAAATTCTTGGATGATTCAAATTACAAAACCTCCTTTCTATATATAGGAGTCCATGGGGCCATAATGTAATCCTATTGGGCCACAATGTAATCCTAGCCGACCTAACAATAACAATTTAAGGGCACAATAATAACAAAATGGGGGTTACAAGGGTACAATAATAACAATAAGGGGGTTACACTAATAACAATAAGGGACTATACTAGTAATATAGGGACCTAACATGCCCCTCTCCTTCAAAAAAGTGTTGTCCTAAACGCTTGAGTAGCTCTGGGTGCTTCTGTATAAAATTCTCATCCTCCCATGTAGAATCTTCAGTGGGTAAGTTCTTCCACTTGATGAGATACTCTGAAATTGATCAATTCCGTAGTTGTCGAGTTCTTGTTTCCATGACCGCTTCTGGTTCCAATATGATTTTTCCTTCCTCATCAAGTTCTGGCAATATTGTTTGAACTGGAAGATTTTCACCTATAACCTTCTTTAAGCATGAAACATGGAAAACTGGATGCACTCGCGAAGAAGCAGGAAGCTCCAATTTGTATGCCATACTACCAATCTTTTGCAACACCTTGTAAGGACCATAGTACTTTGGCGATAATTTATTATCCTTCTTAGCTTGCTTGAGGGACATTTGTTTGTATGATTGTAGCCGTAAAAATACCCAGTCTCCTACATCAAAACTTCTCTCGCTGCGATGTTGATATGCTCGTTGTTTCATTCAATTTTGTGCCAAATTCAGGTTGTCCTTTAAGAGTTGGAGAACTTCTTGTTGATGCTCAATGTGATCTTCAACTGCTTGAACCTTCGAATTTTCTCTTAAAGATGATGTGATGGATGGTGGATGATATCCATAAAGTGCCATAAATGGGGTCATTTTTGCTGCAGCATGGAAGGAAGTGTTATACCACCATTCAGCTAGAGGTAACCACTTGACCCATTGTGTTTTTTTATCAGATACAAAACAACAAATATATCCTTCCAAACATTTATTTACTATCTCAGTTTGACCATCGGATTGAGGATGATAAGATGAGCTATGAGATAATTTAGTACCCAAACAAGAAAATAAATCTGTCCAAAAATTTCCAATAAAAATGGGATCTTTGTCACTCACAATAACCCTTGGGTTTCCATGTAGCTTTTGAATTGTGTCCATAAATGTAGTAGAAATTGTACTTGCTTTAAATGGATGAGATAATGCACAAAATTGTGCATACTTGGTAAGTCTATCAACTACCACCATGATGACACTCTTTCCTTCGAACTTAGGTAAACCTATGATAAAATCCATTGAAATCTCCTCCCAACGTTGACTTGGAATGGATAAAGGTTGTCGAAGACCCGGGGTCTTAATTGTCTCAACTTTATTTTGCTGGAAAACCAAACATTCCGCCACAAACTTTTGAATATTAGATTTAAGGCCATCCCCAAAAAATTCTTTCTTCACCCTGTGGTAAGTTTTTAAAAATCCCAAGTGTCCTCCTAAAGGAGAAGTGTGCAATTTCAAAATAATATTTTGTTGTAGTTGGGAATTCTTACAAATATATAAGCGATATTTGTACCATAAGGAATAATTTTTCCAACTAAATGTATCAGATGTACTAGGATCTTGCTGCAAATTTTGAATGAGTGTCCACACGTCTTCGTCCTTCTTCCATTCATCTCTTGCTTCGGTTATCCAATCTAGTTGAATAATAGAAATGGCACAAAGCAATGCTTCCACCTCTTCATTCTTTCTTGAGAGTGCATCTACAACAAAATTTAGCTTCCATTTTTTGTATATTATTTCAAAGTCATAACCCAACATCTTTGTGATCCATTTTTGCTGCTCTTCTAAAGATAGTCTTTGTTCCAAAAGGTGTTTAAGGCTATCATGATCAGTTTTTACCTTGAAGTATCTTTCCATTAGGTAAGTTCTCCATTTCTTTAGTGCATGCAGTATTGCTAGCATTTCCTTCTCATAAATATGTTTCTGTAAATACTTTCCTTTGATTGGATGACTTTCAAAATCAACGGGTATTCCTTCTTGCATTAAAACAACAACAATTCCATTTCTTGAGGCATCACATTCCACAATAAAGGTTTTTGTGAAGTCTGGTGTAGCTAAGACTGGTGCTAGGCACATTGCCTCTTTAAGATGTTCAAAGGCCTTAGTTGCTTCCGGAGTCCATGAAAATGCATCTTTCTTCAATAATGTTGTTAGAGGTGTTGCTATTATCCCATAATTCTTAACAAACTTTCGATAATACCCTGTTAAACCGAGAAATCCTCGCAACTGCTTTATGGTTGTGGGGACTTTCCATTCCTTAATGGCTTTGATTTTGTTAGGGTCTACCTTAACACCCTCGTGAGATACAATATGACCCAGATATTCCACCTCTTGTACTCCAAAGAAACATTTGGATGTTTTTGCATATAATTGTTTCTCCTGGAATAGTTTGAGCACCCTGTCAACATGTTGAACATGATCCTTCCAAGACCTGTTGTAGATTAGTATATCATCAAAAAATACTAGCACAAATTTTCTAAGGAAGGGTTTGAAAATGGAATTTATCAACCCTTGAAATGTAGAAGGTGCATTGGTAAGGCCAAAAGGCATGACCAAAAATTCATAATGACCCTCATGAGTTCGAAATGCTATTTTCGGAATATCTTCAGTCTTCATTCTAATTTGATGATACCCTGAACGAAGATCCAATTTGGTAAAATAAATTGCTCCATGTAATTCATCCAATAATTCATCAATCATAGAAATGGGAAATTTAACTTTAATTGTGAGCTTATTGAGCTCCCTATAATTTGGACACATGAGCCATGATCCATCCTTATTGTGTACCAATACTACAGGAGTAGAGAAAGAACTTTAAATAGGTTGAATTATACCCGCCTCTAACATTTATGCAATCATACGTTCAATTTTTCTTTTTTGGACATTAGGATATCTATAAGGCCTGATGTTTGGAGGAACACTTCCTGGAATCGAATGAATAGCATGATCATGATCACGAATAGGTGGGAGTCCTTTTGGAGTTTCAAAAACCTTGGAATGGTTGTCCAAGACTTTTTGGAGATCTACAGAAATAGATGATTTTGATGTTGGAACTTCTAGTGAGCATAATTGTGAAATTATGCCTCGTTGTTCTTTCTTTAGAAGCTTTGTCATGACATTAGAGCTTATTATCTTTCCTAGCTTCCCTGCAATACCCCGTAATTCGACTTCCTTTCCTTCTAAATTTTTTTTTTAAGAAAAGTTCTTGAAAATTAAAAGCTACCGTCCCCAAAGATTGTAACCATTGTACTCCTAGTACAACATCAACACCTCCCATAGGAATGGAAAGCATTGGAATATTCAATACATATTCCCCCATGGTTAGCTTGATATTATGGGATTTTCTAGAGAAATTTATAGTTCCTCCATTTGCAACCATCACTTGACATTCTGGTGCTGGGTATAGGAAACAATTCAATTCCTTGGGTACCTTACAATGAATAAAATTATGGGTACTACCTGAATCAATCAACACTATTACCTTTTTCTTCTTGATATGTCCTTCTATCTTGAGAGTTTGAGGAGTGGTAATTCCTGCCAATGCATTACACGATATGGTCAGACTCATTTATTCCTCTTCTTGGGTTGGTTCCTGGTGTATATCCTCTTCTTGTTCATTTTCTTCTTCCTCTTCACAATCTATGTAAAATAATTTCTTCTCAGCACACTTATGACCTTTAGTGTATTTTCTATCACAACTGTAGCAAAGCCCTTTTGCTCTTTTTTCTTCCAATTGTTGTGGTGTTAACCTTGTAGGTTGTGGAAATCTAGGAGTAGCAACACTTCCCTCTTTATAGAAGTGAGTGGTAGGCTTCCTTGTCGCCATAATTTTACATTCAATTTTTCTTGCCAACCTGAATGCCTTCTCCAATGAATCAGGTTCCAAAATGTAAATTGCATGTTGGATGTTATCCTTTAAAGTACCTATGAAGAGATCAATCCTGTGTTCCTCTGGAATATCAGTTACCCTTATATTCAAATTTTGGAAGTCCTCAATGTGCTCCCCCATTAAACCCTTTTGTTTGAGATTTATCAATTGGCTAAAGAAGGTGTTGTTCTTTGTATCCTCATAACGTGCTATCATCTCCTCCGTAAAAATTGACCAAGTGACAATTTTTTTATGGGAGAAAAGCCATTGATACCATACAAATGTATTTTGTTCTAAATGTAAAGTTGCAATGCGTACCTTTTGTGTGTTTTGCACATTATGGAGATCAAAATATTGCTACATCTGTAGTATCCATATTACAGGATCCTTTCCATCAAACTTCCTCATATCCATTTTTGGAATATGGTGGTTCTTCCCGCCAACATTGGATTTTATGAAATCACGATTAACATTTATTTTGCTCTCATCATGAGTTTCCTCTACTATCTTTTCACCATTAGGAAACATTTCTTGTGTCAACTTTGTCAAACCTTCCATGTCTGCTTTTAGATCATTCTTCATGTTTTCCATTTTCTCATCGATCTTAGCTTCCATGTCATCCATCTTAGATTCCATGCCATATATCTTAGATTCCATGCCATTCTTCAAACCATCCATCTTAGATTCCATGCCTTTCTTCAAACCATCCATATTAGTTTCCACGCCTTTCTTCAAAACTTCCATGTCATTTTTTGTTGCTCTTTGCGAGAGCGAAATTTGTTGCACTTGCTCTTGTAATTTTGATATGTCATGTTGCCATTATTCATCTTCATGAGTCATAGTAGAGCTTTCTAAAGGCTTAATGGTGGTTGAATTATTTTTAGGGGCCATCTTAGAATCCAATACTGATATCTATTCTACAATATGCCCTTGGAATCAATTCAAATTGATTCTTCAAACAAGACTTATGCAATTCGGAAAAACAAATACACACCTTTTACTTGCTTTTGAGGAGCTCGATATTGAAATTTAATTATCTCTATAATTGCAGATCCTCAATATCTGAAATTTAGCCCTGTAGTCATCCTTTGAAGCTTCTTTCAAATTCCATAGGTCTAATTTGATTTTGTTTCTTCAAGGAAAAGTTATGTCCAATCTCCCACAATGACCCAATTTTGGACTGGTTCAGTAGAGAGAACTTGTACAACTTGCCACGTGTCACTGCTTCCTCCTTTGGCTCTGAAATTGATAGACGAAAAACTAAGGTCCGTTTACTTGCAGCCACTTTTTACAACATTCCAATCCAATGCTCAAAGAGAGAGATATGAATATTTTCCCACGATCACCTCTTTGAGATGAAATTCAGAAGCCTAAAAAAGCCATAACTTCCATAGATCATATCTCTGAAAATATTACGAACCAATATCCGAAATTTTGTGATGATGTTCCTCAGGATTGTGGCTTCGCACTCTAAAAATTTCAGCTTTTGAAACTTTGTAGAAAAAAATGTATTATGAAAATACCACGATGACCTATTTAGGTTAAATTCAGGAGCTTGCAAAATGTCGTAACTTGCATAGATCATATCTCAGAAAATGTTGCGAACCAAGCTCTGAAAATTTTCAAAGATGTTCCTCAGGATTTTGGCTTCGCAATCTAAAAATTTCAGATTTTGAACCTTTATAGAAAAAAGGTTATAGCGAAAATTCCACAATGACCTGTTTGGAGCAGCGAAACCCTAGAATCTGAAAGCTCTGATACCAAATGTTGTGAAACCAGCTCCAAAAAGAGAATGAAAGAGATATCAATGCCTTAGAAATAAGCCACTTCAAGGGGGAAACCTCTAATACATTACATGAATGAACAATTCTTGGATGATTCAAATTACAAAACCTCCTTTCTATATATAGGAGTCGATGGGGCCACAATGTAATCCTAGTGGGGCCACAATGTAGTCCTAGACGACCCAACAATAATAATTTAAGGGCACAATAATAACAATATGGGGGTTACATGGGTACAATAATAATAATAAGGGGGTTACACTAACAACAATAAGGGACTATACTAGTAATATAGGGACCTAAAATCCCATAAAATGTGATTGGTTCTCATAAAGTTAATTTTGATTGTACATTTTCCTTAGGAGGCCCATTTAGACCTCAAAATTCCCCTAATGAAGGTTATTTTCCAGGGTTGGGGCTAGGCCTCTTCCCAGAAAGATATGAAACTTTCAAAACTCATGAAAGACATGAAGACAATAATTTATAAACCAAAAAATGGAACCAAGACTTGACTTGACCATCCCCAACTTGGATTGACATTCTATCAAACACTTGGTATATATTCAACCTATAGGTCATGAATGAAAGTTTGAATACGAGGGACTGAAAAATACTCCAAGGTTTAACAAGAATGGTCACTACCTTCTCTCATTAGTTGTCTTAACATCAATTAGGTATTTAATTCGTTATTTATTCGGTTATGAGTGATAAAATGAAAATATACATGACTAAAATATATCATAAAGCCATGCTTATAACCAACATATAATTAGATAAATAAAAATAAGAGAACAACCATTAAAACCATATAATAACCAATATATTTCCTTACCAAAAGAAAGAGAAACTTATATTTATTAAACATAGGCAAATACTGACCGAGTTTGGGGATTTCCATGTTCCACCTGACCATAGATTAACTGAGCCAAATATCTCTTCAGACAATCACCCCCATGCCATATTCCAATAATGGATGTGGTATCTCATGGCATAAACCAATCCAAATACAACCAAGGGAATCCAGAGGTTAAACCATCTCCACCCTCACCATACTGTGATCACACCTAAACTGGTATCGAGATCACAAAACCAAACCAAGCTTGGATGCCTCAGAATTTATTCACCATCCTTGAGGAATTTTTCCATCTCCACCCTCAGGATTTACCATGTATCCCACCATTACTGGTCAAGGGATTCCTAGGCCTTTGGGAATTTTCTTGAGACCACCTCACCCCAGATTCTGAAACCATCCTGCAAACCAAATCTCAAAACTGAAAATAATCCCATCACACCATGACTATCCAGAAATGGTAAGGCTAGGCTAAAATCCATTGTCGAATCCTGACAAAATCCATGCCAATGACAAAAAAGGAAGAATATACCAACATGCACATACCATGCATGTCAAAACCAGCTAGGAAATCACACATGAAATATGTTACCTACAAGTATTCCTGCTAAATCTACTTGATCCTTTCTTTCCTTTGCTTTTGTTGTCCTTCTTTCCTTTTCCTTTCCTTTCCTTGCTTGCTTGCTTTCTTTATATTTTTGGTGTTTTCTCCTCTCTGAGACTAATTCTAACACTAAACTGAAAAAAAATATGACCAAAGCCTACCCACTGATGCCTAGAGGTATTTTTATTCATGAGGCCTCTAATTATTTAATTTTCTATTATTTTCCTTCATTTTCCTCCTCACATGCAACCTATGACCTTTCACCTCCCTTTTCTCCTTATAAGGGTTGTGTAGAAGGAATGCTAGGGATGAATCATCACAGGATAACGTGGTTGAGTCAACGAAGTGGAGGTCAAGTTTAGATGGGGTCTTTTTATTGGCCACTGGGGGGAAAATACCCAAGTGGAATGTCTATCACACCTTGGAAAAGACTCAAGGTGAGCCCACATTAATAGAAATAAGTGTAGTAGACAACATGCAAATTCTTGTCTCTGACCCTATCACCTGGAGGTATGCCTTGAAACATAGAAGAGGAGATATGGGAGAGTAAATCAAGGATGAATTAACATGGGCTAGGAGGTGGAATATTAGGTTTCATGTACATACGATTGATAGGTCGTTATTGCCGCAGGGTGGTCCCACCATACAAACAAGCCCAGAGGTGAGCCTTGGAAATTTAAAAGCAAGGCATGTTCAAGGCATGCAGGGTGATGTAGGGCTGAGACACAATAGAATACACATGGTCCCACCCATTCTCCCATTGGTATACCTCAAACCCATTCACAGGTCAATCCAGTAATCATACCCCAAAACATTAGCAAGAGCGCATAAAAGGAGTATTCAGGTAACAAAACTCGAGAGACAGGAAAATAAATGACAGTTAGTGGTCATTGAGTTGGGAAAATAAGTATATATATATATATATATATATATATATATATTGGAATAATGCATAGTGCGAGAGTGGAAAGACCCATTCAATGAACAAGTCGACAACTTATATGATCACAACAAGTGGTGAAAAGGGGTTGACTAGGCTGCACGTGGTGTCCATGTGGCAGAAGGAGGATAAGGCAGTGGAAAAATTTGCAAGGATATAATTTTTGATCCAGGGGTCGAACTAGGATGAAACTTGTACCACTGGAATCATCGCGTTGATATGAATGCAATGGTGATAGTTGTTTCAAGTTTTGATTTCAAAAACATATTTTTATTTTTTATCCCATATTTCTAACTGTATAAGAGGGATTGAATTAGCAAGTGACCGCTTTTCATCGAGGTTAAGGTGGGAGGTGGTTACATACGAGTAGTGAAATCAAAAGTTATTTATGGAGAAAAAGGATGCTCGTCTAGCTCAAATCGAGCATCACATTCCTTGTACCCCATTTACCTCAACCCCTCTTGGCTCTAGTGTGAAAGATCCAACTCTTGTAACCTCTTATGATTCCTAGTTTTCTAATGATTTCAAACTACTTTTTGTAATGTGATGAACTAGTAGACTCTTTAGTAATGCTATAGTTATAAAGAGTCTTATAGTTTTGAACTTCTTATTTTATTGATAGATGGTAAAAATTATTTGGTTTCCCATTTAGAATATTGAGACCATATGCCATAAAGTATGTTGATAGTCGATGGATGACCTATGTACTGGATTGTTTGATTTTTTGAGGTAATACAATTCAAGTATACAAAAAAAAATGTAACAACCCCTTGCACATTTACCCAATTCACCAAATTACCAGGGTAAACATGAGATGAAGAGTTGCTATGACCTGACCTGACCTCCAAGTTCCAATTAAGGAAGTGGGGCCTACAAAATAACCACAAACTGGCAACTCATAATAAACCTAAGGGCTACAGGATACTTAGGGGCCAAAGAACCACCCCAGGTGACCAAACCCTGAGCTGGGGATCCTTTTCACTGACCTGGGCTCCCAATCGCACCCTTGAAATTGCATTCATGCAGTTGAAGGCATCCAACCACACTCACAATCCTTTCTCCATGTAGTTGTGACCTAAATTTCTCAGTTCAGTGCCAACAATTCTGAGATATGAGCCACAATTTTAGGTCAACGTCCAGACCCCTGCCCAGAACTTCTTGAGAATTCTTAGAGTGATAAATGACATATGGACAATGCTAAACATACAAAAATTGAACAAGAAATTTACCTAACCAGGCCTAACCATGATAGTAATTTCATCAAACATATGGCGAACATGTAAGCTACAGGTCATGAATGCATATATGATCATAAGAGTTTGAGGCTTATATGAGAATCACCAAGAAGGTCTAATTCCCTCTCATAATATTTTCAATAAAATTTTTTAGTCCATGCATTCATCAACCATTCATACATTCATAAAAGCATGTCAATATCCATACATAATATACATCACATAACCATAATGTAACCAACAAGTAACCAACATAGAAACCATGGAAACTCAACCATAATATCTCCAACATAATTTCTACAAATACACATGAATCACAATAGAATAATAACTCTTATTAACATATAAAAATACCAACCAAGTCAGGGACTTGCACGTACCACCTGACCATAGCTTGGGTACAAATTCTCTTTTTTATCTAATCACCCCTGCACCATATTACAAGCATAAATGTGGGATCTCATAAAATAAATAAAAAAACCAAACCAGGGATTCCAGTGGCCAAACCACCTCAACCCTCAGCCAGTGATTCCACCTTACGTCTAGACATCACTAATACCAACCAAATCGGTATCTACCCAATCTATCCAAGGATTCAGGAACTAGTAACTCAACTCACACCCTTCCAGGGCTTCATAGCATTTGTACAACCCAACTTAAGGGAATGGAAAATAAACCCACAAAGGGCTCCTGATTATTTGTCCCAACCTAGGCTCCACGACTAGTAACTCAACCCAAGTTGTTCTAGGGCTTCCAAATCATTTGTTCCAACCCATATCCATAAGGAATTATGAGCACCAATAAGAAAACAATCAAGTGGAAAAACTCGCAACACCATGGCTATCCAGGAAATGGAAAGGAAAGGATGAAACCACTATAAATCCAAGGATTCTTCCATGCCAATGATAACACATAACCATAAAACCACATGCATATACCATGCATCCATAAATCAACAAGTAAATCATGCATGCAACCTGTTACCTGCAAAGAAATCTAGCTGTAGCTGCTGATCCACTTGTTCCCTTGCGCTTTCTACTTTCCTTTTCCTTCTTTCTCCAAATCCAAGCGAATACTAGAGTGCTCCAAGCATGCTCTAGTAATTCTCTAAGTGTGCAAGAGTATGAGAGAATGAGTGAATAGAAGAGAGCTCCAAAACTGAACTGACAAAGGTCAAACTGACAAAAGCCGAGAACTGATCCTCATAAGAATTTTGATCATTGAGGCCTCTATTTTATTCATTTTCCCTTGAATTTAATTCTCATGCAAATTTTGTACCCTTCACCTTCCTTTTCTCCTATTTTCCTTTATTTCATTAATTAAAATGTCAATTATTGCCACTTTTCCTTTTCCATTTTCCATAGTCCTTAATTAATCACTAGTGATACCCATCACTATTTTTTTTCGCAAAATTTAGCTTCGAATACATGTCCCATGACCTTGGTATTATTTTATTTACATAGAAAATAAACCAAGGGTTGTTACAATTTTTTTTGTAAAGAATGTTTTCTTTGTTTTTCCAAAGCCAAGAACGCATTAACTTTGAAATATATTTGTTGAATTCAATTCTTCAGCTTGCACTGCCAACTTTATAGAAGTGAGTTCAAGCTCAAATGATATAATAACCTTTTTCCCATAAAGGAATTGGAAATGGGTAATACATATGTTGGCCTTGGTGATCATTTGATTTTTCCATTAGACAAATGTCAAAAGAGTGTGCTACTATCAAGGATTATCATTAATAATTTTCTTCCAAATTTTTATTATATTTTTATTTTTGGACTTAACTTATCCGTCTCTCATGGGATAATAAGTTGAAAAAGTGAAAATTTTCACTCCATATTTACTAAAATATTAAGTCAAATTACTAGACACAAAAGCTAGTCCATTATTATATATGATTTTGATTAGTAGGACAAATCTAGAGAATACATTTTGATTGCAAGAAATTGATCACCTATTTATCCTTGGAATGATTTAGAGGAATTAATTTTGAACACTTAGTAAAGTATTTTGTAGCAGTTAATATAAATACATGTCACATAGATGAAGGTGGAGTGATAGGCCCTGGACAATCTATCTACCATTTTAGAATATCAAGTATATTTGGTTGTAAAGGCATTGCATAACACTTTTCTTTACCAGTTGTCTTTTGAGAGTCATCATAGGATTGTACAAACTTATATGTGTCTTTGAAAATAAAAGGATAGTAATAAATAAGTCTCAATATCTTGTGAGAAATAATTCTCATTGCAAAATGTTCAACAATATAAATATTCGAATTTGTTGATACATAGAGTTTCTTTAATATCATCCGAGTTGTTGTTTCATCAACACATTTGAATAAAAATCCATCAACAAATCCATGAAAAAGCATAATATTTAAAATGATATATTTTGGTCAAGTCCCACTAGCACAACTGGTTGAGGATGGGCCTCGTCAGCAAGGTGAACCTGGATCAAAAATCACAGGGGTGGTTGTGCCTTGTGCTAGGGGGAGGACACATGCTAAAAAATCCAGTCAACTAAAGGGTTGGTGTGGCCCAGGCCGGGTGCGATCCTTGGGTGTCTTTGACGACTTAGATGCCCATGGGTCATGACTCTTCAAGCCACAAGTCAAGCCTGGGGGATCATAGAAAACGTGACAGACAAACAAAAATGAGATATTTTGAAGCTTCAAGATGAAGCCTCCTTCGTTCATATTTTTTGAGGTTATCGAGTCAAATTTCATGTTGAAAATAACTTATGTTCTGTTACTAGGGATGTTATACCAAATAAAGTTTTTATATTCAATTAAAAATAAATTAGATAAGGAAACATCATTAGTTTTATAATTACACTTTGGTTCGACATGCTAATCCAATTGTAAAGTCAAATTTCAACCCTTTATTATTTTAGACATTGTAATTGTAAAATAATGTTTTTGAATCTTGCCAAGCTAATGGAGAAGTTTTTCTGAAAAAAAATGTGTGTGATAACAAGAATTTAACAATAGCCAAAGGAAATTTTATCTTAGTTTATTTACCAAGAATAAAATAATAGTTTTTTTTTTCAATAGCATTTACAAGAGAAAATGCATGTTTCTTTAGTTAAAAACAATGTTACCAACTTAATAAGAACTATAACCTCCAAATGAGAAGTCTAGCCCAAAAAACACCTATTTTTGTGCAAAAAACATAAAAAAACACTTCGAAATCGAAAAGTGGTGATGTTGCATCACTTTTTTTTATGGTTAAATTCCAACAATTTTCAGCCATGACATTAAAAACAAAAAGTATGACCATAGAAAAAGTTAAAATTCCAAAAATTTTTAGCCATTATGTTAAGGATCAAATAGCAAGACTCTGAAAAACATTAAAATTTCGATATTTTTCAACTATGGAATTAAAACCAAATATCACATGTACAAAATACCTTAAAATTTCAACATTTCTCAGTTACCGTGACACTTTAAAATAAACACGATTGTCAGGCCAGGAGAGTAACTCCATGAATGAATCGTGTTTTTACATAAAGAGAAAGCATTGATATATACAAGGAGAAGGAGATTATTGGGTTTCATATCCCAATGTATCTTCATCTTCCAATTCTTTTATTTTTTCTATTTACAATATTTACATGGATTTCCCCAATCCTAAAGATTCGATGTCAACATTCCTACCCTTAATATGAAGGGATGTTGGTGAGTCCAAGCATAATTCCGAATCTTTCAAATTTTATCTTCTAAGCACTTTGGTGAAGATGTCTACAATATGATCGTTTGTGGAACAATGTCGTAGGTCGATTGTCTTGGCCTCAACATAATGTCGAATTAGATGACACTTTGTATTGATGTGCTTGGTTCACATGGAACTTTGGGTTCTTGTACAACTTTATTGCACAAGTGTTGTCAATCAAAAGAGGAGTTGAATGCACTTGTTTCTCCTGTAAATCTTCCAGAATTTTCTTGAGCCACACAATTTCCTTTGTTGCTTCAACTACTATCACATATTATTCCTAAATTGTGGATTCTGTTGGAACTGATTTTTTGCGTGACCTCCAAGAGATAATTCTTGATCCAAGACTCATTACATAACCTAAATTAGGTAGTCCAGTTTCTTTATCTCCATCAAAATATGAATTAGAGTATCCAATCAAGCTGAAGTCATCCACCTATGTATACTTGACTCAAAAGCCTTGATTTACCTTCAAGTACTTTAGAAATATTTTTGCAACATACCAATGACCCTCGTAAGGCTTTGGAAAAAACTTGGAGAGGATTCCAACAACAAATGAAATTTCTAGTCTGGTAATAGTAAGGTAGTTGAGACTTCCTACGAGCTATCTATACTTTGTTGCATCCTCAAATTCTTTTCCTTCAGTGTGTTACACCATTTTTTGGTCATCTAACCTATTATTATTAGATGAACCCAAGTACACCATGTAAGACCAATTTTACCCTAAGTAAAATTGCTTTCACCATATAAAATAACTCATTTGTTTATATTTCCTGGTCATATTTAACCCAAAATAAGGAACTTAATTAAATAAATCCTCATTTATTTAATTATTCCCTAAGAATAAGTTATTTAAATCATTATTTAAATAATATTCTTAGTTAAATTTGACTAAATCATCCATAAATAATTAAATAAACCATTATTTATTTAATTATATTCCCATCACTTCCCTAAAAAGATAAATAAACCATTTATTTATTTATTATTTATAAATAAAGGAATTGACCCAAGTCAAGAACCCTTTTCCCTCCAACAAATATAATAAAATATTCTTAAAGGGTGCTTCTAGAATCCGATTAATAATATTTTATTCATGCACCAAGTTCTAGACCGCCCCAATATTTTGTTATAAATAGGGGGGTTTTTCCCCATTCATTAGTCACCTCCATTACATTAGATCAGCTCTTCTCCCTCTCAAATCACCTCATATCGTTTTGTTTGGGTTCATTTCTAAGGCCACTGCCTTGTCTCTCCTAGTTTTAGCTGATCTCCTCCTTTTTAGCAGCAACCTTGCCTCTGTCTCTTTGCTGTTCTCTGCACCACTTTTCAGCAGATTTCTCCTTTAGATCCCGGTCCGTCCCGACATATGATCTATTGGCCTCTCTTTAGCGTGCTCTGCTTATTTTTTTCCCTCTTATCGACTAGTTTTGAGAGACCCGCCTTCTTGGGTTAGATTGATGCATTGGTAGCTGTTCCTTTGCTGTTATTTTAAGTCTTATTTACTACAGATTTATTTTCGGTTAGACAACACACTTTTTTATTTTTACTCTAAAAACGTCTAGGTTTAAACAATTAAAATTAACGCACGCCACACATTAACCCTAAGTGAAGAAGCGCCTGGTTAACACCGCCTGGCAAAGACTTTAAAATCAATTGTCACTGCACCTCTCTGCCCTTGAACTCACTTGATTTTTTCCCTCCCTTCCCTTGTCAGTTTTTCTTCTTCTGGTCATCATTGCGCCCCTAAGGCGCCTTTCTCGGAGACTTCTTGGCCTTCACCCTCAGTTTCCGCTTGGTCGACTTCCTCCTTCCCGTCGTCATCGAGTAAGTCCTCCCCCGAGTTCACACTCTGACTCTTCCCCTGATTGCTCGTGTTTTACCCCTTCTCCTGGTTCTCCCCCTGTCACTTTTACCATGTCTAATTCAGGGCCTACTACCAGCAGCAACCCCAGTACTACTGCTGGGTCTGTTTCCAGTGGAACCACCTCGGGACCTACTTCGACTGCCCCATTGCTCCCTTATATGGCTGGCCTTAGTCTCCCCGACTTCAATCAGCTAATCAATGATCCTATCCGCCACGATGTTAGTTGGCCTGCTATGCCAACAAAGATCCCTTCCAACATTCCCAAGTTCGAAGGCCTTGCTAGTGAAGATCCCTCCAACCATATTCGATCCTTCCATATGTGGTGTTCCTCCAATTCCATTACCGACGACTCCATTCGTCTTAGATTGTTCCAACGCACGCTTACAGGCAAAGCTTCTAAATGGTATGTTGAACAGGCCACCTCCTCCCATACCACTTTTGCGACCATTTCCCAAGCCTTTTTATCTTATTTCCAGCTCCTTCCTCTCCTCTCCATCCTATGGTCACATCTGGTCCTTTTTGTAAATGGGCCATCGAATTTATGGAATGTCGACCGCCATCTGCTGGTAACCACAAATATATCATCGTGGCAGTTGACTACTTCACTAAATGGGCCGAAGCTATGCCTACGTTCAACAATACGGCAACCACTGCAGCCCTCTTTTTCTTTAACCATGTCATTTCTCGATTCGGAGTTCCAAAACAGTTAGTCTCAGACCATGGCCGACATTTCGAAGATCAAATTTGGCATGAGCTCTCCTCCTTATTGGGTTTTGAACACCAATATTCATCTTCCTATTACCCCCAAGGTAATGGCCAAGTTGAAGCGGTCAAGAAAATTCTTAAAACCATCCTTCAACGAATGGTGAATAAACACAAAACCAATTGGCATCTCATGCTCTTCCCTGCTTTGTGGGCTTATCGTACTTCTGTTAAAACTGCCACCGGTTTCACTCCTTTCCACCTTGTCTTTGGCAAGGAGGCAGTCTTACCAATCGAATGTGAAATCCCTTCCCTTCATTTGGTCGTCGAACTTCTCCCTGATACCCAACCTCTAGAACAACGACTTATCATGCTTGAGCGCACTTCTGAAGATCCTCGTGTTGCATTACAAACTCTTGAAGCGGCCAAAAAGCGCACCAAAGCTCAATATGACCGAAAAGTGCAACCTCGCACCTTTCATGAAGGTGACCTTGTTCTAGTATATGACTAGGCCCACGATACCCTCGGTCATGGGAAGTTTGACTCATTATGGCTAGGTCCTTACATCATCAGTAAAAATCTTGGGAAGGGGGCATATCTTTTAGAGGACTTTGAAGGCCACCCCCTTCCTAATCCTCGCAATGCACTCTATCTCAAGAGGTATTACCCTTAGCATCTTCCGCTCGCAATGCATCTTTTACTTTCTTGTAGATAGCCAGCATATGTTTGTTTTCATCAGTCACTACTTCACCAGGACACATGTTGTCCACGAAGTCTTCCTTTTCTCTTTTTTCAAATCCAATTTCCTCACTTACAACACTTTTCCTTGGGGCACCACTTAGCCTCCATCTTTATTCTTGTCTGTGTCGATTTCCGTCATGAGATACCATTTCATACTCATGTTTTTCGGGTCCCCTTTGGACCTTTCATCATTTCAACATCATCATTAGTCTTCATCTGGGTACCTTGGATCCAGCCTCTTTTCAGCATGTTCGTGAGACGTATACTTGGTGGTCCAGTGATGCCGCAACAACTATTGGTGATCCCGGGGGTGGCCCTGTAGGTAGCCCCCCACATGCCCAGATGACTTCATTCCCACCCTTGATGCAACTTCTCTCATTTGATGATATCGGCTTCAACCGCTTGCAGCGCCATTTTCCATTCACATGTCTCTGTCAGATTTTGAGAGCCCTTCCCCGTGTGTAGGGGGCATTTGGGTATATTTGTATCTCCTGTACTACCATATTACTGTATAAGTCTTGACGATTATTCCAGGCATCACATGTATGTGGGATTCATCCTATGATTTATCTGGCTCATGGTTCGGCCAGCACATGCTTCATTATTGCGTTCCGTGGTTTTCCGGGCGCCTTATTCTTTGTACTTATTGCGTTCCGTGGTTTTTCGGGCGCCTTATTCTTTGTACTTTGTCTCGACGAACATAGGTATGCCTCCCCCACCGCATTTAGCATAGGTACCACTTCATAAACTAGACACTTGTTGCACCTGTAAGTCTCATCTCCTCAGGGTCTAGTCCTTTAGCACATCAGACAACCTTACATTTCTCTCTCTCACTTCCCTCTCGATATCTAGTGATTGAGTTCTTACAACGTACTTCAGTCATACAATTTTCTCCTAACACTCGTACGTTGGGGGGCAATCTGTTACACCATTTTTTGGTCATCTAACCTATTATTATTAGATGAACCCAAGTACACCATGTAAGACCAATTTTACCCTAAGTAAAATTTCTTTCACCATATAAAATAACTCATTTGTTTATATTTCCTGGTCATCTTTAACCCAAAATAAGGAACTTAATTAAATAAATCCTTATTTATTTAATTATTCCCTAAGAATAATTTATTTAAATCATTATTTAAATAATATTCTTAGTTAAATTTTACTAAATCATCCATAAATAATTAAATAAACCATTATTTATTTAATTATATTCCCATCACTTCCCTAAAAAGATAAATAAACCATTTATTTATTTATTATTTATAAATAAAGGAATTGACCCAAGTCAAGAACCCTTTTCCTTCCAACAAATATAATAAAATATTCCTAAAGGGTGCTTCTAGAATTCGATTAATAATATTTTATTCATGCACCGAGTTCTAGACCGCCCCAATATTTTGTTATAAATAGGGGGTTTTCCCCATTCATTAGTCACCTCCATTGCATTAGATCACTCTGGATCTACTCTGGGTCACCAATTTCCATTTTTCTTTGTGAAATCCCATTGAGTTCTATGTTTGTTTTTCTACACCACTAAGAGAGAGGAATGTTAGATCTGAAACACTGAGGACTTTCAAGAACCCATCCCACTGAGGAGAACCGGAAAACACCTTTCTTGTTTTCCTCTTAGGTGCCCCATTCTTCAATATAATATAAAATTCTTTTATTATTTCTTGTCTTGTCCATTGAATGTATGGAGCCATATTATATTTTATCTGCTTAATATCTTTTATGCTTAGATCTGAATTTGTGCAGCAAACTCAAAGATATTTTGCAGCCATAATCGATGTTAGGGCTATTTGTTATGCATAGCTAAAGTGATATTTTACGACGAAAGATTCATACTAACACAGTGGATGTGAGATTTAAGTTTTGTTCCATTGGAGTAGTCAAAGGATTGCATTCATCCATGCAAAACATGTTGAAAATATCTCCAATGTACTTATTCTAAGAGAGGAATATAAACTTTGGCTATTGGGTTACTTCAATACCAATATAGTACCAAAATATATCATTTCAAAAACTTTCCTCAGTTCTTTATTTATGGATGAAATGTAGTTCTCATTTTCCATGTCCTAAGAAGATCATCTAGATACACCACAAGATATACAATTGTTTTTACAACATTCTTGACAAAAAAATTTGCATCATCAAGATCATAGTGTTTTAAATTGAGGTTTAAAAGACGCTCAATCAATTTCTTGTACCAGGCTCGCGATGCTTACTTGAGGCCATGCAAGGATTTTACAAGATTGCATACTTTTTGTTCTTGAGCCTTCACAAAGAATCCTTCTGGTTGGGTGTTGGAGCAGGGTCCCTTAGGATCGAATTTTGGGGTAAAAATATAGTATTTTTTGTAAGTTGAGTCGTGCACGCTAAGCGAATCACAAGTCAAGGGGCTTTGGGGCGGGTCAAAGCCCTTCATGAGTTGTAATGGGAAAAAGGGTAGAACTAGGGGCCGCAAACCACAATTTGCGGACCTTAGATGAGCGCAGGCTAAAGATATAAATAGGAGTCTAGATCGTGTCAAGAAAAAGTAGTGATAAGAAGTTTGAACTATGTTTTAATGTTCTGAGCTAATAAGCGGATTTTCCTGGGTTAGAAGGCTCCTGCTGGCTGTGTGCGTGGAGATGTTAGTCCTGTTGTGTGCGGACCCCGCTGGCTGTGTGCGCGGGTAGAACGAAAGTATTGTAAGGAAGATCTGAATTGTGAATGAATAAAATAATGTTTTGGATGAAATATGAGTATCAAATGCATCTGCCTTCTGCTTTATGATCTGTTTCTGCATGTTAATTTTTTTACTATGTTATCTGTGTTGGTATCGATTATGCAACTGTTTTCTACCTTCGATGGATGATAATTGAATGGATATATTGTTGTTGAATGTAAATGTTATGCATTAAATATTATTGAAAGGATTGCAGGATATGTATCTGTGCGCGCGCAAGGTAACTTGTGTAAATTGACCTAAATCTGTCTGGATAGGGTTTCTGGTTAGGGCTTCTATTGCGAAGGTTAGATCACATTTTTTTTTTTTATATATGAAGACACCCACATTATTTAATTCTCTCTCAGGGTGTGGAAACACCCCCCTTAACTGCTTCGGGTGAGAATTTGACTTGCGCAAGTAGTAAGAGGGTTTTGTTGGTTAACCTTAACTCCAAACCCTGGTCAGGACTCCTCAAGCCAATAAATGGTTTCGTTGACAGGACCTGGATCATTTTAAGAGATATTGGGTGATGTGGCGGCCATCAAAGCCTAAATTAGAAGACTGGTTTGAGAAGCAAATTCAAGAATTTTCCCTTAACGAAAACGGAAGTAAGAAACTGTCTGCTGAAGATTGGAAACATAATTATATCTTCACAGAGGTTCACTGTATCTTCTTTGTGACCGTTGCGCATGAATTATGTAATATTCCTAATTAGATTTTAGCTAATTAGAATATTGTTTTTATTTTTGTCAACAAGATAGATGAATAAGAGGGTAGAGGGACCCATAAATCCCTTTAGTAGGAATAAAACCACTTCTTAATGTGAATGTGGATCAATGCATCTAGATAGGGTCAAGATGAATAAACCACTTCTTGGTGTGAATGTGGGTCAGTGCATGCCGATGGGGTCAATTTGACCAAATAAACATCACAGTTATGGAGGTAGTGGAGACAATGGAGGGAAACACAGTCATAGTGGAGGATAGTGGCCATGTGTGTAGCATCATTATTGTGCGGGGCCAGGAGGGTGAGGGATCACAAGCATATAAGGAAGGGGATGGCAGCCATAGAAATAATTTTGAATATTTTTTATGAATTGTATTTTATGACTTTCTACATGCTTCAATTGTTTAGCTAAGTATGCAGTGTTGTTTAGCACACGGGTGTTTCCGAGTGGAAATCCCACCCTTATCCTCAGCGGAATTCAATTTCCCTCTTAGGAAAGGTTCTTGATCTGCATTTCATCATCAAGCATTTGACCAATCTTCAACCCCTATCAACAATGCAATCTCCTTTAGGAATTGCGCAATCCAGGAGGGCAGATCTATTGGAGGAGCAAAAACCCAAGTTTCTTAGCTTGAAATCTAGTGAGGGGGGCAACCCTTCATCTGAGAAGTTGATTGGGAGGAGTAACAACATATTTCTCATGAGTTCAACCACCTCCCAGCAGTCTCCCAGCTGTAGTGCATAAATCAGCCCTAGGGCTGCATTTTCAGTTATTGTCCTTTTGAGAAACCCTTTTTGGGTTATCTTGGAAAAGTGTTAGAAAGCTCAGATCTCTGATCCTAGCTATTTCTGAACACGCAATCAGAAGATCTATGCATTCCTAGTTTCCAACACTTGTATTTTCTAGCAAGACTGCGCAGTGGCAACATTCTAGTAGCTGTTGCAGCAACAACATATCATGTGTTGAGGTTTAGGGCCATTTTAGGATTTTCTATCTAGCTTGAGTGTATTTTCTTCAAGCAATTTGTACTTCATATATGCTATTGAATGTAATAAAATGACTCAGCTGATCTGATCATATGTTTGATGTGATGATTTTTACTGCAATTTCCAGTTTATTGTTCAATAATCCTGTTTATTCTATTTTGGGATATTACAGTGGTATCAGATCATAATCTTGGCTTAGCCTGTGGGGCATTTACATTTATGACATCTGAAGAAGAACCTCTTACAGATCGAGAGAAGCGATATATTAATAGAGGTCACAAATTTTATTATAAAACCAACAAATAAGTCATTATCTCAGAAGAAATAGAAGACAAAGGCAAGTCTCCAATGTCAAGACAAATGGATGAGAAAGAGTTTCCAAAAATTCTTCTCCAAACTATGCAGGATATCGCCAGAGAGATCAAGGAGATGAGAGTGGAGAGACAAAGCAAAACCCCAAGAGGGTTGCAAAATGGAGAAAGTTCTAGTACTTCACATAATTGGTGTGAAAAACCGACAGTGTAGCAAGCTTCACAACGCTCCACTATGCCTACCTTCCTAGAAGTAGGAAATGGGGCTAGAGGACCACAAGAGTAGGAGGCTCTCAACGATTATTTTTTGGAATATGAATCTCAGTCTCAAGATTAAAAAATAATCTAAACTTCCAAGAGTTCTTCCAAATAAAAGATAACATAAGACCCCATAACAACAATATATGTGGAGGGTACATGCAAAACAATGATTTGCAATGTACTATGGGTAGATTATTTTTGCATGCTTTTTTTGGGTCATCCAAGTGCACGAAAAAGGCTTGGGTGGAAAAGTTAGACATTTATTTCCATCTGAACCAAGTATTAGATACTAAAGCTATTAAGATAGCAACGCTGTACCTCTAAGGTGAAGCACATGAATGGTGGTTGCATAGAATGTCTACATTGGGACATGCGGGTGTGACTGAATATGCAGTGTTCACCATAAGATTGGTAGAGAGATTTGACCGAAGAGATCCAGAGGCACACTTTGTTGAGCTAGCTAAGCTCAAGTAGTCGAGAAACCCAAATACTTATATCTTTGAGTTCCCAAAACTTTCCTTCATGGTGCCAGATCTGTCCGCAGCTAGGAGGGTATACATGTTCACTGATGGACTAGTAGAACCTTTGCATGGGTTAGTAAAGTCCACTAGACCAGCTACGATCCAAGATGTCATTGAGCGGGATAGGGACTTACAAGATACTTTTCGAAGGGAAAGATCTACATTCCAGCAAAAACCAACATTCGAGTCAAAGGGGAAAGATATGAAGGTTCCACCCCCAAAAGGGAACCAAGGCAAAGGACCTCTTACTGATGATATCCGAAGAGATTTGAGGAGCAGGAAGCTTTGCTTCACCTTCCAAGAACCATGGGCACCAGGGCATCGATGTGCTGCTGGAAAGGAAAATTATATTGTAGTGTTATCTGATAGTAAAGAGGAAGTAGAGGAGGAGCTCGAAGGGGACACCAGCGCTGTGGCACCAGGAGAGGATCCACCACCACCAGGAGGTGGAAATGGAGCATTTTCTCCAACTAGAGGGCCCCTTGTAGCTTTTCGGGGAGTTCCCAAGTATATAAAATTGAGAGTCCGAGGCACAGTTCAGGGGCAACGGGTTTCAGTATTGATAGACAATGGAGCTACTCACAATTTTATTGATACCCAAATAGTGCAGAGGAGAGGCATACCCACAAATGATTTTGAAGGATTCTCAGTTTTGGTTCTAGGAGCTAGAACCATGCAGTGTGTGAAGTATACATTGACAAATCACTTCTTTGTGGTCGATATTCCTGACAGCAATGTGATATTGGGTGTACGATGGTTGATCACACTGGGAAAGGTCACCACGGATTGGGAGACCTTAGAGATGGAATGGACATATAAGAAGAGCAGTAAGCACCAAATGATCAAGGGCATGCACACCTATCCACCTCAGGTAGTCTCAACACATAGGATGGAGGCTGATTTACACAGAGGAGACATAGAATGGGAAGTAGAATTGCGTATGTCAGAGGTAGGAGGCAAGGATAAATCAATCCACTCTGATATGCAGTCTATTCTAGACCGCTATTCTATAGTATTTGGGGACGTTCCACCGGGAATGCCACCAGACCGAGGGTTTGAACATACTATTGAGTTGGAGTATGGGATCCAAGCAGTAATGACCACACCCTATAGGTACCCCAAATCTTATAGGGATGAGATTGAGAGAGCTATTCAGGAGCTCTTGGATTTAGGAAATATCCGACCAAACACCAGTTCTTTTGCTTCTTCTGTGGTCTTGGTGAAGAAGAAGGATAGTACTTTAAGGATGTGCCTTTACTATATAGCCCGTAATAAGAAGACAATGAAGAATAGGTACCTAATTCCCAGGATAGATGAGATGTTGGATGAGCTGATGGGATCAAAGTTCTTTTCAAAGATTGATTTGAGGTTGGTGTACCATCAGATCAAGGTAAGGGATCAGAATATCCCCAAGACTACATTTGGATGTCATTATGTCCATGTAATATTCCCACTTAGCTTATTTCTAGTTGGAATATTATATGTTGATCTATTTTTTAGTCTAGAAGAATAAATGGGGTAGGGAGACCCTTAAATATCTTTAGTAGGAATAAAACACTTCCAATATGAATGTCGATCAGTTTAGGTAGGAAAAATAAAGTCACCTTGGGTTTGAAAGGGGGAAATGCATGTGGACTAGATCCATGTTGACCAAATCAACAACACTACCAAAAGAGAAGATAGAGCTAGTGGGAACAACGCAGTTTTGGAGGAGGAATCTTTGCAAGGAAGTAACCTCATGAATGAGTGGGGCCAAGGATGAGAAGGCTCACCAAGAATAAAAGGGAAGGGATGGCAGCCATGAGAGGCATTCAAAATATTGTTTATGATTGAGTCTTATGACTTCTTGCATACTTCAGCTATTTAGTTGGGTTTGCTGTACTGTTTAGTGCAAGGTATTCTCATGCGGGAATTCCACACTCTTTTTTGGAGAGCTTGGTGAACGGATCTGAGAGGAGTATTCTGGGCTATCTTTCCACTATTAGACATGGGGTCAAGCAACCACCTACAACTATAGCGCAGTCCCTTGGAGAAACTGCGTTATTTTTCATGGTGTTGCACTGGTAGGGTTAAAACCCCTGTTTGTGAGCTAGTTTCCTAGGGAAAGGATCAATATTTCTCCCGGAAAGTTAGCAAGGAGTGCTTATAGCCATTTTTTGTATTTTCCAGCCATATGTATGTTGAGCTTGATCCGGATCTTGGGGGGAGGCCCCTAAGATCTAAAAAAATTTGAAATGGATCTGACAAGATCTGCAAAATTAGATTGCCAGAAAAAAAGAGAGAACACAAAGCAAATAAAACCACAAAGAAGCTTGTTTTATTAAAACAGAGAATAACTGTAGAAGCTACATTGTGGTGGACAATCTGTCCTTTTACAAAGTGATACTTGTTATTTATATCCTTTTTTTGAGTTACAATACCATGGGTGGATACCATGGGTGGATACCACTTACAATAACATGGGTAAATTCCATGTGTGGATGAATGCCATGGGTCGGTTCCATTTACAATACCATGGGTAAATTCCATGGGTGGATGGATAACATGGGTGGATGAATACCATGGGTGGATGCCATTTTCTATTCGGATCATTCCTCCCTCCTTAAGAAGCAATGGTCCCCATTGCGTGAAGTTCCTTCCTGAGAAGCCTTTTTTGAATATGAAGAGCCACTGAAGAGAAGGGTTTTGTGTAGTTAACCCTTAACCTTGATGAATGAAGATCCGAGGATAGAGATACCTTGTAATGCTTGTGACCAACTATGATATTGACAGTGTGCGGCCTAGCAAATGGACTTCGATGAAGTGTGGGTTTGTGGATGAACCAAAACCATGAAAAATGAAGATCCAAGGATAGAGATATCCTGTAATTATTGTGACCAACTGTGTTACTAACAGTGTGTGGCCTAGCAGATGGACTTCGATGAAAAGGATTTTGTGCGGTTGACCCATAACCGTGATGCTAATTGTTGATGAAGTAGCAGGTGCCTACATAGCTTGGGGTGGGAGAGCACGTCTCCAAATAACCCAAGCCGAATGCTGCTATGCTAAAACTGATGAATGTGAAGCAGGTGCCTACTAAAGCAGGGTGGGAGGGCACGTCTCCAAAGGGAACCTGCTCTGAATGCTACTCCAGATTTAAAATGAGCATAACTCGGTCAATATAAGTCAGAATATTTATTATAACCTATTTTTGGAAATTGAATGATCATTATGCATCTTCATATATGTTTGAAACCACTATCTGGAGACTCTAGACTCTCAAATTCGCATTGGAACTCTCTCGCTGTCATAAAATTTATGAAAAAAATAGTTGATTTTAAATCAGCGATAACTCCCACATCCGGACTCTGATTCGACCGATTTTTTTTTGAACTTGGGTGATTTTTCAAGGGGAGATCAGAGATATATCCATTTCTCATAAATTGTGCACTAAAAATTGTGAAAAATGATAGGAGAGCCGCCGTCCATGAATTGTCGTTAGAACATTTTCTGCAACATTGCTGATTTAGATTCAACGATATCTCCCTCATCCGAACTCCAATTAGACCAATTTTTTTTTTGAATTTGGGTATTTTTTTGCAAGGAATCCGGATCTGGTCTTAGATTTTGTAAAATTTTCACCAAAATTTTCATATCTGATCTTCAAACTCGCTGCCCAAGAAATTCATGGAGTTTGTTGAAGATTGTTGCCAAAAATCGAAATTGAAATATGCTTCAAACCGTCATTCCCATGGATTCGTAACCTGAATCTAGTACCACTGATCAAGATATTTGGGGGAGGCCCCCAAGATCTAAAAAAGTTGAAATAGATCTGACAAGATCTGCAAAATTAGAATGCCAGAAAAAAAGAGAGAACACAAAGCAAATAAAACCACAAAGAAACTTGTTTTATTAAAACAAAGAATAACTGTAGAAGCTACATTGTGGTGGAAAATATGTCCTTTTACAAAGTGAGACTTGTTATTTATAGCCTTTTTTTTAGTTACAATACCATGGGTAAATTCCATGTGTGGATGAATACCATGGGTCGGTTCCAATTACAATACCATAACTAAATTCCATGGGTGGATGGATAACATAGGTGGATGAATACCATGGGTGGATGCCATTTTCCATTTGGATCAGAGCTGCATTTAGACAACGTAATTTTCATTCATGTATCTGTAGATCTACTTTTTGTACTTCATGCTTTCAAGAAACCCTTGTAGGGTTATCTCAAGATTGTATAAAAGAGACTAGATCTCCATTTTATCAGCTCTTTGAGTAATATATCATATTATCCATTGATTTCCATTTTTCTGTAGCAGAAACCCTCATGAAACTGTGCTATCTTATGCTTCATAAATTCTGTGTTGTAAAAGTCATGGGGTTTGGGTGTTTTTAGCCTATATTGGGTTTGCGAGATCTATTTAACATATCTAGAATGATTTTTTTCTGATACCCTTCTATATTTGAGTGCTATAATACATAAAATAATGGATCCAAGTGCTATTTCTCACTGTTATATCGTAATTTTCTGAAAACTGCTTTTTTGGTGTCAATATTGCTAATTTTCCTGAAAAGGGATATTATAGTGATATCATAGCTCTGATCTTGGCTCAGCTTGTGGGGTCAATATATATACAGCCATGGAGGAGAGAGAGATCCAAAATCTTCTTCTTCAGACTATGCAGGACATTGCCAAATACATCAAGGAGATGAGGCAGAAGGAATCTCCTAGAGGGTTTCACCACGGAGAAAGCTCTGGCACATCACATTTGTGGGAAAAAATAGCAGCAAAACCTTCTTCACAACGCTCCACTATGCCTACATTCCTATCAATGGAAGGTGAGGAAGTAATAACCTTGAGGGAAGAAACCCTTGGTGATTATTTTTGGAATATGAATCTCAATCCCAAAGATTCAAAGAACATTTGAGCTTTCAGGAGTTTTGCCGGATCAAGGATGGAAGGAGATATTTTCATCACCATAAAAGGGGTGGGTTTATGCAAAACTCAGATCTACAGTGTAGCCTAGGAAGGTTATTTTTTCCCTCTTATGATGGATCACCCAAGTGCACAACCATGGCTTGGGTAGAGAAGTTGGATACTTATTTCCAACTCAACAAAGTTTCTGAAATGGAGGCTATCAAAACAGCAGCGCTACACCTAGAAGGTGAGGCTCATGAATGGTGGTTCCATGGGTTATCTACACTTGGGAATGATCATATCACTTCATATTCATATTTCACCAGGCGGTTAGCATAGAGATTTGATCCTAGGGATCCAGAGGCTCACTTTGTTGAGCTAACCAAGCTCAAGCAAATGGGAGATCTAGAAATTTATATTTCTAAGTTTCTGAAGCTTTCAATTATGGTATCTGACCTAGCTATGAATCGGAGGATATGCATGTTTATTTATGGGATGGCTGAACCATTGCATGGGTTGGTGAAATCCACTAGACCTACTACACTCCAAGAAGCTATGGAGAAGGCTAGGGATTTACAACATGCCTTGCCCAAGACTAAAGCACCCTTTCAACAAGAGATTTATTAATGCCCAAAGGAGAATCAAGGGAGAACACCTCTTGAAAATGATCAGGAGGGTCTAAGGAAGAAGATTTTTTTTTTCATCTGTCAAGAGCCATGGGTGCGAAACCACCAATGTGTTGCAGGGAAATCACATTGCATTGAGATATTTTCTGATGAGGAGGAGAAGGCCATCGCTGTATGTCCCACAGAAGATGCAGTAAATGCCTTTGCTCCAATGGGAGGGGCTCTTGCAGCATTAAGAGGAGTTCCCAAGTATCTAACATTGAGGGTTAGGGGCACTATTATGGGACAAAGAGTATCAGTTTTGGTAGACAGTGGAGCTACTCATAACTTCATTGATACAAAAATGGTAAAAAGGAGGGGAAGTCACATAGAAGACTTTGAGGGTTTCTCAGTTTTGGTTTCAGGAGCTAGAACCATGTAGTGTGCCAAATATGTTCCAACATTAACTATCACCATGGGAACCTACACATTTGCGGACCACTTCTTTGTGGTTGATAGTCCAGACACCAATGTTATATTGGGTGTCCAGTGGTTAATCACCTTAGGGATGGTTACCACTGATTGGGAAACCTTGGAAATGGAATGGAAATAAAAGGGGAATGGTAAACATCAGAAAATCAAAGGCATACACACCTATCCAACTCAGATTGTCTTAGCCCACAGGATGGAAGCAGATTTACACTGGGGAAACATAGAATGGGCAGTAGAGCTGCATTTTTTAGAAGCTGGGAGCAAGGATTCATCAGTCCATCCATATGTACAATATATTTTGGACCAATACTCTACAGTATTTGGAGATATCCCACCTGGGAGACCTCTTGATCGAGGATTTGAACACACTATTGAGTTAGATCAAGGAATCCAAGAACTGATTACCACACCTTATAGGAACCCCAAAGCTTATAGGGATGAGATAGAAAAGGCCAATTAAGAGCTTTTGGCTTTGGGACACATCTGGCCTAGCACTAGTCCTTTTGCCTCTTCAGTGGTCTTGGTGAAGAAGAAGGATGGCACATTGAGGATGTGTATTGATTATAGAGCATTGAACAAGAAGACCATGAAGAATAGATACCCAATTCCTAGGATCGATGAATTGATGGATAAAATAAGAGGGTCCAAATATTTCTCCAAAATTGATTTGAGATCTGGATATCATCAAATCAGGGTGAGGGATCAAGATATCCCCAAGAAAACGTTCAGGTGTCATTATGGGAATTTTGAGTTCTTGGTAATGCATTTTGGGCCAACCAATGCTCCAACAACATTTCAATCTTGCATGAACCACATCTTCCGTGGTCATTTGAGAAAGTTTGTATTGGTCTTCTTTGATGACATTCTTATTTACAACCGCACATGGGAGGAACATTTACAACATATTGAGGCAATATTACACATTCTTAAGGAGAAAAAGTTCTATGCTAAGCTCTCCAAATGTGAGTTTGGGCTCATAGAGATGCTTTAATTAGGCCACATCATTGGAGTGGATGGGGTAGAGTCCATGAAGAGAAGTTCTGTGCTATTAGAGATTGTCCTGAACCAAAGAATGTCACAGAGATTCGAGGGTTTGTAGGCATGTGTACCTATTAACGGAAGTTTGTAAAAGGGTTCTCTCAACTAGTAGCACCACTTACAGATCTAACCAAGAAGGGGGCCTTCAGTTGGAAACCTATAGTGCAGAGAGATTTTGATAAGCTCAAGGAGGTAATGAGTAGTTGCCTGGTATTGGTCGTACCAGATTTTACTCAACCCTTTGTGCTGGAATGTGATACATCAGGGGAAGGAATTGAGGCAGTTTTGATGCAAGGGGGAAACCCTATAGATTTTGAGAGCTGGAAGTTGCTTCCACATGAGAGGCTATACCCCATATATGATAAAGAGATGTTGGATATTATGCATGCTTTGGAAATTTTTTAGAAATAAATGGTGGGGAATAAATTCCGAGTGAAGACTGATCATAATAGTCTCCAGTTCTTTCTTGAGCAAAAGCAGCTTCAGGAGAGGCAACAAAAATGGGTAAGTAAGATCCAAGCATATGACTTTGACATAGAGTATGTCAAAGGGAAAAGTAATGTGGTGGCATATGCTCTATCCAGGAGGTCAACAATGCTATCCTTAAGGGGCATAGATGCAGATTGGAAGGTTCAGTTGTTGGTGGAATACTCCAAAGACAACTTTGCATGTGGGATCCTAGTTGGGGTGGTAATTGATGAGAGGTATAGAGTGATGGATGAATTCATCTATTACCGAGATCAAGTCTTCTTGACTAGAAATTATAAGCTCAAGGAGAAGGTTTTGCAAGCATCACATGATTCCCCACTTGCAGGGCATCAAGGATTCACCAAGACTTATCGGGCTATACGAGAGAGATTCTCATGGAAGGGTCTCAAGGAGGATGTACTCCAACACATCAAGGAGTGCATAGTTTTCCAACAAAACAAAGGAGAACAAAACCATCCTGCTGGATTATTGTAGCCACTTCCTATTCTAGATGGGAAATGGGAAAGCATTTCCACAGATTTCATCACCGGTCTACCTACAGTTCAGGGTAGGGATTGTAACACTGTTACCGATGAAATAGGTAACCTGACCTCAAAACGGGAACTCTAGCCCAAAAACTCTCAAAAAACATGAAAAAACACCAAAAAAAAAAAAAAAAGTGTGTCTTCCAGAACGCACTTGTTTTTTTTTGAAGGTCAAATTTCAACATTTTCTAAAATTATGCTAAAAACAAAATTGTTTGCTGAAAAAAGGATTGAAAAAACACCCCCCAAAAAAAAAGTGTGTCTTCCAGAACGCACTTCGTTTTTTTTGAAGGTCAAATTTCAACATTTTATAAAATTATGGTAAAAACAAAATTGTTTCTTGAAAAAAGGATTGAAAAAACACCCTCAAAACAAAACCAGTTGATGCTGGAATAACAAAAAAAAATTGTGTCATACTTTTGGCATTTTTAAAAATAGAAGTAACATTTTTTAATTTTTAAAATTCAAACATTAAAAAAAAACCTAAAATTTAAGAAAAAAAAATAAATTTAAAAAATAAAAACATTTAAAAGCTTAAAATTTAAAAATATATGAAGATAAAAAAAATAAAAATAAAAACAAAGTAAAAATTTTAATTCAATCATTAAAAAAAACCTAAAATTTAAGGAATTAAAAAAAAAAAAAAAAATTAAGATTAAAATTTAAAAAAATATAGAAATTAAAAAATAAAAATAAAAACAAAATAAAAATATTAAATTAAAAAAAAAAAAAACAAGTTAAAAAAAGAAGGAAAATATAAAAAATAAAATATAGAAATTAAATTTAAAAAAGAAAAAGAAAATGCTTATTAAATTTAAAAAAAGAAAAAAAAAATTAAAACAAATAATTAAATTTAAGGAAATATATTAAATTTTAATAAATTTAAAAATTCAAAATTAAAAAAAAAAACACTATTCAAATTAAAAGAAAAAAAAAAAAGAAAAAATAATTAAAAAGAAAAAATAAAAATAAAATACAATGAAAATATTAAATTTAAAACAATATATATTAAAAAAACAAATAAACTATAAAAAATAAATTAAATTTAAATTATAAAAAATAAAATATATATATGAACTTAAATTAAAATAGCTATATACATCAAATTTTATTAAATTAAAAAAAAATGTTAATATTAAAATAACAAATTAAATTTAAAAACAAAAATATTAAATTTTAATAAATAAATGAATAAACAAATAAATTTTGAAAGAAAAAATAAATTTTAAATATAAAAGAAAAAAAATATATATTATTAAAAGAAAAACTTTAAAAACTTTAAAAATCAATTAAAAAAGGAAAATTGAAAAAAAAAAAAATATTAAATAAAAAAAAATTTAAAAAAAAAATAATTAAAAAAAATTAAGTTTCATTAAAAAAAAAAATCTAATTTTAAATACACAATTTTAATTGAAATAAAAAAATATAAAATTTTTATGTAATTAACAAAAAAATAAAAATAAAAAAGTAAAACATTTAAAAAAAATATTAAATCCAAATAAATTAAAAATATATATATATAATTTATTGAATTTTATAAAATTTTATTAAAAAACTAAACGTAAAATATATAAAATTATGAAATTAAAAAAAAAAAAAATCAATTAAATACAAAAAAATGGCAAAATTTAATAAAAATTATTAACAAAAAAAAAAATAATAAATTTAAAACAACAAAATAATAAAATTAAAAAAAGTTAAAACAAAATGAAATTTATTTTAAATAATTTAAAAAAAAATAATATTTTAAAAATAAAAAAAAAAATTAAAAAAAAAAAAAAAAAAAATCAATTAAAAAAAAACAAATTTAAAAAAATTAATTAAAAAAAAAAATTTAAAAAAACAAAATGCGGAGGTGGTTGTTGGCCCGAATCGCCCCTCCGCCCGTCGGGGGCCGGGAGGCCGGCTGGGCCGCCCCCGGTGGCGCCGCCCGGCCGGCCACCGCCGCCCAGCGGGCGGGCCAACAACCACCACCGCATTTTTTTTTTTTAATTTTTTTTTTTAATTAATTTTTTTTAATTTGTTTTTTTTTTTAATTGATTTTTTTATTTTTATTTTTTATTTTTTTTTAAATTTCAAAAAATAATTTTTTTTTACAAATTTTTTTTTTTTTTTTAATTTAATATTTTTATTTAAAATAAAATTCCTTTTTTTTTTTTTAAATTGTAATATATATATATACAACTATTTTGTATTTGATTTTATTTATTTTTTTATTTTATTTTTTTTAATTTTTAATATTGTTATTTTAATTTGATTTTTTTTTTTTAAATTTGAATTTCAAAATATCTAAAATTATTTCTTTTATTCAATTTTTTTATTTTAAATTCAATTTGTTTAATTTCTTTTATATTTAATATTATAGAATAATTATTTTTTTAAATTTAAAATTTAAAAATTATTTATTAAAATTTAAAAATTTTAATTTAATTTAATTGTTTTTCTTAATTTTTTCGTTTATTTAGTTTTTCATTTTAAAAATCTATAAATGGTTTCATTAAAAAAAAAAACACTAAATCTATGTATATCTTTTTTTAATTATTTGCACTAGTGTTTTTTCATTTTTTTTTTGTTTTTTAATCATAGGTTTTTTTTTTTATTTTTTTTATTTTTTTATTTTCTTTATCTTTTTCAATTTTAATTGGTTTTTTTTTAAATTTGTTTTTTTTGTAAATTTTAAAATTTGTATTTTTTTCCTTATTATTATTATTTTTTTTAATTTAAATTTTTAAATTTAATTTCTTTTTTTAAAATTTTTTTTTTCTAAATTTTAATTTTGTAATTTTAATTTTTAAAATTTTTTTTTTTAAATATATATATATATTTTAATATATTGTTTTTTTTAATAAGTTAGAAAAAAATGTTTTTGATTTTTTTTTTTTAATTTTTTGGTAAATTTTTGTTTTTTTTTCTTAAAATTATGTGTTTTTTTTCTTCAAATTTTGTCATTTCCTTTGTTATAATTTTCAAATATTTTTGTTTTTTTTAATTTATTTTTGTTTAAATTTTTTATTTTTATTAGCTATTTTTGTTTTTTTTACATTTTTATTGGTTTTTTTATTGTTTTTATATATTTTTTTTATCTAAGTTTTGTGTTTTATTACCAACATGAAAATCACCTCTTAAAAAAAAAGGTTGATGCAGCATCAATACGTTTCAAAATTAGCATGAAAATCACTGCTCTAAAAAAAAAAGGTTGATGCAGTATCAATACGTTTCAAAATTAGCATGAAAATCACTGCTCTAAAAAAAAGAGGTTGATGCAGCATCAATACGTTTCAAAATTAGCATGAAAATCACCGCTCTAAAAAAAAAAAAAAAAAAAAAAAATTGGTGCTGCATCAATACATTTCAAAATTATCATGAAAATCACTAACATTTTAAAACAAATATTCATACTTCATAAATAAAAATTTTAGAGTGTCAAAAATGTGCACCAAAAAAAAAAATGGTGATTCTGCATCACCACTTTTCAAAATCGGGTGCTTTTTATGCTACCAAAAAAAAGTAGGTAACATTGCGGTTACCTATTTCATCGGTAACATTGTTTTGTATCTTTGTAGTTGTTGATAGACTAACAAAGTATTCACATTTCTTTTCTATTTCTGCTCAATATACTGTTTCACAGGTAGTTGAGCTTTTCTTCAGGGATGTGTTTAAACTCCATGGTCTTCCAAAGACCATAGTCAGTGATCGGGATAGCTGCTTCATGGGTGGCTTTTGGCAAGAAATTTTCCAGTTAGTGGGTACTGAATTGACACCAAGTACCAGCTATCACCCACAAACCGATGGGCAGACTAAAATAGCGAACAAGTGGTTGGAAGGCTACTTGAGGAAATATGTTTCAGGCCAACAGAGAGCATGGCTGCATTGGCTCCATTTGGGGGAGTATTGTTACAACACAACTTTCCATATGTCCATTGGCATGACCCCAATTCGAGCTCTTTATGGGTATGATGCACTCTCATTTGTTGATGTTATGTTTTTGTCAAGAAAGGCTCCTAGAGAAAAGGAATGGATTCAAGAGAGTCAGGACATACTCTGGGCCCTCAAGGACAACATTGCTACAAAACAAAACCAGTAGAAGATATATGCAAACCGTGGTCGGATATAAAGATAGTTTGAGGTAGATGACTTGGTCTATCTTCATATTTAGCCTTATATAAAATCTACACTTAAGGAGAAGGGGGATGAGAAGCTCAAACCTCGATTCTATGGACCATACAGGGTGGTCTGTCGTGTTGGGGAAGTAGCATATGAGTTGGAGCTTCCTAAGGGGAGTAAGATCCATAACATTTTTCATATCTCATGCCTCAAGAAGGCCATTGGACGACATGTGGTTGCCAACATGGATATCCCACCTATTGATGATGAAGGCCATCTAGTTTTGCAACCAGAGGCAATCTTGGATACTCAGGAGAGGCAGCTAAGGAGTAGGGTGATCAAAGAATATCTGATTCGATGGAGGAATATTCCTGATGAGGATGCCACTTGGGAAGGAGAGAAGATTTTGCAGCATCATTCTTTACTTTTGCTCGAGGACAAGAAAATTTTGGGAGGTGAGGACTATAATATTCCCACTTAGCTTATTGCTAGTTGGAATATTATATGTTGCTCTATTTTTCAGTCTAGAAGAATAAATGGGGTAGAGAGACCCTTAAATCTCTTTAGTAGGAATAAAACACTTCCAATGTGAATGTGGATCAGTTTAGGTAGGGAAAATAAAGTCACCTTGGGTGTGAAAGGGGGAAATGCATGTGGACTAGAGCCATGTTGACCAAATCAACAACGCTGCCAAAAGAGAAGATAGAACTAGTGGGAACATCGCAATTTTGGAGGAGGAACCTTTGCAAGGAAGTAACCTCATGAATGAGTGGGGCCAAGGACGAGAAGGTTCACCAAGAATAAAAGGGAAAGGATGGCAGCCATGAGAGGCATTCAAAATGTTGTTTATGATTGAGTCTTATGAATTCTTGCATACTTCAGCTGTTTAGCTGGGTTTGCTGCACTATTTAGTGCAAGGTATTCTCATGCGAGAATTCCACACTCTTTCTTGGAGAGCTTGGTGAAGGTATCTGAGAGTATTCTAGGCTATATTTCCACTATTATACATTGGGTCAAGCAGCCACCTATAGCTACAGCAAATTCCATTGGAGAAATTGCATTGTTTTTTCATGGTGTTGTAGTGGTAGGGTTAAAACCCCTCTTTGTGAGCTAGTTTCCTAGGAAAAGGATCAATCTTTCTCCCGAAAAGCTAGCAAGGAGTGATTTCAGCCACTTTTTGTATTTTCGAGCCATATGTATGTAGAGCTGCAGTTAGACAGCGTAATTTTCAATCATGTATCTGTATATCTACTTTTTTGACTTCATCCTTTCAAGAAACCCTTGTCGGGTTATCTCAAGATTGCATAAAAGAGACTAGATATCCATTTTCTCAGCTCTTTGAGTAATATATCATATGATCCATTGATTTCCATTTTTCTGTAGCAAAAACCCTCATGAAACTACACTGTCTTATGCTTCAGAAATTCTGTGTTGTAAAAGTCATGGGGTTTGGATGTTTTTAGCCTATATTGAGCTTGGGAGATATATTTAACATATCTAGAATGATTTGTTTCTGATCCCCTTCTATATTTGAGTGCTATAATACATAAAATAATGGATACAAGTGTTTTTCTCACTTTTATAGTGTAATTTTATGAAAACTGTGTTTTTTGTGTCAATATTGCTGATTTTCCTGAAAAGGGATATTACAGGCCACTTCGAGTTCTTGGTGATGCCCTTTGGGCTGACCAATGCTTCGACTATTTTTTAGTCTTGTATGAACCACATATTTGACGACATTCTCATCTACATCCGCAAATGGGAAGAGCATCTGCAACATATTGAGGCAGTATTACGCATTCTTAAAGAGAAAAATTTCTATGCCAATATATCCAAATGTGAGTTTGGGCTCATAGAGATGCTTTATTTAGGTTACATCATTGGAGTGGATGGAGTAAGGGTCCATGAGGAGAACATCTATGCTATTCAAGATTGACTAGAGCCAAATAATGTAACGGAACTTCATGGGTTTGAAGGCATCTGCACCTACTACCGAAAGTTTTTCAAAGGGTTCTCCCAACTAGCAGCACCACTCCCAGATATGACCAATAAGGGAGCCTTTGGTTGGAAAAACATTGTGTAGAGGGCCTTTTATAGGCTCAAGGAGGTGATGAGCAGCTGTCATGTGTTGGCATTGTTGGATTTCACCCAACCCTTTGTGTTGGAATGTGATGCATCAGGGGAGGGTATTGGCATAGTCTTGATGCACGGGGGCCATCCCATTGCCTTTGAGAGTCAGAATTTGATGCCACATGAGAGGTTTTATCCCATATATGACAAGGATACGCTGGACATTATGTATGCATTGGCCAAATTCAAGCAGTATCTGGTAGGCCACAGATTCCGAGTAAAGAATGATCACAACAGTCTTCGGTATTTTCTTGAGAAAAAGAAGCTACAAGAGAGGCAACAAAAGTGGGTTAGAAAAATTCAGGCATATGACTTTGACATTGAATATGTCAAAGGGAAGAGAAATGTGGTAGTTGATGCCTTATCACGGAGACCATTGCGTTGTCCTTGATGAGTGTGGATTCAGATTGGAAGGCCCAACTACAGGTGGAGTATTCCAAAGACCGCTTCACATGTGAGATAATAGATGGGGAATGATGAGAAATATAGAGTAATATATGAGGTCATCTACTATTGAGACCATATCTTCTTGACTAGAGATTCTAAGGTCAAGGAGAATATTTTTCATGCAGCACATGATTCACTGCTCTCAGGCCACCAAGGTTTCACAAAGACACACTGGGCCATCAGAGAGAGATTCTCATGGAAGGGTCTCAAGGAGGATGTTCTCTAACATATCAAGGAGTGCATAGTTTTCCAGATGAATAAAGGAGAGAACAATCATCTCGCAAGGTTGTTCCAACCACTTCCTGTTCTAGAGTGGAAATGGGAGAGTATTTCTATGGACTTCATTACCGATTTTCCAATAGTGTATGGCAAGGATTGTATCTTTGTGGTCGCTGATTGAATAAAAAAGCATTCACATTTCTTTTCCATCTCCTCATGATACACTATTCACAAGTGGCCAAGATTTTCTTTAGATATGTTTTCAGACTTCATGGTCTTCCTAAGACATAGTTAGTGATAGAGATAGCCGCTTCATGGGTGGATTTTGGTAGGAGATTTTCCGTTTGGTGGGTATCGAGTTGACACTGAGTACTAGTTATCAACCCAAGACAGATGGGCAGACATAGATAGTAAACAAGTGGCTGGAAGGCTACTTGTGAAACTATGTTTCGGGGCAACAAAGAGCATGGCTACACTGGCTCCACTTGGGAGAATATTGCTACAATACGACATTTCATATGTTGATCGGTATGTCTCCATTTCAGGCTCTATATGGTTATGATGCTTTATCATTTGTTGATGTGATGTTTGAATTAAGCAAGGATCCTAGAGCCAAAGAGTGGATCCAAGAGATTCAGGATACACTCTGTGCTCTTAAGGACAACATTGCTACAACCCAAAATCAACAGAATTTATATGCAGATCGAGGTCGGGTGGAGAGACAACTTGAGGTGGATGATTTGGTCTATCTCCGTCTTCAGCCTTACAAGTAGTCTATGCTGAAGGATAAGGGGGCTGAGAAGCTTAAGCCCCATTTCTATGGGCCATACAGGGCGATCCACTGTGTTGGGGAAGTAGCATATGAGTTGGAGCTCTCCATTGGGAGTAAGATCCACAATATTTTTCATGTCTCATGCCTCAAGAAGGCCATTGGACAACATGCAGTTGCCACTATGGAGATCCCACCTATTGATGATGAGGGCCATCTAGTTTTACAACCGGAAGCTATCTTGGATACTCAGGAGAGACAACTAAGAAACATGATGATCAAATAATATCTGGTTCAATGGAGGAACCTTCCGAATGAGGATGCCACTTGGGAAGGAGAGAATATTTTTCATCATCCATCCTTGCAGTTGCTTGAGGACAAGCAACATTTGAGAGGGGAGGACTGTAATATTCCTAATTAGCTTTTAGCTAATTAGAATATTAATTTTTGTTTTGTCAACAAGATAGATGAATAAGAGGGTAGAGGGACCCATAAATCCATTTAGTAGGAATAAAACCATTTCTTAATGTGAATGTGGATCAATGTATCTAGATAGGGTCAAGATGAATAAACCACTTCTTGGTGTGAATGTGGGTCAGTGCATGTGGATGGGGTCAATTTTACCAAATCAACAGTGCAGTCATGGAGGTAGTGGAAACAATGGAGGAAAGTGCCGTCATAATGGAGGTTAGTGACCATGTGTGTAGCATCATTATTGTGTGGGGCCAAGAGGGTGAGGGATCACAAGCATATAATGAAGGGGGATGGAAGCAATAGAAATCATTCTGAATATTTTTTATGAATTTCTGCGTGCTTCAGCTATTTATCTAAGTCTGTTGTGATTTTTAGCACATGGGTGTTTCTGAGCGGAAATCCCACCCTTATCCTTGGGGGACTTTGAGTTCCCACTCAAGAAAGGTTCTTGAGCTTCATTTCATCATCATGCATCAGGCCAATCTTCAACCCCTATCAGCAGTGTAATCTCGGAGAATTTCACAATCCAAGAGGGAAAACCTATTAGAGGAGCAATAACCCAAGCTTCTTAGCTTGGAATCCAGTGAGGGGAGAAACCCTTCATCCAAGAAGTTGATTGGGAGGAGTAACAACATATTTCTGATCAGTTCAACCACCTCCCAGCAGTCTCCCAACTGCAGTGCATAAATCAGCCCTAGGGCTGCATTTTCAGTTATTGTCGTTTTCGGAAACCCTTTCTGGGTTATCTTGGAAAAGTGCTAGAAAGCTCATTTCTTTCATCTCAGCTATTTATGAGCACCCAATCATCATATATACACATTCATAGTTTCTATAAGGAATTCACAGTGGCAGCATTCCAGTAGGTGTTGCAGCAACAACATATCATGTGCTGAGGTTTAGGGCCATTTTAGGATAGTCTAGCTTGAGTGTCTTTTATTCAAGCACTTTGTGCTTCATCACTGCTGTTGAATGTAATAAAATGACTTAGCTAATCTACTCATATGTTTGATGTAATGATTTTTACTGCAATCTCCATTTTAGTGTTCAATATTCCCGTTTATTCTATTTTTGGATATTACAAATTAAAGCAGTAATTTTCAAGATTAACAGAATTCCAAACCTGTTGGAAGGACGACAAGGTCACTTAGTGGACACCTAAATTGATCCAACAATTAGAGTAGACTGATAATTCCATCACCTAGACTGTAGATCACTGGGTTGATAACATCTTGGGTGGGTTTGTGACAGAATTTGCAGTAGATCAATTTGTTTCGTACTCTAACGCTGAAAGGAGGTTTTTCAAGGGACTAAGAGGTAAATTCATACGCTCTCTGCCTTTGCTGATTAAGATGATATTGTGTGAAACCGACGTTTTGTGCAACCACACTAAGTGAATGACCCTAGATAAGCGAGAAAGAACCATGTGTAGCAGGAAGTATTATCAGATTAATCAGAATGGGGACATATCTGTATACAACCCTATGAGAAATTCACCTGACAGTGGTATAGAGAGGGGTGGGGCTACACGCGCTAGTGGTAGCCCTCCTGCTACTACAAATTCAAACTTGCGCAAGGGTAATACATCTCCTGCCCCACCACCACTGACACCTGAAGGAGATATGGCCGCACATATGAAGCTACCCACCTTTAAGGGTGTGGGAGATGGGGACATGGATAGGTTTTTGTTTTTTTTCGATGCAGTGTGGACTGTGCAAAATGTTAACACTGATGCTGTCAAGAGAGTGCAGCTGGATATGGCGCTTGTAGGACGTGTGTTAGACTAGTTTATGGGGTATCTGACTCAGCACGTTGATCCCATAGTTGCGCAAATTAAGGATGTTTTGAAACAAAAATTCGAGAAACCCCCTAGTGCCTCATCAAAATTTCGCGCCAAAATTGAAACATCCCAGTGCGGTGTTAGGGAACCACCCTGGTGCATTATAAACAATGCACCAAATTTGACACAACCCGATGCGGTTGTAGGTAAGCGTACCAGTGCACCTATAAAACCCCGCGCACCGAAACAAGGTTAAATAAAAAAAAAATTAATGGCCAAAAAACTTCATTTTTCACTTTCCTCAGTGCTCCAGAGCTCTCAAGCACCAGTGCCATTTCCCCTTGTCTGAGTTGCCTTGACATCGGTGCTCTCATTGCAACCATTGCATGCACTGCTGCTCTGCATTGGCCACCAATCTCCAGCTTGCATTTTGAAAAACGGTGGGAAAATTTTCTTTTACAAAGTTTACAGCCAATATGCCTCCTCGACAGTGAAATGTACATGTATTTTTCTAGTTTTTCCATAATTAAGCCTTTTAACGGATTATAAATTGAAATAACTTTTAAAATAACCATTAAAAAACAAAAAAAATTTGTCGCACGGTGCGCCGGATTTGTTTGGCTCACACCGGATAGCGGTGCTGCTTGTAAAATTTACAGGCCGCACCATCATCGGTGCTAATGGTATCCACACCCTTTCCAAGGTGGTACCGAAAGGCACCCCGAATAATTTAAAAAAATAAAAAATAAAATAAAAGGTGGTGCGCTCATTTATCCAGGTGCACCGTTGACCACGGGAATCACAGTGAGGTGCGTTGATGGAATTATACGCCCCGGTGTATGTCAACGCACCACATTCTGGATTCTGAGAGGGTCAATGGTGCGGCCGGGTAAAAGACCGCACCGTCAGCTATGTAATTTTCATGAAGTTGGTGCGCTGACACGACTATACGCGCCGGGGCGTATATTTCAGTCAGCGCACCGCTATTCTGAACTTTTATGAAGTTAACGGTGCTTCAAAAATAGACAGTTGCATTGAGGCCGGTGCATTGTATTTCATTAGGGGCACCGGGACCGGTGCTATATATTCTTAAGATGCACCATGACCGATGTGTGACTATTTTTATGTCGCACTGACTTGTCTGTTTGTTTTTTTTTCAAAAAAAAATATATATGTATATTCCTAAATACATGTCTGTTTTAATACTTTTATTTTATTTAATATGGAAATGATTCAGAGAGAAGAGGAGGAACAACAACAACAACTCGCTGAACAATATGACATGATTCACCAATGGGAGGCCTGAGAGAGGGAGAGAGATGCATACCCTCGCCTTATTACTGCAGATACCCAGGAGATCCTTAGGCAGGTAGGCCTCCTCAAGTTTTATGAGGAGGCTACTTCCCTAAAGGCGCATAGTGTGTTTTTGAGATATCTTATCTGTAGGTGGAATGCCCACCGACAGGCTTTCTAGGTTGGTCCTGACCAGTGGTACACACCCACTGAGGAGGATATTTATTTTATTATAGGACTATCGAGGAGAGGGGTGGATTTTCCCTCATTGCCATACATGCCAGCTGGTTGTGCAGCAGGGATTCAGTTAGTTTATTCCCAGAGATACATTGGAGCACATGTACTGTCTCCTTCAGAGTTTCAGGTACCTGGAGGTCATTTATGTATAGGTTCTTTTGGTAGATAGGACATGCAGTGCCTCTCCCTTATCATTTCGACCATTTCGCACAACACCAGTGACGGGAAACACATTAGTTTCTCGCTTTTATATTATGTTTATTCTTTAGTACAACAACCACAAATTGTCAGGTGGTCTGCCATTTTTTTGCGGTAGTTTTGTACGGCCTTAGTTAGATGTCGTGCTCATGGAAAAGGGAGGGTCAACTTCCCTTTTGCTTCAGAGCTGTTTTGTTTATTTTTTGAGATGTTTCCAGAGATGAGACCTAGTTTTGTTCGACAACCTCGTAGGCCGATGTTTGAGGTCCGGATGCACATGTGGGGGTAGATGATGCCCAAGAGGGGAGACACTTTGTTTCCATCCAGGATATAACATGATTCATTGAACTTACTAGCCAGTGTTGACAGGCTGCATCCCTTCATTTTGGTCCCATGTCCTTATGTTGGCTTAGATTGGCGAGGGTTTTCCAACATCCTCTTCACAGCTGACGAGTTTTCAGATGATAGAGGTAATATTACTATTTTATTTATATTTATTCTAACACGTTCTTAATTAACTTGTTTTTATTAAATTGTGTAATGAAATTGTCTAATTATTGTTGTGTACTTGTATATATTTTGCAGACATTGGCTCTTTTGATGGTGAGGAGATTCCAGGTCCACCACATGATCCAGGTGTGGATCCTGATGATGACGATCAGGATATGGCTGATGTCGAGCATGATCATGATGAGGATGAGGCTGGTGCAATAGAGAGACATGCTCCTGCTCATAATGGTGCACTGGTGCCGCCTTTTGCTAGGCGTGGTCGACTTGAGACCAGATATAGGATGGAGTTGGCCAACCAACTCTGTGCATTGATTGTTGATGCGGGCATCAGGCCCGCTCATTACAGAGACATACAGGCCAACGATAGGCTGTTACGTATGTGGAGAAGCATGCCGCGTGACATGTGTGGCATGATGCAGCATGTTGTAGGAGCTACGACAACAGTTACATGACTCAGGAGGACTGTCCCTAGATATAGGCGTAGTCGAGCCATGACAAGTGATGGACATGAGTCTGCGAGCAATGACTCACATGCATCTCATGATCGTTCACCTCACGGCGCACCTGATGAGCATGAAAGTCCACTGGCAGCATCTGACAGTCATCATGGAGATGAGGCTGGACGATCGGCCATGTCCAGTTAGCAGCCTGCAGTTACATCCATCAGTACTAGTCATGATGATCATGAGCATGCTGGACCATCGACCACTGAGGCTGCACTATTCACTGAGCAGGCCTCCACTACTACTACTCATATTTGTGTTGTACAACCACCAGCGGATGCATCCATTAGTACTAGTGATCATGGTCATGAGCAGGCTCGACCATCGACTGTTGAGGCTGCACCCAGCTTTACTGAGCAGGCACCCACTTGTAGTACTACTATTGATGTTGTTATACTACCACCAGCACCTAATCCATGACATTTATATTACAGTTGTATATTTTTAACATTATTCAGTTATATATATATATATATATATATATATATATATATAGATATGTTCCATGTATTCTATGTTCATGTTGCAGTTGTACTTAACTTTCATGATGGTGATCATCATGATGTGGCACATATTGTTAGGTCATGTTAGATATGTTCATTTAATGTTTAGCCTACAGATAGATGTGTATATGTGATAGCATGAGTTATTTGACATATTGAGATGTATATTTTATGTTTGTGTTGTGATGATCTTAATATATAATGTTAATTTGATGTTTGAATGTGTTTAAGTTGAATATGATGTTTGTACAATGGTTATCATGATCGTGATGATGTTTATTAATTAATTTAATATTAAATGACCATGATATTTATTAAATATTATGTAGTGATTGTAATTGTAATTTTAATTTTAATTGTACGTAAAATTGTAAAATTGTATTTGTATTTGTACTTATTGTAATTTAAACTGTAATTGTATGTAAAATTTTAATTATAATTGCAATATTTAATTTATTCTAAAATGATTGTAATTGTATATATGAAAAATTGTGAAATTGTAACTGTAATTGTAATTATATGTAAAATTCTAAAATTGTAATTGTAATTTTAATTGAATTGTATGTAAAATATTTATAAAATTGTAATTGTAATTGTAAATGTAATTCTAGGTAAAATTGTAAATGTAATTGTATGTAAAATTCTAAATTTATAATTGTAATTTTAATTTAATTGTATGTAAAATATTTGTAAAATTATAATTGTAATTGTAAATGTATTTCAATGTAAAATTGTAAATGTAATTGTATGTAAAATTCTAAAATTGTAATTGTATTTGTAATTGTAATTTTAATTGAATTGTATGTAAAATATTTGTAAAATTGTAATTGTAATTGTAAATGTAATTCTATGTAAAACTGTAAATGTAATTGTATGTAAAATTAAAATTGTAATTCTAATTCTAATTGTAATTCATGTATGTGAAATTAATGTAAAATTGTAATTGTAATTTTAATTCTAATTGTAATTATTGTACTTTTAATTGAAATGGTATGTAAAATATTTGTAAAATTTTAATTCTATTAATGTGAAATGATTTTATTAAAATATTTAAATTTGTAAATTTGCAAATAATTGTAAAATAACAAATCTAGAATAATACAAATTTTTGTAACATAAAGTTTGGAAAATAATGAAAATAAATTCATGTACTTTATAATTATCATTATTTTATTATGATCTTACATACAAAAAAAAAAAGAACTTTAAATTGTCTGGTGCGCTTATCATCCTAACACGACCTGGTGCGTCGTATTAATACGATGCACCGGTGCATCACAACTCTTCTGCACCGGAAACGAATAAACCCAAAAAAAAAAACTAAATCGAAGCTTTCTTTAAGTGAAAAAAAAGCGACAATTTGAAAAATGGGCAGTAAAATATTTTCCAAAATCTAATTACATAAAATAATTCTTTAAATACTAAACACTTTTCATTATTTCACTATTTTTGCTAAAATTTTCAGCGAGATATTTGCAGGAGATAGACCTGGAGCAAGAGAGCAGGAGGGCCCTATGGAGCAGTGAAATACGTTCGAACAGAACTATTCAGACAATCAGAAATGAAACCTCTAGTGATTCAAACCCAATATCATCGAATTTGAAACCATCTCGTGATTAAATTTGATTTTTTTAAAACTTTTTTTTGCAGTTTTTTACCTTTTTCTACAGTTTTATCCATTTTTACCTTAAACCCTTCATTTTTTTGTTTTTTCCCTTTCTTCTCCCTGTTTCTGTGATTTCAGAATTAGGGTTCTTCATTTTATATTAACGTCCAACCCACGGGACGAATTGCATAGTCGAATTCCAATCCATTCGGCCATTGAGTGATTTTTTGAAAAAATATATTTTTCTTTACCGGTGCGCCCTGTGTACTATACCGCACTAGTGCTCTATATTATACAGTGCACCGTGAAATTACTGTAGTAAAAAAAAATGGAAACAAATTTTCTAAATCCATGCGTCAAACCTGAAATAGGGCACCAGTGCTCCATTTAACTAGGAAAGCACCGTACGGTGTATTGCACCATTTTTGCGGTGCGTTTATAATACCCCACGCACTCTTAGGTCTATTACACTATTTTTTACAGTGAGTTTACAATACCCAACGCACTGTACAGTGTATTATACTGTTTTGTGGTGCGTTGTTAATATCTCCACGCACCGGCGGTGGTGCGGACCTCGTGAAGGGCGCACTGGTACCTTGAGATTTATTTTCTACCTGAAAAGTTGAGAGTTTATTTATAAATATATTAATGAAATATATGGTACAGGTTTCAGATTGATAACGAAATTTTTGACAAGAGATCAGGTAACAAAAATATTTTTAACACATCAACAAAAGAAAAAAAGACAAGTTCTATGTAAATTCTTTATAAAAATATTATTTTTGAACTATATGTAAGTTTAAATAATGTGTATTGTTTACTATGTATCATGTAGAGCCACAAAATGACGAAGCTCAATATGATTATTTATGATCTAGGACCAGAAGAGCATAAAAGTTTAATGGAAAAATTGCAATAGGATGAATCAGGTGAATGAAAAAATACTATCGATCCAATATGAGTTTCTTTTTTTAATTATCATTAATAATATACTTAAAATTATTAGATAACATGTGTCAAAAAATCTACTAATTCACATCTGTTTAATGTGGTACAGGGACCAACAACCCATAAAAGGAATGTTGTTCTAAGAAAAGAAAAAAAATAAAACATGCAAATGAAAATCAGTTTCTCCTTAGCTCATCTAGAGTGATGCTGAAAGTTAACGAAAGGGGAAAAAATTTTACAAAAGTTTGAGGGATCTAGTGGAACGAATGTATAGACGTTCTTTCCAACAACAACAACATGCTTCAGATGTAATATGTAATCATTGAATTTTTCGATCATTAGGTGCAATAAATAAACAATTTAGAATTAAATATTAATTTTTAAGAATTTTCTTTCAGAAAAGAAAAGAAAATGGAACCCATTCAGCACATAAAACAGGATGACAAGGAAGAAAATGGTTCATCTCTAAGTTTGTGAGTAATTGTTACTTCCTTATAAAAACTTAACTAGATTTCATTTTTGTGTTTTTTAAGTTGTTTTACAAAAATCATCATTGAATGCCTTCAAATATGTGTTAACATACAAAGAAGAACCATCAGACGAATTGATTGAAATTGGTTAAATATGGGTTGTGGGTATATGTTGGCATATCGGAATTTAATTGTGGAATTTTTAAGCATCTATCGATCTTGTTTTACTTAGCTCCATCTATAATTTATAGAACAAAAAAATATTTTATATTAAATATATGATTTTTTATGGGTTATAAAACTTGCAGGAAACAAAGTATGGAACTGCGCCAACAGATGAAATTTTGAAAGATGGCATGGTACATAGTTTTGAAAGAATGTGTATAATTTATGAGTCAAATGTTGCTATGGTACGCCATTTTTATTTTTCGATTTACATTGATGTATATTATTTAATATTTAAATTTTCATTATTATCACCAATGTATATACACTCATTTCAGTTTATTTTTATGTTTATAGATGGAAGGTGAAGAATAAGAAAACAATCAACGCCATGAACAAAACATTCCTGAAAATAACCCAAGTCATGGAAGTAGCTCTAGCAGTGACAATAGTTCAAGCAAAGAATGATGATCACTATGTTTGGATATCAAAGCAAGGCGTTTTATTTGAAATATATATGTCTGTGAAATCATACATTTTTTTTAATGTAATGGACATAGTGTCCCAATTGAAAGACAAAGGGATACCAATAAATGTCCCATTTTGTATGATAAAGATTGTCTTATTCATATATATATATATATATATATATATATATATATATATATAATCATAAAACATGTTTTAATTTATTCTATTACATTCTCCATTGTTGCTATTGCGTTCTCCATTGTCGTTCTCAAATGCACTAATAAAAATTTAATTCATATGAATATTGTTATAAGATATATATGTGTTGACTTTTGATGAATAATGAATTTAAAAAAACCACAATAATTATGATATGATATAACAAACTAATCCAAACATCACATTCAAATGCATTAATAAAAATGTAATTAATATGAATATTGTTATAAGATGTGTCGAATTTTGATGAATAATGAATTTAAAACAATCACAATAATTGGATTGTCACAGGTCGATGTTTCTAAAAAATACAATATGAAAACCGGTGTGTTTCAGTAACTGTACACCGGTGCGTTTATGTGTCTATATGCACTGGTGCCGTTATACAATCTATGGGCACCGCACAAATACCAATACTGGTTATTAATATCGGGGCGTTTGTGTGATACTGCACACCGGGGTGTTTACGTATCTATAAGCACTGGTGCATTTTTACGATCTATGGGAACCGCACGAATACCGATACCAATTACAAATCTCGGTGCCTTTCTGTGATACAGCGCACCGGTGCGTTGATACGACTTATGGGCACTGCACAAATCCCAAGACCAATTAGAATGGCCCCGTGCGTTGTATGACCAACACTATGCCCAGTGTGATTTTACACCTAAACGTCCCGGTGCGTTGGACTGACACAGCCCCGGGGCGCCATCGGAATGTATGCATTGGTGCGTTAAAGGCATAGTAGCGCACCGATGAAAAAACATCTGTAATAACCTCCGGCCACCCATTTTTTTTAGTTGTGTTGAATTTCTATTAAAAGCTCCGTCAAAACCTCCGTAACCATAAATAGATGTTGTAGCAAATGTTTTTTTGAAAATTTTGGCCAAGTTTATAACACTAAAAACCTCCTTTATAACCTCCGCTAGAGGGTCTTTTCCTTGTAGTGTAGGTGCAGATTTTTAGTGCATACGTTGTAAGGGTTCAGGTCACACCAAAGATCAGTGTACCTTTTTTTCAGATTACATGCAAGTGGGAGGGCCAAATCCACTGCACCCCATGGAGGCTGCTGGGCCAAGTGGTACTTAAACACTATGGTGCACTAATTGCAGGGTAGATGAACGACATGATACAAACCATTTTCCTCGATTGGGAAGCTATGTGCCAATATTGAAGCAGCAATGGTGCAGGTTTTTCTCTTCAGTTGATCATGATGAGCACCACTACCGTACATTCGACCTAATGATGGATAGTGCTAACCTTTATAGACTGCATGCCGACCCATCATCACCAGCATATCCCTCTGGACGTGGAGGATCCCCAACAAGAGGAAGGGGATGGGGGAGAGGTGGAGGCATAGGTTGTGGAAGAGGACAATTAATCTACTATAACTGTGGGGATGCTGGACACTATGTGCATGGCTGCCTGAACCCTGTGCGACATTATTGTAGGTACTGCAGGAAATTTGATCATGTAATTGAAGAACGTCCTGTTTTAATTGCGAGAATGTAGGAAAAGCAATAGCAGGCACCTACGCAAAACATACAAATGGTTAAAGCTGAACCGCACGATGATGATCCAAGTGTAAACATAATTACACACAATGGTGTTGCCACCGGAGGGGATGAGGGAAAGAAGGCTGATACAAAGACATTGATCAAAAAGGTCTCTGAAAAGAAGTAAGGACTGAACCTGCAGAAGGAAAAGGAGACTTTTATTGAAGCCAAGAAGGATTTCACTGCTACAGGTGTTTCCTCATCAAATTCTATCATGGAATCAAATATTGATGATGAATTCAAACCATTCAACCTGTATTAATTTATTGTGCAATTAGAAAGAAATATAAATTATTCAATCCATGATAGACAGATGTACGGATAAATAAGCGCCTTGAATTAAGGCTATAAACAAGAACTATAAGAACAAGAAAAGAACTGTTAGGGAGATGAAAATTGGAGAATGGATCAAGTAATCTTGGACTTAGGGTTTGATGCAAAATTTATACCTAAGCAGGCCTGGCAGAATATGGGAGATCCAAAGTTGGAATGGTCCACCATTCAGCTACGCTTGGCCAATCAGTAGAAGGTCATTCCACTTAGAAGACTTCCACAGGTTCTGGTGGACATTGCTGGAGTAAAGGTACGTGCAGATTTTGAAGTGATACAAATTGTAGATGATGCAAACCCCTACCCTGCGCTGATAGGGTTTGATTGGGCCATCGATATGGGAGGAATCATCAACCTAAAGCGTAGAAGAATGATATTTGAGAATGATGGTACGTGGGTGATAGTACCACTGGACTCGATAGAAGGAGAAATATATACAGAGCTAGTGCATGAGGGAGATTATGTCGACCATATCTGTTGGATAGAATTGTGAATTACGGGTAAAACACACTTCCCTAGACAGGTGCTAATATAGAACAATAGGTTAAGGACTATACGACTACTTTTCCTAACTAAGAACATACACACATAATGGATTAGATGCTTACTTTAAATTCAAGCACTTCCAAATGATTCCTTCTGTCACTTCCATTTTAGCTTCAAATTCCAGCCGGCTGTGCAAAATATTTCCTGCAAGAATGAACACTAAACAACAGAAGATTGCAATGATACAGATGTCTATTCAAGTTAGTTTTCTAAATCAGTAAAGCGTAAACCATATACATCAACTAATACCTTGCAATATGGAAAATCAAAGCCAATACAGATGCATATAGGGAAAAGTAAGCTGTATTCTTTATTAATATAGAAGGGGAGGTTACAACCAAATGACTGATTTTGTGTAACCATCTCCAGCAGCATCCCAACCTCATCACAATGCAGATATCTCTAGAAAATTGTCACTCAAATCAATCTCCTCAATGAAAAATCCACCAGCATTTCTCTACACAAATTATTCCTTCTCAAACACTAAGTTTTGTGCTCAATTTATAGAGAGGCTAAGGTAGTTTTACAATCAATGACTTTCCAATAATAAGCAAGACATGTTCCCAATCTTGTGTATTTCAAATGGACACATGGATTCGAAGTTTGACACATGTGAACTCTTCTAGAAGGTACTAGCCAAGTGGAGATTTTGGAACGATGAGAATTTCTCTCCTAATGTGACCAACACACCCATAGATGTCGGGAAGTGCTTTGCAGAGCAGCCTTGCATGGGGCTCCCTGCATATGCAACACACTTAGTCCGTTTAGGCAGCGTTGGTGAGGTCTCATATGATATATTATAAAATTCAAACCTTGGAAACCTTTGCAAATGAAATTCTTTGATTGATCTGTCTTGTTCTTTGTCTTAGGACATATAGCAATTGAAATGTTAGGGGATGATAGACCCTATACATTGGTCCTGGAGATGATGCCCAGTTAAATAGGTCATTGGGAATGATGCCCAAATTGACCTATAACAATATCTACAAGCTCACTCTGCAGAACGAGGATTGGATAAATCCTACAAATGATGGTGTGTTGAATTGGGAAAAGGATAGTTCGTGTTTCTCAGACTCAGATGGGGAGATGGAGAACTAGTAGAATCAATTGCATGATGTTTCTGCACTGCGTTGCCTAAGGATCACTAAAATTTTTTGATGCATCTCCTCAGAGGTAAGAGAATTACCCTATTTTGATGGTTCTGGTAGTGTCGTAGTGTTTATGGAAGAATTGGAAAAGGCTGTCCGGGAAGAATGAAGGTTCTATGCACTTGATCTGGCTATGCGCGTGACCCCAACAGGTTGGTGGGATACGCACAAGGGAGTTTTTAAGGACTGGGAGGAATGTAGAAAAATGACGACATTGCGCTTTGAGCCTCCCACTACTCCACCAACTGATATTTTCTATGGTCAGGGCGACCCATGCAAGCACTTGGCCAGGTGGATGGAGGTTTGGAAGGAAAATACCAGGAACGAATGGGTTCATATGTTTGTTCATTCGTTGGGGTTGGCACTTAATACTTGGTATCTGGAAATGGAGCTACATTGAGGGACTTGCCATTGGATTATAATGACTGATGATTACCTATCAACTTTTAGCTTGGTTGGGGGATCATAGGGATTGGATGAAGCTCTGCAGGACATAGAAACTCTTGTGTTTGATGAATCATGGCCTCCAAGAGAATGTGCTGTGCCAACATGGGATACATAAATGAAAGATATTGTTAGTTGTATGAAAATTTCAGTAGAGGATAATGAAGATGATCCAAGATATATCAACATCCCTAAGTTCGAAGGAGAGTGCACAGTTGCAGGGCCCTCATTGGGAATGGTATATGTAACTAAACCTTTGAAGTTAAAGAAGCCAACATTGGGATGGAAGAAAAACTCAAATTGGCCAAAATAAAGGATTACTGGGATGATGATACAATAGGGAAGGTCGTGGAATCGCTGACAGAGTATCAAGATCTGTTTCCCACAAATTTCTCTGAGCTCAAAGGAATTGTAGGAGACTTAGGCATTATGAAGATCAATTTGAAACTAGATGCGTGCCCTGTCAAGAAATGACCATACTGATTGAATCCCACATATAAGCAGAAGTTAAAAGAAGAATTAGAGAAGATGGTTGGTGCATGCATCATTGAGCCTATGGAGTAGTATGATTGGGTGAGCCCCATGGTCATTCAAGAAAAGAAGAACAAAGGAGAGATAAGAATTTGTGTAGATCTGCACAAGATAAATGATTCATGTGTGCATGACCCCTTCCCTACTCCATTTTCAGATAAGATCCTGGATAATGTGGGAGGAAAAGAGGCTTATACTTTTACTGATGGAGAACAAGAGCACCTTGCAAGATAATGGGTGTCTTTCCAATACACTGTCATGCCGTTCAGATTGAAGAATGCACATGCGATCTTCTCGCACATAGTAGTGGCTGTGTTCAAAGAATTCATGCATAAGTTTTTGGAGGTGTATTTTGATGACTGGACAATGTTCGGGTTGGTAAAGAAGCATGTGTCATACCTGCGCATGATGCTTGACAGTTGTAGAAAGCACCTGATTTCTCTTAACTTAAAGAAATGTATATTTTGCATGCCTTTTTGAATTTTTTTGGGTCATATAGTGTGTCAGCAAGGGTTGATGGTAGATCCAGCCAAGATAGTTGTTATCATCATCCTAGAAGGCCCCACTAATTAAAAACAACCGCGATCCATTTTAGGACACGCTAGATATTACAGGAAGTTCATTCAGGGATATGCTCTGATCACTGCACCTATGGAGAAGTTATTGAAGAAGGATGTGTCATTTTTATGGGATGAGGAATTTCAAAAGAGCTTTGAGCTGCTAAAGAAAAATATGGTCACTGCACCTATTCTGATATTCCCAGAGGGGTCCAAGGTTTTTCATGTACATGTGGATGCATCTAGTATAACACTTGGGGGTTGTTTTAGTGCAACCAGGAGAAGGAGACATTCGTCACCCTGTTGATTTTTCCAGTAGGAAGCTCTCTAGTGCAGAGCGCAAATACTCAACCATAGAAAGGGGAGGATTGGCCATGGTCTATGCTATGCAAAAATACATGCACTATCTGCTAGGAGGACACTTCAAAATGTTCACTGATCATTCTGCTTTGAAATACCTAGTCAATAAGCCTGTGTTGGGGGGGGGGGGAGATTTGTAGATGGTTTCTCATGTTATTTCAGGAATATGACTTTGAAATCATTGTGAAGCTTGGAAGATTAAATGGTGGATTTGATCATTTTTCATACATCAAAAATGGGGAAGAACCAACCAGTCTGGAGGAGGGGTTACCTTATGCACAACTCTTTGCTATTAAGGTAGTTTATCTGAGCACTTTTCTGAAATTATTCACTTTCTGACCACTAGAAGTGCGCCTACTGAATATTCGGTGCATCAAAAGAAGGAGTTGGTTGCATGAGAAACTGATTTTACCCTGATTGTTGGTCAATTATATAATCTAGGAGAATATGAAGTATTAAGGAGGTATGTTTTGGAACATGAGAGATAGGATATCTTGGCTTAGGCTCATGGAGGGGTGGTAGAGGACCACTATCCAGGGAAGGATACTATGCAGAAGGTGTTGTGTGCTGGGTTATGGTGGCTCACATTGCATAGTGATACACATGCATACTGCCGAGTTTGTGATACATGCTAGAGAATGGGGAAGCCCTCGCGCAGAGATTAAATGGCACTACAGCCTCAAATGGCCCTGCATGCCTTTGATAAATGGGCTATAGATTTTGTGGTACCTATCAATCCTCTAGGAAAGAAGACTGGAGTGCACTATATCATCACTACCACATATTATGTAACCAGATGGGCATAAGCTAAGGTAGTCAAGGATTGTACTACAGATAATCCTGCGCACTTCATTTTTGAACAAATTTTGACTAGGTTTGGATGTCCGAAGATACTGATGAGTGATATAGGTACACACTTTTTTAATGAACCATTGAAGCTCTGACAAAGGAATTTCAGATCCATCACCAAAAGAGTACCCCTTATCACCCTTAGGAAAATGGTGTAGTAGAAGCTTTCATTTTTTTTTTTGGAAAATGCACTCACAAAGATTCGTAATGCAAATTGGAATGATTGGGACGTGCACATCCCTTCTGTGTTATAGGCTTATAGGACCACACACAAAGTTGACTGGGAAAACACCTTTCAGGATGGTCTATGGGCAAGAAGTGATCATGCCAATGGAATATATCGTCCCGAGCCTGCACATCGTAGCATTCACTAATATGGCTGTGCCTGACATCATGGAGGAACGTCTTGCGTAGTTGGTTGCCTTAGAGGAGGATCAATTCATTGCTAACTTCCATCAGCATGTGCAGAAGGCGTGCAAAAAGGCCTGAAATGATAGGCACATAAGACAAAAGGTGTTTAAGGAGGAAGAATTAGTCTTATTATATGAAAATCAGTTTGTGCGCCACCCATAGAAGTTCTGGAAACATTGGTTGGGGCCATACATTGTGAAGGAAATCATCGATGGAGGTGCGATGTGCTTGGCCACGTTGCATAGTGAGAACCTTCCCAGATACTTCAATGGAAGCCACGTGAAGCTGTATAGGGAAAATCCTATGCTGACCAAATGACTATATGGCTAGAGAATCAAAATCCATTTGTCTGCATGTGGCGCAGAGGGAATGTGTAGACAAGTGCCACAGGAGTGTAGAGGTGATGCGCAGGAGGAAAAACTAGCCGTTGGAACAGTGAAACTGGGTGAAAAAGTGATTTTACCGTTGGATGGAGTGGGTTTATATGCATTTAATGAGGTAATATTATAGTATTTTTGACCATTTTTATGAAGGTAAGTTGCATTTAATGGAGATCTAACCATTTTCACATTGGATAGCCTATAAAAGGAAGGGCGTAGGTCACATTTGGTTCCTTTTCTTTCTGAGTACGTTGCACCTTGAGCCTATCTATGAATTGCGTTGTCATCTTATCTGTAAGAACTGTATGTCTAGAAGAGATACCCCCACATCTAACGTAAGTAATCCAGATTTTATCTTTCATCCAAGATTGACGGCCACCAATCCCAAGAACGTGCCTTCTGAGGAGCACTCTGTGCCTCTCACAGCGTCGACAGAACCAGGGTCCGATGATGTCCAAGAAGTGGTGCTTGAGGTTGAAGAAGTGGTGTCTATGCCAGCTAATGGAAAAGGAAAAATGATAAAGGGGTCCTCTTCGAAGTCGTGAACCTCTCCTAGGAATGTGAAATCCCCATGCCAGGCTATGAAGGATAGGTCTCCTATCGGTGATCCTACGAAGACACCAATGAGTTCCACTGAGGAGGCCGTGCTTGTTGAGCCAATCTCATGGCAGCCACCGTATTTCAAGCCACACAGACCCTTTGTGTGCATGCCAAATAATGTAGACGTGGTGAGGGATTACCTTTAGATGCCGCTAGTCCTGCAAGCCATCCCCCTTATTGAACATATGTTTGGAAAAATCCCCCATGTCAAGTTTGATGATTGTGATTTAGAAAATGAGGAGACATTCCTTGAGTTGGCATCGAAATATTACCTAGAGCATGTACTCTATGATGATGTAGTGAAGGTTGAGCCTATACTGTGGGTGTGCGGGCTGAGCAACACTGGGATCATCAATCTGCTGAGGATTCCTCACTTTGGGAGGTACCCTATCTGATCAGGAGATCAAAGTCCCTTGTAGAAACATGCTCAAAAATGAAGTTGCTCAGAATTTCTCCGAAATAGATCGACTGGAAAGAGCTCGGCGATACGATCCCAACGTCGTGAACGGCACTCAAATCCATTGCCGTATGAAGAAGATATTCAGCTTTAAAGATCCGCCAATTTTAATTAAAAAAGGCCAAAATTGACTTTATAAAATATTTTTTATTTAAAAAAAGAATATTCCACAGAATATTCTGGGAATATTCCGTGGAATATTCCACAGAATATTCTACGGAATATTTCGCTTAAGGCCAATTACAGAGTGCCACGTGGCTAGCCCGGAGGCCGCCACGTGGCCCCAAGGCGGGTTGGAATGAATTGCATTGGCATTCAAAAATTATGTGTTGGTCGCGGTGAGGTTTGAACATGGGTCGGGCGGACAACAACGCAACGGCCTAATCGTTGGACCATGGTGTTAGTTCTTGTTTAAACTTGGCAATGACTTTGTATTTAACCTTTGATGTTGGCTTGTGCGGGGCCCGAAAGGGGGCCAGCCCCCTACACGACATGACCTCCGTCCAGAACCCTGGGCTTCAAATAATGGCGCGCAACCGTTTGGGTATGGTCCCATGGAAACAACACTTGGAGCGGGCACGATTTTTTTTATTATATGGTTTAACATTTAAAACCTTCCGCATTAAACTCCAGTTTTAAACCTTCTCCGACAGGCCCGGTCACGTGGGCTTATCCGTTAGCCCCCTCTAACTGGCAGAAAATTGGCGGAGTGCCAAAATTTTAGCGCCGGCTCCATATTTGTCGGGCTATCTGGTAGTCCACCAGATTTAACTGGAGTTTTTTTAGGCCAACTGGCAGTTGGAGTAAATGAGCCATAACTTTGGCTAGGAAAGTCCTTTTTGGACGAATTGTTTTTTGATTCGGGGGTAATTGATCATTCTAGAGCTTTTGGGAGTGTTTTTAGAGCCATTAGGGCATTATAACAAAGAATTTACCAGCGTTTTTGGTCGTGGAGCCACCAGGGCCTAAGGGAAGAAGAGATGTTTTGGACTACCTTCATCCAATGGAGGTGTTTGTTTAGTCATTTTATACTGATTTGAGCCTTCTGAATCTTAATTTACAGTTTATTTTTCCATTTGAGGCTTCTATACAGTTGTATTCACATTTTGAGCATTTAATCAAAAAGGAAAAAGCCTAATTAGAGGCTTTTGGACCCAGCGGAGGTAGCCCAAGAGAGGGGTGAACCGCTTAAACAATTATTTGCTGTCATACTGTATAATTTTGCTGCATATTTTTAGATTCTGCTCCTTTAAACAATAAATTTTTATAAGCAAACTTTTCCCAAGCAGGTTTAAACAGTGAATAAAATTTATTAGTTCATCTTCAAACCATTATAATTTATTTGCAGAATATGTATACTTGCCTATTCACACATTAAAGCTGGATCAATGAATAATTTGCACTTAAAAAAAATACTTTCATTGATCGGATCTCAGTGATTACATTTTATTTCTTTAGGCAGAGTCTGTAGAAGGGCCAGGTAGCCTCCGGATTCATCCTTTCTTTGAAAGGTGAAATATCCGGTGAATGCCCCTACAGTCAATCTCTGTATGAGAAATACTTTGTTCTCACAATTTTAGATCAGGTTGGTATCGGAGCTCAAGGTTTTTCTTAAGAGTTTGTGAAATTTGTGCAAGTAAATTGTATTATTCTGCAAAATTTGATGCTTACTAGGCTGAAATTACAAAGAGGGGAAGGTCAATTGGTTAGAGAACAAGTTAATCCTCAACCAAGGAGGGCTAGAGTGCCATTACATCCACCTTCCATTTCATCCTTAGTAGCCTTTGAATCAGCCACAAACATGTCATCCAGAGAAGGAGAAGTACATGAGGAAATGGATCCCAAGGAAGAAGAAAGAGTCTTTAGAAAAGCTTTCTTGGACTTGACTGAGATGGTTAGGATCCTATACCAGGAGAGAAATGATAGGATTGTTGGAGAAGGGTCTAGAAACCAAAGAGAAGAAGGAGATTCTTCAGGAGGGAAGAAAGACAAAGATGAGTCTAAGAAAGGGAATGGAGGAAATGGTGATCCTTCATCTCCATCGTCATCCTCTTCCTCCACATCATCCTCTTCAACTTCTGTTAATCAGTCACACAAAACAAAAACATCTCTTAAAAATCCTTCGTTAAAGCTTGATGTAAAGTTTGAGTTGCCAATGTTTAATGGTGATGTGAATGCAGAAAAATTGGATAACTGGATTAGACAGCTGGAAGTCTATCTAAGAATTCAGAATTTGCATGATGATGACACAAAAATCCAATTAGCCTCTTTGAGAATGGATGGAGCAGCTTTGGTTTGGTGGGAAGCCAAGACTAGAGAGGAGATTAAAAAGCATGGTAAGATAACTCTAACATGGAATGAGTTTATTACTGCTATTAAGAAACAATTTTATCCTCTTGCTCATATTCAGAAAGCAATCATGAATTGGAAAAATTTTAGGCAACTTAAGGGTCAAAATGTGCAAGATTATACCCAAGAGTTTAGAAGGAGAGCACTTCTACTTGGAGTAGACTTACAAAGTCAAGAAACCTTGTTGAAATAAATAGGAGGTTTGCACAATTATCTGCAACATAATATTCTAATGTTCAATCCTACCAGCTTAGATGAAGTCTATGTCTAGGCTACACATTTAGAAGCTAGAGGAAAGAATGCTTTTGATGCTTTTGATGAGGATAGTAATTTAAAAAACAAAGGAAAAAAGAGAGTTGCAAATTCAAGAAAGGACAAAGGAAAGTTCTTTTGCAAGAACTGTTCAAAGACAAGTCATGATGAAGATCATTGTTGGAAACTTCATCCTGAACTGAAACCAGAAAAATACAAGAACAAAAGCAAGACCAAAGAAAAAGAGAAAATTGTAGCAACAGTTGAGCAAGACTTAGGGTCAGACTTAGGAGATGAGACAAAAATCATAGGCATGGTTTTAAAGAACATTAAGGGGAAATAAGTGGTGCAAGACACAATTCCCAGTTCTAGCTCTTTGAATTGTCACAAAGATACTCATGATGAAAAGTGGAGGATAGAGCTTTTCCATGTGAGGGTAATTTCAAAACATACCAAAATTGACACACTATTTGACAGTGGGTCACAAGCGAATCTTATATCTGAAGACTTGGTCAATCAGCTTAAACTTGAGACCATTCCACATCTGAAGCCTTATCCACTTGGATGGATATGCAAGGATGCTAATTTGCAAGTTTCAAGGAAGTGCATATTGCGCTTTGCAATAACTTCACACTTTATTGACACAGTGGAACTTGATGTGGTGCCACTTGATATCTCTGGTATTGTTTTGGGAAGTCCTTATTTGTTTGACAGGAAGGCCATCTTTCATCGCCATGAAAACATTCAAAGATGGTAAAGAGTACATTGTGAGAGCTCACAAGAAGAAGCTGGAATCTTCTTTACTCCATGCATGTCAATTGAAAAGACTGGTTAATGCAAGTCAAAGTCTAACTTTGTTAATGTTGAAACGACCAGATTTTGAGCATTCGCCTTTTTATGATGTTGCTAATGATTTGTATCAGTTTGATAATAGTTTGTCTTGAAAAAAGATGATGTTATGTTGCAAAAATTACCTTTTGGGTCAGCCAATGCAGAAAATGAAGTGTCAAAACAAAGCAGTGCAAGCAAGAAGGACACACAATTCAGCATGGGAAAAAGTTGGTTTCAGAATGGTACAATTCGCCATGGGAACAGTTTGCAAGGTGAAAGTCATTTTAAGTCTTTCTGGAAGTTTGATCAATGTAGAGAAAGTTTTTTTTCTGCAGATTACAATTGCTGTTCTGCAAATTTTAATCATTTCCATCATGACTCCATCAATCTTAGCAATGGTAGATCAGTTAATTCCAGAGACACGTTATCATTTTCTCAAAAGCTTCAGTTGATGAAATCGGGTAGATTTCAGTTATTCAAGGGTGGAAGAGTGGAGAATCAGTCTCCACATCATCAGTTTTAGTAATCAGAAAGCTTTTGAGGGTCCAAAAGCTTCCCATTTGGGAGGTGTGATCAGGAGATCAAAGTCCCTTGTAGAAAAATGCTCAAAAATGAATTTTCTCAGAATTGCTCTGAAACAGATTGAATGGAAAGAGCTCGGAAATATGATCCCAACGCCGTGAACGACACTCAAATCCATTTCCGTATGAAGAAGATATTCAGCTTTAAATATCCACCAATTTCAATTAAAAAAGGCCAAAATTGACTTTATAAAATATTTTTTATTAAAAAAAAGAATATTCCACAGAATATTCTGCAGAATATTCCGCTTGCGGCCAGTTACAGAGCGCCACATGGCTATCCCGGAGGCCTCCACGTGGCCCCAAGGCAGGTTGGAATGAATTGCATTGGCATTCAAAAATTATGTGTTGGTCGCGGTGAGGTTTGAACATGGGTCGGGCGGACAACAACGCAATGGCCTAACCGTTGGACCATGGTGTTAGTTCTTGTTTAAACTTGGCAATGAATTTGTATTTAACCTTTGATGTTGGCTTGTGCGGGGCCCGAAAGGGGGCCAGCCCCCTACACGACATGACCTTCGTCCGGAACCCTGGGCTTCAAATAATTGCGCGCAACCGTTTGGGTATGGTCTCGTGGAAACAACACTTGGAGCGGGCACGGTTTTTTATTATTATATGGTTTAACATTTAAAACCTTCCACATTAAACTCCAGTTTTAAACCTTCTCCGACGGGCCCGGTCATGTGGGCTTATCTGTTAGCCCCCTCTAACTGGCAGAAAATTGGCGGAGTGCCAAACTTTTAGCGCCAGCTCCATATTTGTCGGGCTATCTGGCAGTCCACCAGATTTAACTGGAGTTTTTTTAGGCCAACTGGCAGTTGGAGTAAATGAGCCATAACTTTGGCTAGGAAAGTCCTTTTTGGACGATTTTTTTTTTGATTCGGGGGTAATTGATCATTCTGGAGCTGTTGGGAGTGTTTGCAGAGCCATCAGGGCACTCTAACAGAGAATTTACCAGCGTTTTTGGTCGTGGAGCCACCAGGGCCTAAGGGAAGAAGAGCTGTTTTGGACTACCTTCATCCAATGGAGGTGTTTGTTTAGTCATTTTATACTGATTTGAGCCTTCTGAATCTTAATTTGCAGTGTATTTTGCCATTTGAGGCTTTTATACAGTTGTATTCACATTTTGAGCATTTAATCAAAGAGGAAAAAGCCTAATTAGAGGCTTTTGGTCCCAGCAGAGGTAGCCCAAGAGAGGGGTGAACTGCTTAAACAATTATTTGCTGTCATACTATATAATTTTGCTGCATATTTTTAGATTTTTCTCCTTTAAACAGTAAATTTTTATAAGCAAACTTTTCCCAAGCAGGTTTAAACAGTGAATAAAATTTATTAGTTCATCTTCAAACCATTATACTTCATTTGCAGAATATGTATACTTGCCTATTCACACATTAAAGCTGGATCAATGAATAATTTTCACTTAAAAAAAATACTTTCATTGATCGGATCTCAGTGATTACATTTTATTTCTTTAGGCAGAGTCTGTAGAAGGGCCAGGTAGCCTCCGGATTCATCCTTTCTTTGAAAGGTGAAATATCCGGTGAATGACCCTACAGTCAATATCTGTATGAGAAATACTTTGTTCTCACAATTTCAGATCAGGTTGGTATCGGAGATCAAGGTTTTGCTTAAGAGTTTGTGAAATTTGTGCAAGTAAATTGTATTATTCTGCAAAATTTGATGCTTACTAGGCTGAAATTGCAAAGAGGGGAAGGTCAATTGGTTAGAGAACAAGTTAATCCTCAACCAAGGAGAACTAGAGTGCCATTACATCCACCTTCCATTTCATCCTCAGTAGCCTTTGAATCAGCCACAAACATGTCATCCAGAGAAGGAGAAGTACATGAGGAAATGGATCCCAAGGAAGAAGAAAGAGTCTTTACAAAATCTTTCTTGGACTTGACTGAGATGGTTAGGATCCTATACCATGAGAGAAATGATAGGATTGCTGGAGAAGGGTCTAGAAACCAAAAAGAAGAAGGAAATTATTCAGGAGGAAAGAAAGAAAAAGATGAGTCTAAGAAAGGGAATGGAGGAAATGGTGATCCACCATCCCCATCATCATCCTCATCCTCCACATCATCCTCTTCAACTTCTGAAAATCAGTCACAAAAAACAAAAACATCTCTTAAAAATCTTTTGTTAAAGCTTGATGTAAAGTTTGAGTTGCCAATGTTTAATGGTGATGTGAATGCAGAGAAATTGGATAACTGGATTAGACAGCTGGAAGTCTATCTAAGAATTCAGAATTTGCATGATGATGACACAAAAATCCAATTAGCCTCTTTGAGAATGGATGGAGCAACTTTGGTTTGGTGGGAAGCCAAGACCAAGGAGGAAATTAAAAAGCATGGTAAGATAACTCTAACTTGGAATGAGTTTATTATAGCTATTAAGAAACAGTTTTATCCTCTTGCTCATATTCAGAAAGCAATCATGAATTGGAAAAATTTTAGGTAACTTAAGGGTCAAAATGTGCAATATTATACCCAAGAGTTTAGAAGGAGAGCACTTCTACTTGGGGTAGACTTACAAAGTCAAGACACCTTGTTGAAATACATAGGAGGTTTGCACAATTATCTGCAACATACTATTCTAATGTTCAATCCTACCAACTTAGATGAAGTCTGTGTCCAGGCTACACATTTAGAAGCTAGAGGAAAGAATACTTTTGATGAGGATAGTAATTTCAAAAACAAAGGAAAGAAGAGAGTTGAAAATTCAAGAAAAGAAAAAGGAAAGTTCTTTTGCAAGAACTGTTCGAAGACAAGTCATGATGAAGATCATTGTTGGAAGCTTCATCCTGAACTGAAACCAGAAAAATACAAGAACAAAAACAAGACCAAAGAAAAGGAGAAAACTGTAGCAACAGTTGAGCAAGACTTAGGGTCAAACTCAGGAGATGAGACAAAAAGCATAGGCATGGTTTTAAAGAACATTAAGGGGAAAGAAGTGGTGCAAGACACAATTCCTAGTTCTAGCTCTTTGAATTGTCACAAATATACTCATGATGAAAAGAGGAGGATAGAGCTTTTCCATGTGAGGGTAATTTCAAAACATACCAAAATTGACACACTATTTGACAGTGGGTCACAAGCGAATCTTATATCTGAAGACTTGGTTAAGCAGCTTAAAATTGAGACCATTCCACATCCAAAGCCTTATCCACTTGGATGGATATGCAAGGATGCTAATTTTCAAGTTTCAAGGAAGTGCATATTGCGCTTTGCAATAACTGCACACTTTATTGACACAGTGGAACTTGATGTGGTGCCGCTTGATATCTCAGGTATTGTTTTGGGAAGTCCTTATTTATTTGACAGGAAGGCCATATTTCATCGCCATGAAAACAAGTATCACTTGTTCAAAGATGGTAAAGAGTACATTGTGAGAGCTCACAAGAAGAAGCTGGAATCTTCTTTACTCCATGCATGTCAATTGAAAAGACTGGTTAATGCAAGTCAAAGTCTAACTTTGTTAATGTTGAAACGACCAGATTTTGAGCATTCGCCTTTTTATGATGTTGCTAATGATTTGTCTCAGTTTGATAACAGTTTGTATTTGAAAAAAGATGATGTTATGTTGCACAAATTACCTTTTGGGTCAGCCAATGCAGTGAATGAAGTGTCAAAGCAAAGCAGTGCAAGCAAGAAGGACACACAATTCAGCATGGGAAAAAGTTGGTTTCAGAATGGTAGAATTCGCCATGGGAACAGTTTGCAAGGTGAAAGTCATTTTAAGTCTTCTGGGAAGTTTGATCAGTGTAGAAAAATTTTGTTTTCTGCAAATTACAATTGTTGTTCTGCAAATTTTAATCATTTGCATCATGACTCCGTCAATCTTAGCAATGGTAGATCAGTTGATTCCAGAGACATGTTATCATTTTCTCAAAAGCTTCAGTTGATGAAATTGGGTAGATTTCAGTTGTTCAAAGGTGGAAGAATGGAGAATCAGTCTCCACATCATCAGTTTCAGTAATCAGAAAGATTTTGAGGGTCCAAAAGCTTCCCATTTGGGAGGTGTGATCTGGAGATCAAGTCTCTTGAAGAAAAATGATCAAAAATGAAGTTGCTCAGAATTGCTCCGAAATAGATCGACTGGAAAGAACTCGTCAATACAATCCCAATGCCGTGAACGGCACTCAAATCCGACGTCATATGAGGAAGATATTCAGTTTTGAATTTTCTCAATTTCAGTTAAAAAAGGCCAAAATTTGACTTTGGGAAAAAATATATTTTTATTAAAAAAAGAATATTCCACAGAGTATTCTGGGAATATTCTGTGGAATATTCCACAGAATATTCTGCAGAATATTCTGCTGGTGGCCAATTAAAGGGTGCCACGTGGCCAGCCCGGAGGCCGCCACGTGGCCCCAAGGCGGATTGGAAATGTGCATTCAAAAGTTTTTATATGGCCACGGTGAGGTTTGAACATGGGTCACGGCGGAGGCAACCCAACGGTCTAACCGTTGGACCATGGTTTGATTCTTGTTTAAACAATGCAACACATTTATATTTGAATGTGAATTTTGTTTTGGGCGGGCCCAAAAGGGGGCCAGCCCCTAAGGGCCAGCCCCCTCCGCATGTAACTATCCGCTCAGAACCCAGAGCTAATGCAGTTGGCACGTAACAGGTTCGGAGCATTGGGTCACGTGGAGCAGAATTCCACTAAATATGTGGTTTTGTATTAAAGTTTCCACCGTTTAAACCTTATGTTATGCCGATTAAAACTCGAGTTCAATTGATACCTGCCAACGGTTAAGGACGCATGGGCTTATCCACTAGCCCCCTTCCTCTGGTGGAATATTCGGTGGAACCCCCAAATATAGCGCCGAGCACTAATTTGTCGGACTTAACTGGCAGTGTCTCCACATTTAGTGGAGCTTGTTTAGGCCAAACTGGCAGTTGGAGTAAAAGTGCCATAACTTTGGCTAGGAGAGGCCTTTTGATAAGATTTTTTTTTGGATTTTGGGTGTAGAGATCATTCTGGAACTGTTGGAAGTGTTTGAAGAGCCATCAGGGAATTCTAACAGTGAATTTACCAGCTTATTTGGTCGTGGAGCCACCAGGGCCTAAGGGAAGAAGAGCTGTTTTGGACTACCTTCATCCAATGGAGGTGAATGTTTAGTCATTTTAGACTGATTTGGGCCTTCTGAATCTATTTTTGCAGTGTATTTTTCCATTTGAGGCTTCTATACAGTTGTATTCACATTTTGAGCATTTAATCAAAGAGGAAAAAGCCTAATTAGAGGCTTTTGGACCCAGCGGAGGTAGCCCAAGAGAGGGGTGAACCACTTAAACAATTATTTGCTGTCATACTGTATAATTTTGCTGCATATTTTTAGATTCTGCTCCTTTAAACAGTAAATTTTTATAAGCAAACTTTTCCCAAGCATGTTTAAACAGTGAAAAAATTTTATTAGTTCATATTCAAACCATTATACTTCATTTGCAGAATATGTATACTTGCCTATTCACACATTAAAGCTGGATCAATGAATACTTTGCACTTAAAACAAATACTTTCATTGATCGGATCTCAGTGATTACATTTTATTTCTTTAGGCAGAGTCTGTAGAAGGGCCAGGTAGCCTCCGGATTCATCCTTTCTTTGAAAGGTGAAATATCCAGTGAATGCCCCTACAGTCAATCTATGTATGTGAAATACTTTGTTCCCACAATTTTAGATCACTATCACCACTATGTGCATGTGCCAATTGCTAGAAATAGTGCGTGAGGGATGCCTATATCATATTCAATGATGGATTCCAATATATGCCTCGCTAATCCACCGGAACACTGGCCTGCCCAAGAAGGGCCCTCATCCTATGGAAAGTTTCAGAAAGAGAAATTCTCTCAAGGTTGCTGTGAAGGTGAAGAAAGATTACTGGGTTGGACGAGATGCCTGGGGGTGCAGCAGATTGCAAACCAGAGTGTGTGCCTAGGAACCTTAGTCCTAGGCTGCAAATTTATGCACAAGTGTCGCCCAAAGACAGTCCCTGCACATGTGATTGCATTAGCAGGATAGTGCGAGAAGGGGGTTAGATACAACTGGTCCCAATATATTTTCCAGGAATTTTGGACAACGTGCACGAGGCGCGGAAGAAGGAAAGAAGTTCTTCTACTCTTGACTATTGTTACTGATTGCGCTGGTAGTCTAAGAGACAACAGAGGGTGCAATATTCCTTGAGTTGGAGCCTAATGTATGTGAGGGCGTGCGCTACACCAATATATGGGATTCAGCCGACCCCAAGTGAGTAAAGGAGAACAAAACATTTTGGGTGCTATTTGAGGGCGCGCTGACCGCAAAAATCCATTCACGGCCCAGATTATCCCCCGCGGTGTATGAGAATTATAAGACCATTGCAGAATTTCAGATTACCATGCACCATGTGCAGGTCAGGGCACATAACGATCCGATCTGTTATAGATTTCCCTTCATGGTGACCGAAGCTGAGATCGATGAGGTCATTGTGACCTGTCCTGCAGCATGGAAAGTTGGGCTTGGCTCCACCCAACCCATTACAACATCTACTTCAGGAAAAAGAGACAAATCTGGGAGACAAAGAGAAAGAAATTGAGCCGCGCACTGAAACATATACAGAAACAGGCGCAGAAAAGGACGGTGAAAAGGATCCTGAGCAGGAAGCAGAAAAGGACATGAAGAAATATCTTAGAGGTGAAGCTGATGTAAACCTTGGAGGCCTTGATGGGTTGGATGTAATTGGTGTAGAATCTCTGTGCGACACAAAGCGTGGTGCAGAAACCCCCAAGGGTCCATGAAATAAGAGAAAGGGCTCTAAGGCTGGAGGCCTAGAAGAGGTCACCCTGATAGAATATGACCTGGACAAGATAGCAGATGCATTCACATCTACCTTTGAAGATAGATGGATTGCCATGGAAGAGCAGTACAAGGCTGCAGTCGAGGCATTACAATATGGATTACAAGTACTCTAGTTGAAGACCGAAAATATACAAGCGAGCATGAATCAAGCGAGGCCGATTAAAGAAAGCCTGCCTACAACAATGATAATCACCACAACAGACAACAATATCTGCCCCTTCCCAGGCACAAAAATCACTTTGGAGTAGCCAGAACTGCGTGCGCAGGTGCTGACCTGCCTAGAGGTCAGGATAGATCTCTCCATGTTTATGAGTGGAAAGCTACATGCTATTCAAACCATCATCACTAATGAGATGTAGTGCAGGGAGGTGTGCGTGCAACAACAATTGAGCGACATGGAGAAGAAGGTTGCAGATAAAACTAAAGAGTCAATCCAAGCCCAGACAACGCAACAGGAGGCTGTAGCGCAATGAGCAGAGCTCGAGCATTTGATTGAAAGATTGTGCCGTGACCTCCCAGAGGTAGAAATTTCTGCATTAGCCGTGGCACAGGTAAAATTTGAGAGTCTAGTAGCTGTGCTAAAGGCTTCCCAATAAGAGGTGAAGATGGTAAAAGTAGAGTTCAAACAACAGATTGTAGCATTGCAAGCTAAGCTGTAGCTGGAGACTCACCCTGAGGTGCGCGCGCAGCGAGCAGCCTTGGTGAAGGAAGCATCAGAAAGTACCGCTTCCACTGTCAACAAGGGCTTCGTGCTACTCGAAACAAAAATGGGACTATGTACATTTGTGCAGAAAAATCCACTAGTCAAAAATATTTCTCAAGAATTACGTGCTAAGGAGTAGGAATTTGATGACCTCCAGGAGGCCTTGCCCACTTTTGTCCCTGATCAGCGCATGGCCCACTTATAGACGAGTCAAATCTTGAACGATGAAGTAGAGGAGCTGCAGAGGAAGAAAGAAATCATGACAGAGCACATGAAGCCATGGGCTGACGAGGCAATGAAACTATCACAGGGCCTGGATGCAACTGTCAAGAATTTGAACCATACTTATCAAAGCATCAACCTAGCCATAGAATGGCTGACATCACAGAAGCTAGTAGACACAAAACAAAGTGTATTTGATTAGAGCGTGAGAATCTTGGTGCCCTTTGTTGCTACTATTGAAGAATTATAGACTAAGATGAAGAACCCAGCACTGCTGTATACTCGGGATGAGTCACAGGATTACGTTGGGGTGCTGTTGGAGCGGGGTCCCCTAGGAACGAATTTTGGGGTAAAAATTTAGTATTTTTAAAATTTAAGTCGTGCGCGCTATGCGAAGCATAGGTCAAGGATCTTTGGGGCGAGTCAAAGCCCCTCATGAGTTGTAATGGGCAAAAGGGTAGAACTAGGGGCTGAAAACGACAGTTTTTAGACCTTAGATGAGCACAGGCTAAATATATAAATAGGAGTCTAGATTGAGTCAAGAATAAGTAGTGATAAGAAGTCTGAACTATGTTTTGATGTTCTGAGCTAAGAAGCAGATTTTTCTGGGTTAGAAGGCTCCTGATGGCTATGTGCGCAGAGACCTCAGTCCTACTGTGTGCGGACCCCGCTGGCTATGTGTGCGGGTAGAATGAAAGTATTGTAAGGAAGATCTAAACTGTAAATGGATAAAGGAATGTTTTGGACTAAATCTGAGTATCAAATCCATCTTCCTTTTACTTTATGATCTGTTTCTGCATGTTATTTTTATTTAATGTGTTATCTATGTTGGGATCGATTGCGTAAGTATTTTTTGCCTTAGATGAATGATAAATGAATGGATCTATTGTTTTTGAACATAAATGTTATGCATTAAATATTATTGAAAGGATTGCAGGATCTGTGTTTGTGCGCGCGCAGGGTAACCTGTGTAAATTGACCTAAATATTTCTGGATAGGGTTTCTGGTAAGGGCTTCTATTGCGAAGGTTAGATCAAAACTATTTTAGATCTGAATACACCCACATCATTTAATTCTCTCTCAGGGTGTGGAAACTTGGTTCCAACACCCCCCCATACTGCTTCGGGTGAGACTTTGACTTGCGAAAGTAAGTCACTGCCGAAAGGGCCAATAGTAAGAGGGTTTTGTTGGTTATGTTAGGTCCCCACAATTTTTTAGATTGGTGAGAACAAATGAAAATGGGTAACATCAAAACAATCTTTGGAGTCCTAGGAACTAGCTTTCCTGGACTCAGAGAGGGCTCTCTCTATGCTTATGTAAAGGATTTAACTTGTTTGATTTTAGGCTAGTTATAGGGATTAGGGTTTGCTTGTTTGTTTGTTTGGTTGGATAAGTTGTCAAGAAGAATAGGTAGAGTAAAGGAGGATCAATCCATTGGGATATGGAGTCTGCAAATATTTTGAAGAGTGCAAAAATAGTTCAAGGGTGTTTCATAGGGCAAGTAAATAGGGCCAAATGGATCTAAGTAGGTTTTGAGTGAGTGAAATTAACATGGAGAAGTGAAATATAGTAGTTAAGGGGAAATCAAGGATCCTTTAACAAACTAATAACAGGGAAAATCTTTTAGCATGATTAGCATAGTAAAAAATTGAAGAGCAATGAAGGATTCTTCAACCAAACAATACTAAGCAGACCTTAGAGCAACATATGAGTAAACTTAGAGAGCAGTTAATTATTCTCTGAAACTTACTTGCAAAAAATTATATTTTTAACATAACATCTCAGTAAAACTAAAGAGAATTGAAGAATTCATTAGTTAAACTTTAAGGAAGAAAACACAAAGATCAAAGGATGCAGACAAAGCAGGGTGCCAAAAAGACATATCCTACTCTAAGATTTCTATGCCATGATCAAAGAAACATAATGAGAACTGAAGAAAACATGTACAAAGGTGGAATACATCACCATTCAACAGAGCTTTATGAATCCTAAGAATGAGCTCGATCCACAGCTGCTCAGTCCCAAGGCATCACAAGACACCAAAGCCGATTTCAAAAATAAACTCAGAGTCTATATCATATTATCCTTAGCAACCAACCAACAACTACAATGAGGCCTTAAGGTTCTATTTAACTAGAAAATGAGGAGGTGGAAACCCTAAGAGGCTTCTAAAAGCCATAAATACACCATAAATGTCATTTATGTCCAAAGAGGCCATGCAAGGCCCAAGGCACATAATAACTATTGAAATAAATGAAATATAACTTAAACATAACTTCTTAATCAAATCTGGAGTGATTTTCCCAAAAAATCTCGAAAATATCCTTCAATGTGTTTTGTTGAATTTTTTGCAAGGGGTCAGCTTCAGAGGTTTGAAGGCGCAGCGCCTACACAGGAAAATTGGGTCCTCTTGTAGCCAAGTTTTGAAGGCCTTCCCGATGTCAGAATTGGCTCCGTGATGGCTCGTTGGAAAGCTCGTTGAGTCTAGTTTCCAGAAATGACCTTGGTTTTATGATTATGCTCCATTAACCTATTCAAAAAGAAAATATCTCAAGGCTGCTGAAGGCGCAGCGCCAACCCTGAAAACATGGCAGAAAGGTGAAAATTGGCATGTTTTTGGGCCTTTTGAGGGACCAAAAATTCTCCAAATGCTCTGAAATAGTCATGATGTCCTTGGGCTGATGAATCCAAAAATGTAAACTTTACCTCCATTGAATTCCTGTAGGAAAAAGCGTAGCACCAAGGGTGCTACGCTTTTGGCCCTTAATATCAGTCAAAAAACCAAAAATGTCAAAAATTTTCCAAAATTTGGAATTATCTTCCTCATGGGGTTTGGGATGCCTGTAGATAAGCTTAAACAAGGATTCAAAGGTTTTATTTGTCTTTTTCCTCTTTGAGTGCTTGAATTTTGGCAAGGGCTCCTTTGAGCTTGGCCCTTGCAAATTTGTTCCTCAAGGCATAGTGCTTGGCCAAGGTCCCTTTGTGTCTTCTTCAACTACTTGTTTTCATCCTTGTAATGCTTAATGATATAATTTTCCATGCCAATCTTTATTTGTAGATCCCTATCTATGCATCCTTACTTTGGAGCAAGATTCTTGTAATCCTCTCCTCATCTTCATTTTCACTGTCAAGGTCAATGAATTGGCACTCTTGTTTAGTTTGATGCTTGCCTTTCTTATCTCCAATAGTGACCTTTTCCTTGCCTTTGTCAATCTTATTTGTTTATATAGAAGGCATGGCCCCTTGCCTTTTAGAGGCATCAAACACATGCCTTTATCCTCTTTGGTATGTCAAAGGAAGAGGTTCAACTCTTCTCATTTTAGTGTCATATGTTTTGTTTCCATCATTGTGGTCATCTTTGTTTGTCTCACTTATTCATTTGTATCCTTCATGCTGACATCACTGCCCTTTCTTTAGCTATCTTCATGATCACTATGAACTTCACTGTAATTTGTTTCACTTATGTCAGCTTCTTCATTACCTTGACTGCTGCTTACCTCATTATCTCCAATATCAGCCTCACTATTTACCTCTTCACTGATTTCTGCACTATCATCATTAACATTGTTAGGAGTGTTACATAACATTTTTTCAATGTCCCTGCAATCCCCATCTTGCACATTGGAGGGTCATTTTTGTGACTAATAAGAAGTGTCATGCCTTGCAAAGACCATCATTATATCCCTTTACATGAGAGTAATATTCCTTCTGTTGACAATTCCATGAGTAGAGCTTCAGAAACCCCTGTTTTTGTCTTGGCGCGAGTAGCCAGTTCTGCCCTTGCGCCAATGAAGAAGATTAACATTGGGACCCGTGCTAGTTGGCGCTTTGTCCCAGTTAGCCACCCATGCCGAGCTGTTTATGGAATGTTTTTAAAAAATAGAGGCAGAGATTCCACTCTAACAACTCCGAGGATGAGTCATTGGGAGTGGTTGGAATAAATAACCACGGACTCCCTCCTTTAGTTTATGGTTTCCACCTCTTGTGGGAACCTCCTAGAGGATATGCCTCCCTTCTACACTTGTAGGGATCCTAACCTCCTCCTTTTCCTCTATAAAAATAAGCTATCTATCCTTGCATAAGCTAGCTGAACATGGAGAATTGAGTATAATATAGCTGAAATATTGAAGAGATAGAACAAGAAGGAACTTCATTGAGAGAGATTAAGTCCATGCCCTCATCCCGTACAAATCCCCTGATGAGCGTCTGAGACGTGCTTCGGCTGAACCACGTTTGAGGAGACTGTGACGTCAAAGCTTTGGTTGTAACTCTTCCTTCTATCAATACATATACGTGACTACTGTTTGGTTCCCATGTTGTGTTATGTTATATATTTAATGCAATATGCTTAGCCCTATTTGACTGGCTAGTAGTTATGAATGAAGTTATTATGTCGTATGTTGTTCTTTTTTGATAATCTATGTGCAGGTATTCGAGCATGATTGCAGAAGGATTGTGACTTGCCAAGGCAGGAGCGAGAGGCCACCACCACTATGGCCACGATGACAACATTGGCTTCTAGGTAGGTCGATCTACCGTGTCCTTTTTTCATTCAGTAATTAGGAATCAACACTCTAGCATGTCTCTTTGTTTCTAGACCCACTCTAGGGCTAGAGGGATTGTCTTTGTCCACAGAGAGGATTTACTTGATTAAAAAATTGGTGACTCCACTGGGGAATCAGTGTGAGTTTAGCTTCTTTGGGTTGACTTCGGTCGTTGGCTTGCTTGTTTGTCTTTTTCTAGTTTGCTTTCTTGTTTGCCATCCCCTGTTCAGCTCCAAAGTGTCAAGATTTACCTCTGCTCATTGGGTTTTCCCTTTTCCCATAGTTATCCGGCTTGGCGCGCTTTTCGATTGAACAGTCGCGCTGATTGGTGTAGGTTGCTTTTGGTGCAGTCGCGCCAACCCCTGTTTGGCACTAAATACTGCCTCACAGTCACGTCGAATCCTGTAGGATTTGGTTTTCCCTCCTTGATGAGTCTTTTGGTCAGTTGTGCTTGACTCTGGGTTATTTTTTGTGTGTAATTAAGCCTTTGGGACAGTTTTGACTGCTGTAGGCTTGTTTTTCTCAATCATTTGTCTATTTTCCTATCAGTGTAGATTAATGCCTTAGGGTTTCTAAGTGTCTTTGTACATTGAGCCTTCTGTTTGGAAATCAAATATTGTTGATTTTTGTCAGTCTCATTCTTGGGTCGATTGCGCTAAGTTTTCTTGATCCCTTTGAGTGTTTGCTTTGGTTGAATGATCTTTTCATTTTCAATTGATTCTTCTCCTTGTTGCTCCAAGCATATATTACATTGCTTGTTTGGGTCATTTTCAAAACTTTCTTTTGATTTAGAAGATTGTGGCATTAGTTTGAGTGCTTTCTTGTGATTGTTTTGCATTGATTGAGTCATTCAATTTTGATGCTTACATTCACAATACTCAAGCTACTGTTTATTTTTTTTTTCATGTAGTTAGTGCTTTGTGTACTCTTTTTCATTGAAAAACCAAAAAAAAACATTTTGCATTCTTTCCTTTGCATTGAAAGTGAAAAGTTCTTTTGCATAAATAGCATTTGATAATCTAGGAAAGAGTTTTTCATTTTTGTTTGATTACATTAGTTGCATTAGTGGATTTCTTCCCATATTCTCACTGTTTTCTATTGTTTGAAAGATCTCTATCCTTCTCGTAATTAGAATTCATTGAATGGAAGAATGTATTCTTTTGCATATAGCTTGCATTTAGAAAATTTGAGATCCAAATTCGGTAGGGCCTTGAAATTGAAACATAATCCAAGATCAATTTTAAAATTCATTCAATTAACCTAAGGAAGCATAGAAATCTAACACAACATTTTTAGTGGTCTAGGCTAGAGACGTGTTTCGACGTCTTAAAACCTAGTAGCTGTCGTTCGCCATCCAGATTTAGACAACGCTAATACGGACTTGTGCTCCACGTACTGTCGAGTATATAAAGGGAGACCCCTATAGGTTTCAATCCTTTTATCCATAGGAAGCCGAGTCTACTACCTTGTAACCGTGATTCAACAAACACAACATTCGGGGAGACTACCTGCACATACGTTAAGTCCTTGGTCATTTCTCTTTCATTTGATCACCAGGGTGTATATGGCAGTTCATGGAAACCTGGTACACCCTCTTGCTTAGAGTACCTGAGTAGTCATTTTGATCTTTTTGTGACTCTCTAAAATTGAAAATATAATCGAGAACTTGCCCTTTCACGCTCATTCAAATTGAAAGCAACTAGAGTCACCTTTTGCCCTTTTCTTGACTCTTAAAATATGAAAAGGTAGAGTTTTGTTTCAGTGTCTTAAAAAATTAACTATCCATGAAATATTCCTAGTTAAAGTTATCTTCCTTAGTGTTTTTTTTAGGGTTGTTTCCAAATGGAACCTTTTTCAGAGTTTACCAACTAGGGAATCCCCTCCAAAAGGAATCCTGGTCCTTTTCCTACTTTTGGTAATGTTGGTGCTCCTTATATGGTAACATTGTCCCTACCTGGGTTAACTGTTGGGTTGCCTGTTTGGTTATTATCGACCTCTGTGGTCTCGATTTTTCTGCCCTCTGTACAACCATCTCCTCCACCTAAATGACATCATGCTGATTCTAAAGTAGACCTCTCCCCGCCCTCCTCTTCTACTTCGCCTGGTGAAAGTCTGCAATCTAGTAACCAGGTGGCTAAGAAGAAGAAGAAGACGAAAAGGAAGAAGTCAGATAAGGGAGAGGCCAACTCTACGGTTATTGTGCCTGAGAAACCTTCCCTTGATAAACCATCCAAAATTCCATGGAAAGTCAAATTCCCTTGCATGTTGTTCAAAGGTGATCACTTTCTTCGAGAATTCCTTGGCATTCCCAAGGTACTTGAAGCATGGTCTGATGGTCCACTATTGCCTTTGGCTTCTAGAAGTCATATTGGTGGCACATATTTGAATAGTACTGATAAGACTCATAAGAAACAGGGTAAGATCATAAATCCTTGTAAGTTGTGTGAAGGGCATCATCCCATTAACCTTTGTCCGTACATGGATGAAGCCACGAGAGTGTTGGAAAACCCTACGGTTTCTGCACCCCGCCTTTTGGTTGGTTACCAAAAAATTTCTTTGAGTCCTCTGCTAATTGATTCCATGATCAGTCAAGATTCATCCTTGGTTGATCCCATTCCCTCAAAAATTCAAATTCAAGAATCCGTTCCTAACCAATAATTGGTCATGGAGTCGGTCGATCTAATCCCTCCTTCATCATATCTTTTCCATCGAGAGTGGATCTAATCAACCTCACGTTCTTCTTGTTTCTTTAGATTCCTCAGACTTAGAGAAATATTCTCCCGTCCTTGTAGTTCAAGAATCTGCTCCTCCTGCTCCCATGATAGAGGTCCTGGAGGATGCTCCTCTTGCTCCTGTAACACCAGGGGATGACCGTCTCATTTCTATGGTACCCCCTCCAACTAGTTTGGTCACTTCCTTTGATTGGAGTCGATTCAAAGGATACCGCCTTCCTTCTTATGTGCCTTTTGAGATCACGGTACATGCCTTCAATGTGGTCATACCCAACACCATTATAGATGAAGGCGCGTCTGTTAGTATTTTGTCTTCTACTACTTGGCAAGTGTTTGGTTCTCCACCACTCGCAGAATATGTTGGCATTTAACAGAGGAACCAGTCAACCGTTAGGGATCCTTCCAAAGTTGCCAATCACTTTGGGAGGGAAAACTGTCTATATAGATGTGATGGTTGTTCCAGGCCCCTTGGATTTCAATTTACTCTTGGGGCACGACTATGCTTATGCCATGGATGCACTTGTCTCTTCCCTCTTTCGTGTGATCTATTTTCTACACAAAGGTCGGATTGTGACCATTGATCAATTTTCATTCTTTGGTCATGATGTGGCAGTTGGCCACCATCGTCTCTTCTGGATCTTTATCCGCCGGTTGTCCCTTCCCTGCCACAGGTTAATTATGTGGCTACCTGCCCCGTGCCCGCATTCAGTGATAGTGCCATTGTACATTGTGTACTGGGGGAATTGGATCGTGATTTTTGAGATTTTGTTATCCTGTTAGATGGGAACCTCTTGTAAGTCATGACCTCTTATACATCATGATGAAAGTTCGTCAGAGCATGGTTCTTTTTCTTGTGTCAAGCTCCTTAAAAAATGAAACAAGGTCGTTTGAGTAGAGTTCATTTTCTTTGGGTCAAGCTCATTAAAAAATGAAACAAAGTGTCATGAGGATAGTTCGTCTTCTATGTCAACCTCGTTAAAAAATGAATTAGGTCATGGGGATAGTTCTTTTACTGTGTCAACCTCGTTAAAAAATGAAATGGGTTCCCTTTTCCAGTTGATTCTTTTTATGATATTGTCATTTGAATCTTCTATTATCACCCTAGTAATTCTCAGGTTGTGGGATGAGGATTTAGAGTTGAAGAAAACTAGGGGTAACCAAGAACCTAATTTTGAAATTTAGGATCTAACCTTCCTAAATTACAGAGAGGGATCTCTCCTCAAGATTTAGCTTTGTTTTTTTTATAAGATTTTAGGCTAGTTATAATTGGACAATTGGTTTGTTTTGAATGTTTGGTGGGAATAAAAGGTACTTCAAGGTAAACCACAGAGGGATATACTAGACCATTGGGCTATGGAGTCAACTTCTTGGCAAGCAGAGCTGGGAAATAAGGTCAAAAGAGAAAATGTACTAAGGGCAGGGTAGATGACCTTCAAAGGGTTTGGAAATAGGCTTTTTGATGGAATGATAGGATCTAAACAAAAGGGCAATGAAGGATTCTTAAGTTATAGAAAAGAAGATGAAAGAAATGGGTCAAAAGGGACTAAGAGTAGTTAAGGATTCTTAAGTCCGGATATCAGCAGAAAACATATCAATGAATAACTAGTAAAAAATAGGGAGCTTTTGACACTAATCCTGTATAAACTTTCCTAGTCAATCATTTAAGACATAAAACATGTAAATGTATGTATGGAACTTTTAGAAAGATAAACAGTGAAAACAGGAAAATACTTGAATTATTTGATCAGGACAAGAATCCTGAGTTATGATGTCTTTTTTACTTAGTTCCAATCTGCTGCTTTACAAATCGACTCACACAAACTCCCAATGTATTCAACAAAAATGTCTATAGTAGTCTTGACAAATTTTATTCCACCCTAAATACTTCAAAGAGTGAATTATTTATACAAAATTATTACAAAACATCTGAGAGACATGTAGGAATATCTCTAGGAGAAAATAAAGATTATTACATAAAAAAAGAGGGACAGCTGCAAAACAAACTGGAAAGCTGTCCTCTTATCAAGAAAAAATAGAACTGATTTATCTTATCAAAATTGATTTGTTGCTTTGTTGTAGATGCTTGCTGGCACTTGGAAACAATACTTATTAGAACATAGCTTGGAAGAAAATATTTCTAATTTACATTCTTTAACCTGTGATTCACCTCTGATACTCTTTCACGTTGCCACTTTTATTAATTTACTACTGTAAAACGAAGAATTACAATAGTAAACATTGATTTCACTGTTTTATTCCCGGATACTCTTTAACTCTGCTTTTTCACCTGATACAATTTCACTGCAAATTTTACCCTTTGATAACTGTAAAGATGAAAAACCTGACTGCACTTTTTCTGCTCTATTTGCATGTTGTTATATCAAATCAGTGAATTCCTGCCATTGCTGATCACTTGGTATCTTTAGGCTTTTCATTTTTCTGTAGCTTTCATTAGCCTCAGTGTACTTTGCAAAGTTTGGCTTGACAATGAAGTACTCTAAGATAAATTTTCTAGTTGGGGAACCTTGTGGCAGAGGCTTGTTTACTTGTTCTTTGGCATATGCTCTGATCTTCTTGTCATAACCTGTCTGAACCATTAGTTTTTCATTAAAGCCATGAATGTCTGGAAGGCCTGCTTATGTTAATATAGTGTATTTGGCCAAGAAATTTGTTATTGACAAGTTCATGTCTTTACATCTTTCCTCCAAACTGTTCATTATATTCCTTTTACTTAGGACCTTTTTGATTTGTAGTATGGTTTCAGTCTTATCCTGAATTTTCAGTTCTTCAAGCTCTTCTCTATTTTTACTGTTTAGAAATTTAATAAGCCTTAAAGCTTGAGATGGCTTATTGGAAAGCTCTTCTTTTGTTTGCTAAATTTCTACTTGTGCTGCCTTGAGTAGATCTCTTTGTTCATAAATGATTTGAATGGAAGGCCACTGTAGATGTATGCCTTGAATTATGTTATTCCAAAGATAGTTTTTGATGTATGACACCTATTCACTGAGATTGACCTGTTTCTGTAAAATATTTACCTGCTTTTGAAGTCTGTTTTCTCTTTGTTCATGTCCCTTAGATGTGATTAAAGCATTCTTGAATGAGGATTTGAGATCTTTATTTTCTTTCTTTAAATTATTGATCTCAGTGTTCTTAAGGGACATTTATTCCATAGATTTAACTATGTCTGCTGTACCTGTTGTTTGCTGTACCTGTGATGTAGATGATCCAGTGGCAGAGGTATCTATATATGTTATTGACACTGCAGTTTTAAATACTCCTTTTGGTGCCAAAACAACAGTAACTGCCATTGGGATGACTGTAGGAATGGAGACCTCATTTGCCTTTTTTAATGTTTCATTTTCTTTCATCAAAATCTCTATTTGATTTTCCGTTTCTTTGATTTGAGCAGTCATCTTTAGTACTAACTACATTAATTCATCCTTTTCTGTTGTCTGCTGAAGAATCTCCTTTGCTTGTGGATGCTCACTCTGTGGAAGTTTCAGTTGTTTTCTTAAGGCAACAATGTCTTCATTATTTTTCTTTATGAGTGCTTTAGCAACCTCAATATTGGAAGTATCCACTCTAGTTTCTATAACCAAATATTCTAAGGACTTGATCCTTAAATCCCTAACATGTAATGATGCTTTGTCTAATTTCATCTGCTTCTGTAAATTAGACACAATATTTTGTAGCATAGTAGCACTCATAGTTTTGTTAACTACTTTTGAATAAAGCATTTCAGTGGTACTTCTATGGAATTCTATCTTATCTAATTCATGTATATTATCAGTGTCCACCTCCACATCTATTTTAGTATAATTTGCAATTTATTTTGGATCTGTAATTATGGGTTTGAGAAATGACATGATCATCTTATTGGTGGAGTAATCAAAAGCAGTCAACAACCTGTCTTTGTTCCTTGGATTTTCTTTGAGGAATTGAGAATAAAATTCATTTTTAATCTCCTCATTTCTTTCTCTGATTTGATTGTATTTCTTTTGAATGTCAGAATCTGTCTCTTCTGCTGATTTGGAAGAGGAGGGAGCTTCTGAATTTACTTGCATTTCCACTATTTCTCTGTCCTGTTCTTGTGTTAGCACCTGCTCTTTATGAATTTCTGCTAGAGTCTCATTCACAATTATAGTGGCTTCATCATCAGTTTGTTGATCATTATTGGCTTCTTGATCATTAGTTCCATCTATTTCTATTACCTTTTCTTTCTTGGCAACAATGATTTTTTTCCTTCTTGTTGTAAATAATTTTGAATTTATTTTCTGCAATGGTCTCTGCTGTATAGCCTTCTTCATTCCTGGTCCTTTTGTTTGAAGTTCCTGTCTACTCAGTGACTGTTATTGCCTATGAATTATATGTTTGTCTCTCCTTCTCTGTATCGTCAGTAGGATCAATCAATGTATTTTCTACCCATACCATTTGATTTGCAAATTTTTCAATTTCTGGTTTGGACTCATGAAAGAACAGTGTTAATTTAAATTTGACCCTTATGTTACTTAAAATTCCTTGAGGATCATAGTTCCAATAAAAACTTTCTTGGAACTTGAATTTTGACAATTTGCTGACTATTTCTTTCAAGGCATCCCTGTTATTTACTATGAAGGGACCTATTTGATTTTTGAGCTTAAACTATGTCTTCTTTTTAGAAGCCATAAAATTCACTGCATCTGCATTCAGAATTTTCCTCAAGTACTTCAAAGCAAAAACCCTGATAGTTAGAAATTTGGGAAATTTATAAGGGGCAAGGTTTGCTCCAAATATCCTTAGTTCTGTATAATTTTCATAAAGGTACCAGTCACGTACTTTATAGTGTTCAGATAACCGTAGAATTATTTTTATTTCCTCATTGATTCTTGGCTGTTCTGCTTTGCACAATAAACTCATGGCTGGTCTGACAAAAAAATCAGTGAAATCCTTATAGTTGAATTCAATTCCATATTTTCTGAGCAATGAAGTCCAAAGTACTACTGAGAGAGGATTTCCTTCAACATCCATTTTCTGTAAGGCCACTGGAAACTTTTCTTCTTGGAAAAATAGAAAGAGGTGAAATAGATATGATGAATATCTAAACACTCCTTCTTCAGGCAACTTGGTCAACTGATACTGGATGTTGTCAGCAATGGATCTAGCAAAGTTAAATATCATTGCAGGAGGTTTCCCTAGGGATAAAGTTGAAAGGAAACCTAGAATTGATGCATCAGTGAACTCATCATTAGAGTAACCTAGAATGAAGGAAAGCATAGAGATGATTTGTCTGGAAGATTCAGGAAAATCAGAGGTGGAATAGGGTGGATTTACTTTTGGGAAATCAACATGAGTAGGCATGAAGTTTTGCAGAATCATAAACTTCCTAGGGAAATCCAAGTCTAGGTACAACTTAGTCAAATATGCAATGGATAATGAGACTACTCTTGGATCATGGTTCAGCTGGAGCATCTCATTAATGGATTCTGCAGTTATAGAAAACAAGACCTCTCTATCTTTGTTTACAATACATCTCTGGTCAGGGACATAGTGTAATTGGCATATTATAATCAAGTCTTGAGCTGGATGAGTGATTGGGACGACATACTTAGGAAAATTTGACTCCCATATAGGTATGTCATTTTCAATTTTCTTCACAAATTTATCACAACACCAGTTATGTACTTCAAGTAGATTGAACTCTAATGTAGCATCAGTAATTCTGTAGTCTAAATCAATTAAGAAACTGCTGCCTTCAGAAGTAATAGGTGGTTGCAAAGGTCTGACCACTTTAGTAGAATCTGCTGTTAGGGCTTGGGTAGGCTTATTTATCTTAGCAGATTTAGGGAGTGGAAGCTTGCTTGAGGCAGATTTTTGGGCTTTAGGACCTCCAGTCTTAGGGGTAATCTGTTTTATTATCATTTTGGGGAAAACTAAGAAATATTAAACTATTTTCTTAGTTAATTATGAAAACAGAGGCTAATTGAGAGGATCAGGGAGAAATTTGGGAATCTGGGCAAGGGTTTTGGGATAAAAAACACAGGTTTTCTAGGTGCAGAGGAAAAAATGACTTTTCTGTGTGTTTAAATCAATTTGAATTATGGAAATTTCCTTTGGATGGCCGGAAACACTTTAAAAAAAAGTTTGAAGGAAATGGAAAATTCTAAGAAAAATTTGCCAGGGTTTCCCCTGTTTTTCAAGGTTTAGAATATACTCAAATTGGTAATTTCGGTTTCTACATGCAAACTGGTTTACAGGTTTTAATTTCGCTCTTTGAAATTGATAATTTCCAGGTTTAGATCACTTGAAAATGCCTTTTGCAGTTGTTTTAGCGGTTGATAAAGGTTTCAGGTTGTACCAGTCTTCAAATTGGTTGCGGTAGCTTAGTAGGAAACATTGAGAGTCTTCTGTGGCGAAATTTAGAGGGGAAATCTGCTTCAAAGGGACAAATTGGTCAGCAAAGGTCTTGAAATGGAGTCTGGACGTATTTTTTCAATGGGCGAGGGGAAAAATGATGCAAAATAGTGAAAAATTAAGGTTAAAACCTTTGATTTTATTACTCTGCATAGCATTACTGGCAGGTCACAGTCAATGGTGGGAGCAGTTTTCATTTTGAATGCGAAAACCATTCGGCGGTATCGCATTGTTTTTAGATGGTATGCAGTTTTGGGCTTTTATAACGTGATCCAATTATAATTGGACACGTAGCAGTCGGTGATTTCACAAAACAACTTTTATCGCCCAATTTTTTCTAAACTGTGCCCGTTCAATTTTGGTACGCGATATGCAATGAGCGCTGTCGGATTGGGATGGATGAAGCGAATGGTCAGGATGTTTGGGAAGCTGCAAGGGAAAGGTAAGGTGGGACCGGGCTTTTAATATGGGCCGTTGATTTGATAGGTAAAGGATCGACGGTCATAACTTAGCGCGATGGGAATGGTGGGGTACAAGGATAGTTTATCGCGTTCAATGCAAACCGTTGGATTAGGAATGAAAAGAAGATCTGACGGTTCAAATGAATGCGGGGGTTGGAATAATATATAAAAGGAGTTTATATATTATACAAGGTAAAGTGAATGGGGGCGGGTAAAAATGGTTTTGACCATGGTTAAAAAATGATATAGTCGTGATATTTTCCGCTTTAGACATATAGAATATGTATAAAGTGTCATTTTATTTTATTTGTATTATATTGTTATAGACTATTTGAAGGTCTAATAACTATAGGGGAATCGAGGTATTTCTTTATTGGTAGTTTTATGTCAAAGGAATAATTTCAGGATGTAATTTTCAACATGTGAGTAATATCTTTGACATAAAAAATATATAATAAGGGATTTTTGGGATATTAGAATAAAGGAGTTATATTAATAGGACTAGGATTTTCTATAGGGAGTTAATAAAATAATTTAGGTGTTAATATTAAAAGGGAAAGTGAATACTCAAAATTTACAATTATAACCAAGAAAGTGAAGATTAAAACCAGGCTTTCATTTTAATAATTTCATCACTTCAACTTAGGATAAAATGCCATTTTGAGGGTTTTATGCTTCATGAGATGTAGGAAGTTAATAAAATGAGAGTTTTAAGCATCATTAAGTAAAAATGAGGTTTTTACTTATGATTTTTCATGGTAATGAATGCATGAATGGAAAATGATGTGATTTATGGGATTAATATAGAAACTTAACACTTTCAACTAGTCAGTCATTGAGCCTTGGTTCCGGTCCCAACAGAAGTCATGGAAATGCCCTGAGCCTCTCTGACTGATAATCTAAAATGTTAAATAGCTATTGGGAGTGGAAATTAGTTATTTGTAGTGTGGTGAAAAATATTTATAATGGATTTCCTGCCTTCTTCTACCTACCCAGTCATATCTTCTAACATTTTTTCTTCTATTTTAATCAGGTGCATTTGAGCTAGCAACCTTCAAAACATTTATTCTTTTTGAAAGCAGTAAAACTATCTAATTATAACTTATTTCCTCCAATAATCCAGATTAAACTGTTGGATTCTTTTTATTCTCTACCTAACTACTGAATTGTCATGATTAAACTGTATGAAAATTCCTTATTCACTATCTACAACAAGTAAATTGAAACATGACAAGTTAAGATTAAATTTTTCAACTCATCATGGATTATGGCATTTATTGACACTCTGCCATAATCAACTGCAAGAAGTAAAAGTAGTGGCATTTAGACTTGCACACTTTCATGTTTTATGCATCTTTTTTATTTTGGGGTATATTATTTTTTCTAAGTCCTTTGATTTTTCTTTTAGGACTTTTTACCCTCTTTTTGATTTTTGATTTTTGATTTTTTTACAAAATATGGGAAAATAACTTGCAGAAAGCAAAGTTTGTACATATTTACAAGACTATCATCAGTCAAGTCAAAATTATGAATCCTATATTTATTGGTTACTAACACCTTCATTCCATCCACTCGTTAGTAACCAATAGTCTACTTCAGTGAATGCAATGAAGCTTGGGGGGCATGTACCTCGAATTAAGTCACCATGTTGGGGGTGTTATCACTCAAAAAATTCAAACATCATTTTGAAAAATTTAGATAGGTCCATGTGTCAAAATAGGGTTGTAGGATTTATTTTTAAGTTTGGTCAAGGGAAATATTAAATTTTTATGGTTTAAGTTTACCCTCAGGTCTAAACCCACCCATATTCAAACTCCTTCATGTCACATCATTCATCGTTCTCCGATTCATTTCATTTTCCAAAGTTTTTTGTACTGAAAGTTCCAAATTAGCCAAGAAACCACAGTTTTGTAGTGCAATGCACTATAAAAAGTCGTTTTTTTCTATGAAACTGCTAAAAGTTTTGTAGCGAAATATGAAGCAAAACTCTGTTTTCTGACTTTGAGCAGTCAACTGCAAAGGAAGTTTCTAGAAAAAAAGAAAGGTATTTTAAGAAAATGAGAGAGGTTATTTTCAAAAACATATCAAGTAAAAATAACCTCTCTCACGTTTCTTACTGGTGTTATCATTTGGTAGATACAAGGATTTATTTGAAGCCCTATTTTCATAAAACATAGTTTTCCTGTTTTACATATGCTTTGCAAATGCATTTTATTGAAAGCTGGAGATGTGTTTCAAAAAACCAAGAGAGGTTTTTATTAAAGAAATACTGACCTACAAAATTGTCCTTTAGTTTTACAAAATAAATCATGTATTAGAATATATAGGCTCTGTTCCAAGACCTATTTTTAAGGAAAAAACAGGAAAAATCTACAAGGATGTCTTAAATATGAAAGGTGAGATTGACACCTCAAGACTCGTAGGTGAGTTGATTTATGGTTTTTTGAGGTTTATGAAATTATTAGCTACAATTTTTTTCCACTCACATGTTTCTGTTTTCAAAATTATACAAAAATCTGCATTTTTAGCAGTTTCGTAGCGCCTCCAAGCTTGAAGGGCAGCAAAGTGCTACGAAACTACTGTAGCTGCGTTTTTGTCTTTTTGACCAGTTATGGAGGGTGTTGAGAGCTGAAATTGGTATGAAACATGTGTTGTATGATGATAAATCTGATGCAAAAGGAAAGAGTTGAAATTGTTGAAGATAAATGCTTATTTTGCAGCGCTACAAAAAACGCTACGAAACTGTCTTACTTTTGTAGCGCACTTCATTTCATCCTTTTGAGAAGGTTTTGAAGAGATTTTTGGACAGATGGAGGTTATGGAAGAATAATAGAACATTTCAAGCCATTATTCAACATTCAAGGACCACGAATTGAATATTAAATAACAACCAAAATGTTCAAAGACGAAGAAGAGTATTTGCCTAAAAAACAGGGTCTTGTTTCCTAGTTTTGAGGAGGTAAGTTACGTGGTCATAAAGAGACGAATGCCATTATCCAAATTCGACCATGTGACAACATAATTGTCAATGATGTAATTTATTTAAGTAGATAAGGTTGTTAAATATAGTAATGAGTAGTTTGAGTCCTTTTTGAAATAGGATTTTCAAGTAGAATAGGTGTCTGTTTGTCATAAATTTCATGTTTTATAGTTATGAAAGGTGTTAGTGGACAAAAATTTGATGTATCTAGCTTAGAGGTAGATAATATCATGATTTAAAAACTATATTAAATTCCATTGGGTCGAATTAGCAAGGGGTTGGAGTATTTTCGAAAAATTGCAGCTTATTGTAAATTGACTGTTTTAGCAATACAAAGATTTGTTACTTGACCAACTTGAGATTCTGAAGGAGTTTTTAGTGCTTATTTGTTCTATATTTATGTTTTATGTATCTGTCTTGCAGTGGTTTTCATTTATATTACTCATAATTCATCCATGTGATGCTCTAACTTCCTTTATAAATGAATTGACTGTGTATTTTCATATCTGATGTGTGTGTGTCCTACTACTAAAAACTCTGACCTGCCTCAACTTCCATGTCAAGTGAACTCACTGAATCACTGAAAGTGTTGACTCCATAATCCCAATGGCTACATATTGATATTATTTTCAACCTACATTCATCATAACCAATTTATTTCCTAAATAGAGTTAGCCATCTATATCTTTATTCCATATCATTAACCCTTGAGAGAGCCCTCTTAGATTGAGGAGGCTAAGCCTCAATCACAAGATTGGTTTGAAATAGTTACACTAAATTTTTCTGATCAGCAACCAATCAGGTACGATTTTGATGATAACAGGGGGTATGCAAAAATTTCAAGCACAGTTTGCTTCAATTTCAATCTTGTGTAAAAATGAAACCAGTTTCAAGCATAGTTTATCTTTGTTTCAAGCTTGTGACAAAATGAAATCATTCTCATTTGACCTCTCATGATTGCCATTTTATCATCCTGTTTTTCTAGATGAACCTTGGTTTTCTCCTTCCATCGTCACCATATGCTTGGCCGATCATATGCCTTCACTTGATTGTTTTACCATTCCTGAGGAACCGTTGCGATGAGTGGTCTTTTTAGCCAACCTCTTGACCTTTACTTTTTTTGAGCAGTTCCACCACCACCAGAACCAGTTGCTACCCATAATAATACTCATTCCTCCAGGAGGAGTCAAGTTTCAACTCTTTTCTGACTCTCAAAAATTGAAAATATTGCCGAGACTCTTGTCGTTTTGAACTCGTTAAATGGCTGCGAAGCAATATCTACCCAGTATATGTTTACCCCTTTTTTGGGCTGGGATGGATTATTTACAAAAAAGGAATACCTTAGCCTATCGCGACTAAGAGGATATTTTAGATATTGTTTTTTTCCTTTTTGTGTCTGAGAGACTATTTACGAAAAGGGCCATGTTGGAGTTTTCTTTTCTGCCTTCTTTTCAAACTCTATAAACACGAAAAGATGCCGAGTTCTCCCTTTGTCAGACTCGTTAAACCTTGATGACATCGGACTTCATCACTATGACGTTACTTGATTTCCTCCTTCCTAGGGCTCGAAGAATGTACTAGGTTGGATTTTTCCGAAGGAAAAACTTACATTACAAGCATATGTTATCCCGTTCAAGCTTGTTTAAAAAAAATAATTGGGGTACTCTCCAGAAATGGTGGGGGAAAATGGAACCAATTTTTAGCTATGTTGGCAATATGTTGCTCTTGAACATGGCACTTGTCAGCATTTGTGTCAGGTTGGGGACATCTTATTTCATCATTTTTTCTTCATGGGTTTGGGTAATCTATTTTGACCTCTCATCTTCTCTTTGCCACGTCATCATGACCTCAGATCTGTTGATGTCAAATACTGCCAAATCCAGTGTCGTGTCGCTGATATGTTAAAGATAATTTTTCCTCTGCATTTTTCAACCTCCCTCTGATTCTCTGTTGGTCCTGATTCACTATCATCATGTTCTCTGTCTCGTGTCGATGATGTGGGAAAAATTATGGCCCTCCTTCGACTAGGTCACTTCCTGTCGACCTCGGCTCATTATCCAGGAATCTGATATAGATACTCCTTTCTGGTACCTTGGAGCCTGCATGCCTCAATGGCAGGTTCTTTGCATTCGATGCAAGGTTCACATCATTGGCCTTCTATCGAGTGATTTTGCGAGTGTTCGACGCTAGATCACTCTTCACATTCTGTGGATTGAACCTTTTGTACATTGAGGGCCATTGTAATTATTGGTGGTTTCTCTCGCATCTATTAATAGCTTCCATCATTGGCTGGTAATAAGATGATTTTCTTGCATGTTCGACTTCAGCTCATATATTCGCATGCTTGAATTTGTACTTGTTCGGGTCGAGAAGGAGTGAAAGACCTAGGTTTTGTCTAATAAAATCCAAGCTGCAGGTTCTTGTGGATTATCATGAATTATTACACGACTCTTTTGATTGGATGGCTGCGACCATACCTGAGTCTATTTTGTTGATCCTTACTACTGGATGGATGCATCCATACCTCAGATCTTAGTTTTTATACACTCTTTTATGGATGGCTGTGCCCATACCTCATATTCATGTATCAGAGATATCAATTGTATTTGTAATTTCAGGTTTCCGATAGTGGTGTTTAGTTCGAACGCATTATCATAAATCATTTCGCCCCTCCCTCTCTCTCGGACCTCATGCTTTAGGGGGCATCTGTTACACAAAATTTTGTCATTGTCCCTGCAATCCCCATCTTGCACATTGGAGGGTAATTTCTGTGACTAATAAGAAGTGTCATGCCTTGCAAAGACCATCATTATATCCCTTTACATGAGAGTAATATTCCTTCTATTGACAATTCCGTGAGCATAGCTTCAGAAACCCTTGTTTTTTCCTTGGCGCGAGTAGCCAGTTCTACCCTCGCACCTGCTGTCGATCCTAGAGATAGCCTTGAGTTGTGAAAGACCAGTGCCTAGGACATCTTATGTATAGCAAGGAGCATAGGGTATAACAGAGGAAGTTATCAATACAAAGCTCTCATGCTATCTCCTGAAAACCAGAAATATTTATTTGAATGGGACCAAGACCCTCAGAGACTAGATACAGGGAGAGGAATGCTACAGAGGCAGTGTGAAAAACTCCAATATAAAAGCAACAGACAATTCAGAGACAGCTTACTGTAAAGAGGGCCAATTCAGAAATACCTCACAAAAACAAATTATCAGAAGATGTGGCTGTGTATGAAAGATTAAGAGAATACTAGTGTTCATTGAGCTAATATCCAGATACACAATATCACCATGTAATGGGCTTACCAATTTAAGAATCCATAGATGACAATAGCGTTTTAAAAACACCTTCCCAAAGAAACTAATATAGCAGAAATATGGTTGAGTGAATAGTGAAACAGAATATCATGCCTGAGCCATATTTAAAGCGCTTGACTAATTCGAGCATGGGTATCAACTAGGATAAATCCATACCAAAAATTAGTGAGCCACTCGCATTCCAGAAACATGATACAGGAAAGATGGATGAAATGAAATGATCTATTAAAATAACACATAAGAGAGAAAGTTACACATTGTGAGACACCAAAGACCATAATCCTCTTTAAAGATGAAACTCCTCCTCACTGAGACCCCACGGGCTCTGTACATTCATAAAAGAGTTTTTACAAAATGCATACAAACATTCTCTTACTGCATAATTTTCTGATAAAATCTGGAACCGCAAGTCCTCTGTTCTTCGGGAGCTTTATAGGAGAAAAAGAAAGCTCGAAAAATGGAGTAGGTGGTGAAAATTTAATCTGCCTCATTAAGACAAGATGGCGGTAACGTGTACGCCCATATTACTGGATGACTCTATAGCGCTATATGTACTCTGCTGCCTACTTGATGAAATAAATGCACTAGGTAGGAGTCTCTTCAAGAACACGGCAAAGAAGTAAAGTCACATAAACATTCCGTCCTTTCTTGAAAGAGAATGGTGCTGAAAAGAAAAATTTAGGGTATTGTTTTCTGCGAATGGTACCCTCTGCCTTCTAAAATTTGAATTACGGTTTAGGATCTTCAATGCTGAACGTTGGATTCCTCGATCATTCACTGATATTTCTCTGCTACTCCATTAATGTCTCCATCTGCACAATCTGTGCTTTGAATGACTCTGGAGGGTTAGACATATTTTAACCCTGCTTCTTTAATGGAAGTCTTGTCGATAGACCTTCGTAGGCCTTTCTCCATAATTCCAGCCTCTGAAAAATGGTCCTTTGATGTGTTATTTATTATAGTACTAGAGATTGTAAATCATGGTAGTTTTCTGCCTCTGTAACCCTGCAAAACCCGCAAACTTGTTAGGAAAACCATGCATGGGGATGGTGGATGTGGCAGGGTAAATGAAAATGGTCGTGCGAACATGGCGAAATGGTGGAACAATGCAGGGTGGCGCCAAAAAAAAACGCAGTGAAACGATGGAGGATGGGCTGGTGAAATTTTTTAACATAAAACATTGAAATTTGACTAATGAATTAAATATATAAGGGCAGAGGAAAAATACGAAAAACACGTGGAACGGTGACGGGTCAGAAGACACGTGTCGATGGTGGAGAGGTAGGTGATCTAGACCGTTCGATCTCAAGACAAGATCGACGGCTGAAAATGCGTCGGAGGAGGGCGATGAACGGTTGGCCAGAGGTACGATTTCCCCATGTTAACTCGCGAGAAACTTTGTGGAGCGATCGCTGTTGGATGGGCCACTCTAGATCTGACGGCTCACGTGCATATCGCGCCGGATCTTCTGCTGAACTATAACGCGCGATGAGTGGCGGTTTTCAAACAGTGCTCAGTGACGCATGTCACGCGATGAATGGCATCGCTAAAAAATGAGAAATACTGCTCGCCTCCGAAAGGCGGTGCGATATAAACCAATGGGTTTCGTACAGTGAGTGGGTGCACTATGGACCGTTGATCTTGCAGGTTGATCGAAAGGTGGATGGGGTGGGCCACAGGCGCGATGGAGCCTTGCGAATGTCATCTGATCTGTACAGATCGATGGATAATACTGCGCCCGATATATATATGTGATAGGCGCCTTTATGGCTAGCGCTTGGTTTCGAATTTTGGTCATGTGGAGAAAAAGGTGCAGGGGCTAGGGAGGAAGGGTGCTAGGCCTTAAATATATTATAATGTAGGATTTCGGCCCTTTTAAGAAGTTTTGAGGCTGGGAGAAGGTAACGATGAGCAGGAAACAAATTTCTCAAGGGAAAAAGAGGGGGTTGGAAAGGATTAAGCGAGATTTCTTTCCAGAATTCAACAGGGGGCTGACATGATCAACAACACCAATAAGGAAGATTAACACTGGGACCTATGCCAGTTGGCGCTCTGTCCCAGTTAGCCACCCGCGCTGAGCTGTTTATGGAATGTTTTTTAAAAATAGAGGTGGAGATTCCACTCTAACAACTTCGAGGATGAGTCATTGGGAGTGGTTGGACTAAATAACCACAAAATCCCTCCTTTAGTTTATGGTTTCCACCTCTTGTGGTAACCTCCTAGAGGATAGGCCTCCCTTCTACCTTTGTAGGGATCCTAACCTCCTTCTTTTCCTCTATAAAAAGAAGCTGTCTCTCCTTACATAAGCTAGCTGAACATTGAGAATTGAGTATACTATAGCTGAACTATTGAAGAGATAGAACAAGAAGGAACTTTATTGAGAGAGCTTAAGCCCATGCCCTCATCCCGTCTGAATCCCCTAATGAGAATCTGAGACACGCTTCGGCTAAACCCCGCTGGAGGAGACTGCGATGTCAAAACTTTGGTTGTAACTCTTCCTTCTATCAATACATATACGTGACTATTGTTTGATTCCCATGTTGTGTTATGTTATATATTTAATGTAATATGCTTAGCCCTCTTTGAATGGATAGTATTTATGAATGAAGTTATTATGTCGTATGCTATTCTTGTTTGCTGATCTATGTGTAGGTATCTGAACATGAATAAAGAAGGATTGTGACTTGCCAAGGTAGGAGCGAGAGGCCACCACCACTACAGCCACGATGACAGAATTGGATTCTAGGTAGGTCGAACTATCGTGTCCTCTTTTCATTCAGTAATTAGGAATCAACACTCTAGCATGTCTCTTTGTTTCTAGACCCACTCTAGGGCTATAGGGATCGTCTCTTTTTGCAGAGAGGATTTACCTGCTTAACAAGGAGCTTCATCAAACTTTGTTTCATTGTCTTCTTTCTCCATGTTTTCTGCACTATTCTTTGTACTTCCTTCATCTTGTTCATCATTACTGCTAGGAGTCTCATGGCTGTGATCTTTACCGATATTACCAAAATATTAATTTTATTCACTGTTATCATCAGCTTCACTGACTTTTTGGTCTTTGGTGTCATTGCTGTCCTTGGCATCATCATTTTTCTCTTTGTCACTTTCTTCATTTGTATCCATACTGCCTTCTTCCTCTTCATTTTCTTCCTCGTTTCTGTCCTCTTCTTCATCATTGCTTGATTTATCATTGCCTTCTCCTTCATTATTATTTGATGGTTCATCTTCACTTCCCTCATTGTCTGATGCATTAGGAGAGGGTGAGGAAGGAGGATGGGATGATGAGGGCACATTTTGCTGAGGATGGGGTTGTGGGTTTGTGAAAACCTCATGGGAAATGAAAACCTCCCATGGTATCCCCTTTTTCTCCAATTGATGTAGCACAACCATCTTGATTAAAGAGTGATGACAAAAACTTTGCATTTGCTGGGAATAATTCATCTTTTGTACAATAGAAGGCATCTTGTAAATACTCCTATAGAGGTAGTAGGGTAAATGAAGCATATTAACCCTAGGAAAGTGCATGAGTAATATGATATGATAAGAATAAAGTCTAGAGTACCTTCCCTCACATGTAAAATATTTCATGATGACCCTCATCAAGGGTGCATACCTCTCCAGCAAATGTGAAAAAGGGAAGATATATTTGCAGTCTTCTTTGTATCTAGGTTTAAGAAATGGCTCATAGTAGCATATGTCTAAATTGGCTCTTTTGAACCATTTTTCACGAAAATTGGGTATGCCTGTAGCATGGGAAATGGAATCTGAGGAGAGTTCAAAGGTCACCCCTGCAAAGTTTGATTGTTTTTCATGTAGGTTAAGGATGAATAACCTTGTGAGATTTGGGTGAATTTGTACCTGTTGAACTCTTTCAAAAAAGTGAAAACATCCCACATTTTGGAAACATGTGATAATCATAGGAGAGGCATTAAGCTCCATTGTGCTTTGGGGTTCAAACCTATAAACCTTCCCACCTCTGTGTTTCTGCCTCCTAGGCATTTGGCCTTCTTCACCACTACCATTTCCTCCTTCTCCTGACATTTTTATTATTGCTGTTTTGAAACAAACCCTAGCTCTACTTGTGAAGCTGATATGAGAAGTGATGGAATGATGGTAAGAAGGTAGATTTTGCAGGTGAGTGAGAGGGATGAATGAAGGTGTAAGTGTATAAATGTGAGGGAGAGCTATAACTCAAGGAAAAACATCAGCTACTTGTTATAATTATGCTCTAACAGTGACTTGTATTGATGCTAATTTTAAAATGGAGGGGGCTATGTAAGGTCACTTTGTTTTTAGTGTATGGACCAGAGCCTTTAAGCTTTGATGGAGGACCAACTTCAAATCACTACAACCACACTACTATATCTTGTTTGACTAATATCTCCTTGTTTGCAGGTGATGGAGGTTTAAACAAGGTTTTTTGTATGAAGATTAGGGTTTGTTCAATTTCTCTTAACATCAAAACATCAAAAAGCTCCGGAGGGAAAAGCATGACATCCACCTACCAATTTATAAATGCTTTGAAGATCCTTTGATGGTAGCTTTGAGGCATTTTTGATGTTTTTTGGCGTTTGCAGGTGCAGGAGGAGCTTTAGGTGCAACGTACAACGCTTGAAGGCATATTCGGGCCTGTTGGGTATGCCGAAAGCGCAGTGCCTGCACGTGTATTTAGGCCTGTCGGATATGCCGAAAGCGCAACAATTGCACACCTCTACACGGGCCTGTCGGGTTTCCTGGGTGAACGCGTAGTGCGTGCATCTAAATGTGTAGCACAGTGAAAATTTACACAGGAAATTCCTCTGAAGGTGCAATGCCTGACCCTGAACACACAACACCGACTTGAACGCGCAACGCTAGATAGACTTGTCCAAATTCAACCCGAAATTCACTATTTTCTCTCTTGGATGCTCTGATGATCTTTGCAAGGGCATAATAAGTTATGTGAAGAACAAAATGATCTTTTATAGTCTAGGAAATTAAATTTAACTTTGATAACCCACTTTGCTAATGTTTTTACTTCCTTTCTTTTTAACTGATATCCCTTTGACCTTTTTTCTTGTAGTTGATAAAAAACACTGAAATAATATGTTCCCTTTTCTTTTTGAATCATGACAAATACACCTTTGAAAATTTTAGAGAGGGCTGCACACAGTGGTATTTTCAATGCTGTGTTTTTACAACATAATTTTGAACTTGTCTTTCTTCCATTTTCTCACTAAAAACCTTACAATGTTGGTATGTAGGTTTTCTAAACATGGTGAATTTGACCTTTTTAATCTTGTAGGCTTGATATGTTTGCTTTTAAAACCTTTGAGACAATCACTCTTTTGCTGCTACCATGGGTTTAAAAAAATGCCTTTCACCTCCCTAGGCTACTTCTGATTTGCAAGTGCCTAAATTTATAATTTAAAACTTTCCCACTGATATTCTTTACCTCTTTCACTGATCCTTAGGCATAGTAAACTTAATTTTAACAATTTTTGGGATGTCACACACAAAAATATCTTCATACCTTATTTCTGCTGTCATCATGGAGGCCTAACATATTCATTTTACCTCCTTTGGCTATCTTTGCAAAACCCTAGGTTTCTGGGCTGCTTGAGAACAATTATCAGTGTTGTCTTCTAAGTTCTCTATAACCCTTTCAAGTTCAATCTTTTCTGTCCAGTTCACCTCACATTTTTCCCAATTTTATCTGTAATGTCTAAAAAACCTCTTTTCAGGTTTGGTTTCTTGGTGTGGCTCCTTCATGTGATTTTATGCATTGGATCTTTGCTTGGCACACTACTAGCCCATTAAGCCCAAAACCCTAGTTCTATTCAAGCACAAGTTCTTTCCCGTCTTCTTGCCATGATTTGTCTTGATTTCGGATCCGACCTCCTACCTCATCAAATTTCTATTGATGGATCTCTTAACACTCCTGCAGAAGTGTCAAAATCTTAGCATTCACAAAAAATGAAATTTGACAAGGTAGTCTTCTTTGGAGACTTTCAGATCTTCTTTGAATAACCATGTCTCAATATTCCAATACATTTGAGTCAGCCTTTTACAGAATAAAAACAATATTTGGAACACCAATGATGACCTTACAACCTATGAAACCCTAATGACTTAGTAGGAGGATCCTTTGACTTTATCTTTGACTAAAACCTGGTTTAGGATCTTTAAGTGTAAAAAAAAGAGTTTTTGACAAATTGATATATTGGAGATCCAAAATCAAATGTACTTGATTTATCTAACGAGCCTACAGAGATGGTTTTGAGACCATCAACCCTTGAGGAACCTGGTGAACATGGAAAGGAAGGGCTGTTTGGTAACCCTAGATGGGAAGTGGAGTGATGGGCAAAAGAAAAACATGGTACTGAGGTTATAGGTGGAAAAATAGGATATAGATGAGTGGTACAAGCCCATGAAGGGTATTTTAGGAGTGGGAGGTTAACCATGGAATGGAAAAATAGTAGAATAGTGAAAAATTTGGTATAAGGATAATGAAGGCAGTGAGATTTTTAAAACTCACAAGAAATCTAGAACTAATATTTAGTCACCTACATATAGTAAAAATTACTGATGAATAATAGTGGCTCCACTTGGGGAGGGCAGCTCCTTTTCAGGAGGTGTCCAGGACCTTAGAGCTCAAATCTCCGAGTTTTGAAGACTAGTGCCTTACTTGCACTTTGTAGATTTATTTACTTCATCTCTGATTTTTTTATCTTTGAAGCTATGATCTCAAAATCAGAAAGACATGTTTTCTTTAGCTTCATTTCTACCTACACATCATACCTTACCTAACATTTTTTTCTTCTTTTGGGTGCACTTGGACTGGAAAACCCTTGACATTATTTTTCTCTTGAAAGAAAAACAAACTATATACTTGTACCCTTATCACTTACAAGAGTTCAGATTATGCTGATGAAGTCTTTCATTCTCTACCTAATCTATTTATATGTCAAGATTAAGGTGTTTGACATATTTTTATTCTCTAGCCTACTGACATGAAATTTAAAACCTGATCATACCGGGATTAAGCAATCTGATTTATCATGGGCTGTGGCATTTTGGACAAGCTGCACAAAGATATTTATTTTTGTACAATCAAAACTAGAAAACATGAGGGCTGTGTTTTAGAATTTGTTTAGGCATCCCTCTCTTTCTCCTTGGTTCATATTTTGAGCATTGAGAACCAACAATTTCTTTTCCTAATCTATCCTACTAACAAGTCAAGTTTAAATAGTCTGACAAGTCTTCTTTCACTAATCTATCAGCATAAATTTAAACATGTCTAATCATGATTAGGATGTATGATTAAACAAGACTCTTTTCTTAACAAGTAGTGGCATTTAGGCTTGCACACTTTCAACAATACTCTTTTTTCGGTATGGGGCTGTACCTATTCTTTTCCTGCCCTCTTTTACTTATTTTTTCTATTTTTGTGTTTTTGTTTCTCTTACATTTCATCAAGCAATGTTATATACAGTGAATGAAAAGTTTCAAATTATGAAGTTTGAGAAAAATAGTGCTTGAGAATCCTGCCATTGACCGGACCTCCAAATAACTCAGTTCCATCGAGCTCTTGTAAAAAGAATGCATTTTTACCTCTAATTGAATGAATGATGTAAGGACCCTTCCATAAATTTTTAAATTTTCCATGTTTTCCTTTGTCTTCTTTCCTTGAATCCCACTTCAGGACTTTGTCTCCAATGTGAAAATCACTAGCCTTGGTCCTTCTGTCAAAGATATTTTTGAGGTTTTCTTACACTGTTTGTGTTCTCTTGTAAAATTATTCCCTTGACTGCTACAAATGAATGGTTTGGTTCAGCCTTATTTGCATATCATTCTCTTATGATTGCACCTCTTGGAGGAGCTTCATCACTGGAACTCCCAAGGATGTTAGGAAAACTGCATCCATGCCATACACTAGTTGATAGGGAGACATACCGATTGATTTCTTGGTGGCTAGTCTATCAGCCCATAGCGCATGCACCAGTTTTCTATGCCATGATTTTTGGTTTTCTTCTAGTAGCTTCTTGATGATGTTCACCAAGATTTTGTTATAGGACTCAACCAACCCATTACCTTAAGGGTAATAAGCTGTTGAATGTCCTAGTGTGATGTGGTACTTGTAGCAAAAGTCCACCATTTTTTTGGACTTAAATGCAGCAGCATTATCGGTGATGATCTTTCTTGGGCAGCCAAACCAGGATAAGATGTTGGTTTCAAGGAATTTTATGATGCCTAAGTCAGTGGAATTCCTAGAAGGGATGACTTCTATCCACTTGGTGAAATAGTATGTAGCAGTGAGGATCCACTTGTGTTGGCTAGATGAGGTAGGGTGGATTTCTCCAATGAAGTCAAAACCCCATTGTTGAAAAGGAGCTTCAACGCTGATAGGATGCAAAGGTAAAGGTAGAAGTTTTCTCTTGCCATCAAAGATTTGACACTTTTGGCAAGTCATCACTAGATTGTGGGTATCAGGGAAAAGGGTGGGACAATAGTAGCCATCTCTAAGGATCTTGTTGGCAGTGGTTTTCCAGTAGAGGTGACCTCCATACTCTCCCTCATGCAACTCATGCATGATTCTATTTGCATCATCTTCAAGCAAAAATTTAAGCAAGATACCAACAAAATTTTTCCAGTACAAAACTTTATCTATGATGCAGAAATTTAAAGCCTTATGTTTCAAGAATCTAGCTTTTGTTTTGGACAAGGTACGAAGAGCATTAAGATAAATAAGCACATATAAAATATCAACATACCAAGATGAATTCAGAAATAATTCTTCAATGGGTGGAGCTGTGAATTCTTCCTGTTCCTCTAATGCATCAATCATATTCATGTCTAGTGCTTGAAAATTTGATTCAACCATGAGTTTTGCGAGTCCTTGTCCTTTAATCAGTTTACTGGGTCGGATTTCAAAATCATATTCTAAGATAATAACAATCCATTTACCCCTTTTACCATCCATGTCTTGATTTAGAATGTCTTTAACAATTTTATGTGGAACAAAAGTTATGATATGGGAATGAAAAATGTAAACTCTAAAATCTTTCAAAGCTTTTACAAGGAAAATGCTTGTTTCTCCATGATATTATATTTTAGAGGTGCATCCCTCAATGATTTTCTGAAGAAAGCTATGGGCTGTTCTCGTCCCATTATGTTCTTTTGAAGTAATACTGCAGCAATAGTATGTTCTGATGCAAAGGAGAAAATGAAGAAATATTTGGTAAAGTCAGGGCTGATTAGAACTGGTGTATGGGTGAGTGCTTGTTTTACCAGTTCAAAGGATTGTTTGGTTTCCATGGTCCACTTGACTCCTACTTCTCTTGTCAGCATGTTCGTGATGTCTCTTAGGAGTTCAGCAAGGTTTGGTATGAACCTCCTTAGGAAGTTAATCTTTGCAATGAAATATTGCAGCTCTTTAATGTTTATAGGGTGACATATTTTTAATATACCTTCAATCCTTTTGGGGTGTATCTTAATCCCCTATTTAGAAATGATATGGCCTAAGATTTTTCCTTCTTGAAGACCAAACAATGTTTTCTTAGGATTTAAACATAGGCCATACTTCTTACATTTTTCAAAGACCTTTCTCAAGTGGACTGGGTGTTATTTATCGGTTTTAGAATAGACAGTGATGTCATCAAGGTATATGACTATGCAGTAGCCTATGTATTTGAAAAAATCTATGTCCATGGCTCTTTGAAAAGTAGCCCCCGCATTCATTAACCCAAAAGGCATTTTGACATACATGAAGGTGCCCCAAGGCGTAGTGAAGGAAGTTTTGTGTTGATCACTTGGAAGTACTAGTACCTGTTTGTAACCTAAAAAGCCATCAAGTAATGATATTATTTAGAACCTACCACCCTTTGCAGTATATGATCCATCTTTGGTAAAAGGTATTTGTCTTTCAGGGAAGCTTTGTTCAAGTTTCTAAAGTCTATATGTAGCCTAATCTCCCCGATTTTCTTCCTAATTGACACAAGGTTTGAAACCCATTCTGAATACCTGATTGGGACTATGATCCCATCATCATACATCTTTTTTATTTCTTTCTCAACTAGAGGGACCGGGATGGGGTTTATTCTTCTCAATTTTTGCTTCAAAGGTTTCTGATTTTCTTTGAGAGGAATTTTATGTTGAATAATGCTTGTCATAGGACTTCAAGTCCTCATAACTGCATGCAAAAAATTCTTTGAATCCTTTGAAAAACTCAATGTATTTCTGTTTTATGTGAGGTGGCAGAGTTTTGGACAGATTGATCATTTTGGGCTTTTCTATGTTGCCTATGTTGAATTCTTCTACATCAGCCTCGGTGGTTTCCATTTTTCGTTTCCTAGCAACATCATTGATGTCAAACAACTCTTCTAATGGGGCAAGACCTCTTGGTAATGAATTATCTTTGAATTGTAAAACCTCAAGGTCTTTCTGATCCAAATCTTCAAACAATTAAGCCCCAAGAGGACCTTTTAGCATGTTTATATCAACAATACAAGGTAGCTATGTTTTGTGGGCTTGTTCTTCAGCAAATCAATATTTTTGATGGATTAAATCTGATTTTGGAAATTCAAACTTAGTTTTAGGCTGCAAGAAGTCTTCAATCTGTTTGTAATTTTTAAATACTTGCCAATAATTAATGTTATCTGGGACTGCTGGTCTGCACTTGAATTCTATTGTGTATTTTTCATTTGTATGAGGTGTTTGGAAAGTGCTGGCAATAAAGGCAAGTTCATTAGCAAGGGTGCTTTGAGCTCTAGGAATGGAGGTAAGTGCATACTTCTCAAAATTTTCAAGAGGTCTAAGGAAGCATTCCTATATTCTCTTAGCCTAGAATTTTTTGGCTGAATACTCTCCTTTGATTTGTTTAATGATCAACTTAGAATCTCCTAGAACAGATTTTTTCTTAGGTCCTATGTATTTTAGCAAATGTAAACCAAGGAAAAGAGCCTCATAATCTACAATATTGTTAGTGCATTGAAAATATAGTTTGTAGGAGTGACCCTCATTTGTTTCGTGTATCCAAACACCAGCTCTTGAACCAGATTTTCCACAAGAGCCATCAAAGCTCATGTTCCAAAGTGTTTCAAGTTTGGATTCACGATTATGTTATTGTTCAGGGCTGCTAGAGTTTTGGATGTCATTTTCTTCATTTGGTGATTGATTTGACTATTTTGGTAGGCCTAGCTCTTTCTCATTTTCATTTACTTGTTCATTAATGTCATCTTCATTGTATAAGATAAATGAGTCAAGGTTTGAGTGGATGGAATAGAGAGGGGTGTTGTTTGGCCTATCTTGGTTGCTTACCATGTATTTCATGTGAGTTTCCCAGTACAATCTCCTTGTTTGGTTAAAAACTGAGATGGTAGCATATGACATGTCCATTTGGAGATTCCCTTGAAGTTTGGCTCCCCATGATCTAGATAAAAGCATGCCATACTTCGAGGGAATGTCAGCAACTACTATGAACATGACTAGGCTCTTGGCGGGTATTTGTGCAAGAGTGACACACAGATCCTTGATTAGACCCAAAAATTTGACTCTACTTGAATAAAAAGAGTACAAGTCTTTGTAAGGTTTGGTTATTTCGAGGCCCAACCTTTCCATCACTACCTTAGGCATAAGATTATGTGAAGCACTAGAGTCTAGCATAGCATTGTGCAAGATTTTGTCATGTATGTTTAAACTAACATAGAAGGGAGGTACAACTCCTTATTGAAATTTCCCCTCCACCTCAGGTCCAAACAATAGCTCAGGCTTGTCATCGGTCAAGTTTAGAGTGTCGGTATCATTTCCTATGCTAAAAAATTTCAAAACTTTTGACCTATACACATCTTGAGATACTAGTTCAGTAACAAGTATGGTTATCTTGATCTTGGGAATCTCTCCCTCAAAACTGAAAGGTATTTGTGTTTTCGACATATTTACATCAGCTTTATCAGCCATGATTTTTTTCTGCAATTTTAGTTTGCTGATTCTAATTTGGAACCTTAGTCAAAAGAGTTTTTCTAGGGCCACTAGTTGATGTACTAGGGCAGCTAGGGTCACCATTTATGTTGGCTAGTTTTTTCCTTGTTTTGGTCAAGTTTCTTAGCCATGGTGTTTGTGTTTTTTGCTTTCCTTTTAGGAGTGTTTTCAGGGGTCTTCCTAATAGCAGTGTCTAATTTGTTTTTCTTGGAGGCATCTTGGTTTCTCTTACTCCTAAGGTCATACTGCATATGGACCTCCATGATAGAATTCTCAAATCCTTATCTGTAGTCTTCGAAATCCTCATTTGTATTTTCATTTTGATTTGAAGAAAATAAAATTTGTTCTTCTTCAGTGAGAAAAGTATTGTTCTCATCATCAGAGCCTATCACATTTACATGGATTTCTTCCAGCTCTTCAGCCTCTCTTTCTTCTTCATCTACATAATTTTCTTAGAAAGGAGGTCTAATTTGTTGGTCACTTTCTCTTTGTCTGATTTGGAGAGGGTCTCTCTTGAAGTTTTGGTTCCTATTTATGTTTTGAGGATTGGCTTGCTTTTCCCTAGGAGGTGTTCTTTCATTCAAGTTGATTCTCTCTGTTGTAGCCTAATTCGACTAGCTAAAAGTCCAGATGTTATTATTGCAACTCCTGGCCATCCCATGCATCATTTTGCCGAGACCAATTGCAAAAATACTTACCCAATTGAGTGTTAACCAGCAGACTTTGCTTTTTAGTGCAATTCTACCTCGATTGCTCGTTGAATTTGCAAAAGCAGGGGTTTTGACTCAAGAATCAAAGAGCAATCCATCTGTTATAGGAACAGATTCCCTCAACCTTGGGGAGTATGCATTGCCTATGGAGAATACAATCAAAACTACCAAGATTCCTGTATCTTGCTTTACTGGAGTCATAACACCTGAAGCAGCACTTACTGTTGCTCTCAATTTTGCGGAGCCTCAAACTGGCCAGGAAGTAATGGACCCAGTTAATAGAACTATTGTACCATCATCACCTTCTGGTGGCAAACCGTTGCCAGAAAAGGAGGAGCTTTTTTCTCTCAAAGCAGGTCTGAGAAAAGTTAATATTTTTAGAGATTATGTAGGAGTAGGAAGAGCAAAGAAATATTGTCTACAAGGAGTGATGGATGTGAATATGTGTTTGAAAATGATTCTGTTGGTGAATGTGATGAGGATGAGTCTGAGGATAAGGATGAATTTAGTGTTCAGAATTCCTTTAGCTATGGGACTTTGGCTGCAGCTAATCGTGTTGAAGGAGTTCTCTATTTGGACTTTAGAAAAGATGGAGATGATGACAATTGGATCATTAATCATAAAGCAAATATAGAGTCAAGTTCCAAGGTGATCGAGGAGCCATGCTCATCTGACTCTGATTATGCTATTGTATAGCCTCCTTCCATGTGAAGCCTTCTTTCTTGGAAAAAGAGGAAATTGAATTTCCAGTCACCACGAGCAAGAGGAGAGCCGCTGTTGAATAAAGCATATGGAGAAGAGGGTGGAGATGATATTGACATTGATCGCCGACAATTATCCTGCCCTATTGAATTTTTTCCTTTGCTGTCTGGTTCGTGATTCCCGACTTTTAGCTGTAGTTGCAACTAAGTCTTATAGAAGTTTAATTGGAATGGTCATTAAAAACAGAGGATATGTTTTGCAGTGTCATGAAAATGACAATGGAGTAGCGCAGGACAGATGTGAATGTTTAGACTTTGGCGATCACCTTTTTACCATAGGCAGCTGGGAACAGAAGGATTTTATTGTCATCCAAAGTTTTTTTTGCTTCAATTGATTAGCGCAATGAAAAGGCTGCAGGGGTAAGACTAATTCTTGAATTTTGAAAGCTTATGAAAGTGTTTCCAGTCATTGGAGAGCTAAGCAGGTTGTTTTGGAATTTATTTGGTGCATATTTGGAGCAGTCATTCCATAAATCATAAATTTTACGCTGATAATGATTGAAATCTGAACTTACATGTCCCAGACTTCTGGCTTTCTTATTTCTAAGAAGATTACACATTCAATACATGAAAGTGGAATTCCGATCTCCAGGCATTAGTTCCATGAACCTTGGAGCGCTAGATTATGTGATACCGGAAAATCTGTGTTGATACTCTCAGCGACTGTTACTGGGTGTTTTTTAAATTTTTTATAAGTGACTACCCTTAGGAGTCAGACAAAACCCACATCTGCCAAATAGTAGTTTTTGTGGATATTCAAACGAATTTTCAGTGGAAATTTGGGACGGTGGAAATGGAGCTTAAAGCGTTTAAATTTGTTCTTACTCAGTTCAACTGGGTCTCGACTCCTATTGTGACTTCATCTGTATCAAGAAGCTCGTGTCACTCATTTTCTCTTTCAGTGAGAAAACCAATAGTGACATTGGGCAAAACTTGCATTGCTATGAAACAAACCAAGCACTCCTTCCTGGGAAACAATAGAAACTTTCTGTTCAACGCATTTGAAATGGGTTTTTGTCAAAAATATTCTCGAGGTCGTCCTCTAATAGTTGCAGTCGTGAAAAGGAGAAAGGAAATGCCATTTGACGATGTTATATAACGCCAAAAGAAGCTGAAACTAGTGTCTAAGATTCAGGACATTCTTGTCAAAACAGCCCAATAGGACGATGTCTCTCAGAGAGCTTGGTAAGTACAGAAGAGATCTTGGACTCAATAAAAAACGAAGAGTAATTGCCTTGTTAAAGAGATATCTTGGAGTGTTTGAAATACTGCAAGAGGGTGGTATTCCCTTTATTTCAGACTGACCCCAGAAGCATACAAAATATATATGGAGGAGTTGAATATAAGGCAGAATATGGAGGCTCTTTTGGCGAATAAGTTGCGAAAAATAGTAATGATGTCTATTGATAAAAGGTCTCCTTGGAGAGAATTGGGCATATTAAGATAGACCTTGGCCTTCTCGATGGCTTCAAAACCAAAATATGCAGTAGTTATCCTCAGTATTTTAAGGTTGCGGATTCTCCTCGAGGCCCTGCATTAGAACTGACTTCTTGGGATCCTGATCTCGCTGTATCCACCGCTGAGTTGGCTGAGGAAGTAAATGCATATAGTATTGCAGTTGAATCGATGATTTGGATCATCCAGCTCAGATCCAATGGTCTTGCGGAGGCATAATTAATCGGATTTTATGAGAGATAGTACCCCCCGCAAAATGGTTTGTTTCAAACCATTATTTACAAAATCTACGGTTGTGATGCATTGTGGCATCACTTAGCCCTTTCTCAGGAAACCACTATCATTGATCCCGCAGGCAGTTATGGGTTTTAAAAAACAATGGGTGATTGTGTCGTCAATACATATGGGTGTAGTGGTGGGACCCAAAATGCACCATTTTCCCTTTTAAACTTCCAATTCTATTTTTGGGTTTTATATTATATTATATTATATTATATATATCTCTCTCTCTCTCTCTCTCTATATATATATATATATATATATATATATATATATAATATTAAAACAAGCTTTTTGTAATTTTAATTAATGCCAAAATTTCCAAGAATCAGTTTTAAAACTGATCATAACAGTTAGTTAGATCAAATAGCTGATATAAAAGCAGAGATAAGGGGAGGAGCGAGGGTTCTGGTTTTGGGATCTCCAGACAGTGCTCTTTGTACTGAGATTTCAAGTGATTAATGAATGAAAAAAAAACTTCTAGCATTTGCTGGTATTGATACGTCTCCTAGTTTACATAATATATTTTCAGTCCTTGAATAAAATGAAGTATCGAAGCAGCAGGTCTCTTTTTACGTGTGTAAAGAAGAGTTAAAACCCTTAATAGGCGCTCCTTCATTTTAACTGTTCTTTTATTTTAATTCTTCTAAAGTTTGAGATGATAGATTCTGTTCAGCAGCATATCATTTTGGGCTTTTTCATTTCATTCTTATTCTGAACATTTCATTCTACATCAGCAGATAATAGCATTGTGGATTGTTTATAGCATTTGATTCTGAAGATTCAATGATTGAACTATGGAGGTGACTAAACATGGATCCATATCTCCGTGACATAGTTATTTGAATGTCTTAAGCATGAATTCCTTTTCATAGCCAAGGAATTGTTTCTTAAGGTACAACATTAATTGGCACCGTTGCCGGGGATCGAAGAAGCGAAGTTCATTTCCTTGGGTTTTCTTTCTTTTTCCTCTGATTGTTCAGCAAGGAGGAAGCACTCGGCTGTGTTTAATTTTTAGAGAATTCTCATTTTCACAAAGCCAAACGTGAGGTCACATACCTTGCAGTAGATGGTTTCATAATCCTTTCTTCTTGATGGTGAACAAGATTTAGATTTGAAGTTTGGTTGTTTATTATTCACCTGGCGACCCCACTGATGAAGGCTTCATTAGATGAATAATTTTTCTAGCAAGAAGATGAGAAAGTATCATGGAAAAAACATGTATCCGAATTTTCGTTTTTTAAAGGAGGTTCTATTTTTTACTGTCAGTTTAGTGGTCTATTTTTCCTTTTATATTAAAAGGATTGTTTCCTGATTTATTTTCTCAGAAGATTATAAGGCCCAAAATGTACATCCATTATTGGAAAAAGATGATTTTTCTTCTGCTTGTATTATAAATCTTGACACAAGTGTATCTCCTAAATTTGAAAGGAGGGATGATTGTAGCATTACAATCTCGGAAGATAATCAGTCACAATCTGGGCATAAAGGTGATGATTCATCATCTTTGGATGATAATATTTTGCCTCATAAGAAATTGACTGCTTTTCAGTTCAAAAATAGAGAAATATTTAAACCCCTGAAGCTGCCCGCTATTCTCCATCAATATCCTTCAAACAGATTCAAGTCCTTGCCAAGTTTCTCCGGGAAGGAGAAGGAAATTTCAGCTAAATTACATATCTTGGAATTTGAGTACTTTCTGGACAAATTTCAAATCATCTATGAAGATGTAGCTTTAAGGATTTTTTGCCATTCTTTAAAGCAGGATGCTCAGCAATGGTTGCAGTGTTTGGAAGCAGGTTCAATTAATTCCTGGCAAGATCTTCAAGATGTATTTCTTACATATTGGGGCAAGAATAAGTCATATGAAGAGCACCTTTTGGAATTATATTCAATCCGAAGGCAAAGCAATGAATCAATTTCAGAATTTAATAGGAGGTTTCAAAAAATTTATTTTAGCATGCCAAAAGAAATTCGACCTCCAGAAGCAGCAGCTATGGTCTATTATTTGAAAGCTCTTTCTATTGCCTTGGATTTTTATCTCAAGGAGAGAAATCCTAGCACTCCGAAGCTGATGTTTCTCCATGCGCAAGAAATCGAGAATAATGCGTGGGCTTGTAAAAATTTTTCCTGTGATGTAGAAAGTCCAAGTTTTGTCAAAGATAAGAGTGCTTGTGAAGGAAACATTGGAATTTCTTTACAAGAGAATGTAAGTTCAGAGGTGAATAAAGATTTCCAAAAAGTGTCAAAAGGTTCCTGTATTGTTAAAAGACAAGAATCAAATCATTTTGAATATTCTAGTCAAAACTTAGTTGCAACAACTGAACTACACTATGAAAGCATGGAAGATCATTGCAATAATTTGGTGAGTAGTGAGGAAAATAGTGCAGTTTCTCAGACATGTTTGCAGGAGGAAGAAAATTTTCGTCAAGAATTGATGTTATACAAAGAGCATTAGCATTATGGAGAGCAAACCTTGGATTTTTATTTTCAGCCTGAATGCCTGCCTACAGAAAATGGCAGTAAAGTTCCTCACACACAATTTCTAGTTGAAAAGTCAAACAATGAAAGAAGCCGCCATGTTCAAAGAAATCTACATCAGCAAAATGTTCAAGAAGAGAAGGTGGCCAAAACTTTATTTCATGAGTTCTATGATCCAATTGCTGAATATATGGCAAATTTCTTTGGTCAGCAACAAGCTTTTTTGCAAGGGTATGTACAAAGTTTTGTATATGAAAAATTTTCATGGTACATTCCTGTTTTGATTTTTAAATTTCAGCAGTACGAAGGTATTAAATCCAACAAGAAGATGCTAGATTGGTTCCATTGGAAGGTTGAATTCACTTGATTAAGTTCAACCATGCTTATATATATAGGATTTGTACATAAATAAGCTCAGAATTTGAGCATTCACAGTTGAAGTGTTTCTAGTTTATCATTTTCAGTTCAAGAATAAAGATCCTAGAAGAAGAGAAGTTTCAGAGAAGTTTTGAAATTGTAAGATATTTTGGATTGAGAGAAAATTCAGTCTGATTAGACTCCATGCCCAATAAAGGCTACTGATCTACAAGTTCTCAGAACTTTGCTACCAAAGTGCTGTCCCCAATTGGAGCCAGATGTTGTAGCCTAATTCGACTAGCTAAAAGTCCGGATGTTATTATTGCAACTCTTGGCCATCCCATGCATCATTTTGCCGAGACCAATTGCAAAAATACTTGCCCAGTTGAGTGTTAACCAGCAGAATTTTCCTTTTAGTGCAATTCTACCTCGATTGCTCGTTGAATTTGCAAAAGCAGGGGGTTTGACTCAAGAATCAAAGAGCAAGCCATATTTTATAGGAACAACTTCCCTCAACCTTGGGGAGTATGCATTGCCTATGGAGAATACAATAAAAACTACCAAGATTCCCGTATCTTGCTTTACTGGAGTCATAGCACCTGAAGCAGCACTTACTGTTGCTCTCAATTTTGTGGAGCTTCGAACTGGCCAGGAAGTAATGGACCCAGTTAATAGAACTATTGTACCATCATCACATTATGGTGGCGAACCATTGCCAGAAAAGGAGGAGCTTTCTGCTCTCAAAGCAGGTCTGAGAAAAGTTAATATTTTTAGAGATTATGTAGGAGTAGGAAGAGCAAAGAAAGATTGTCTACAAGGAGTGATGGATGTGAATATGTGTTTGAAAATGATTCTGTTGGTGAATGTGATGAGGATGAGTCTGAGGATAAGGATTAATTTAGTGTTCGGAATTCCTTTAGCTATGGGACTTTGGCTGCAGCTAATCGTGTTGAAGGAGTTCTCTATTTGGACTTTAGAAAAGATGGAGATGATGACAATTGGATAATTAATCATAAAGAAAATATAGAGTCAAGTTCCAAGGTGATCGAGGAGCCATGCTCATCTGACTCTGATTATGCTATTGTACAACCTCCTTCCATGTGAAGCCTTCTTTCTTGGAAAAAGAGGAAATTGAATTTCCGGTCACCACGAGCAAGAGGAGAGCCGCTGTTGAATAAAGCATATGGAGAAGAGGGTGGAGATGATATTGAATTTGATCGCCGACAATTATGCTGCCCTATTGAATTTTTTACTTTGTTGTTTGGTTCATGATTCCCGGCTTTTAGCTATAGTTGCAACTAAGTCTTATAGGATTTTACCAGGAATGGTCATTAACAACAGACGATATGTTTTGCAGTGTCATGAGAATGAAAATGGAGTAGCGCAGGACAGATGTGAATGTTTAGACTTTGGCAATGACCTTTTTACCATAGGCAGCTGGGAACAGAAGGATTTTATTGTCATCCCAAGTTTTTTTTGCTTCAATTGATTAGCGCAATGAAAAGGCTGCAGGGGTAAGACTAATTCTTGCATTTTGAAAGCTTATGAAAGTGTTTCCAGTCATTGGAGAGCTGAGTAGGTTGTTTTGGAATTTATTTGGTGCATATTTGGAGCAGTCATTCCATAAATCATAAATTTTATGCTGATAATGATTGCAATCTGAACTTACATGTCCCGGACTTCTGGCTTTCTTATTTCTAATAAGATTACACATTCAATACATGAAAGTGGAATGCCGATCTCCAGGCATTAGTTCCATGAACCTTGGAGCGTTGGATTATGTGATACCGGAAAATATGTGTTGATACTCTCAGCGACTGTTACTGGGTGTTTTTTACAAATTTTATAAGTGAATACCCTTAGGAGTCGGACATAACCCACATCTGCCAAATATTAGTTTTTGTGGATATTCAAACGGAGTTTCAATGGAAATTTGGGACGGTGGAAATGGAGCTTAAAGCGTTTAAATATGTTCCTACTCAGTTCAACTGGGTCTCGAATCCTATTGTGACTTCATCTGTATCAAGAAGCTCGTGTCACTCCTTTTCTCTTTCAGTGAGAAAACCAACCGCGACATCGGGCAAAACTTGCATTTCTCTGAAACAAACCAAGCACTCCTTCCTGGGAAACAAAAGAAACTTTCTGTTCAACGCATTTGAAATGGGTTTTTGTCAAAAATCTCCTCGGGGTCATCCTCTAATAGTTGCAGTCGTGAAAAGGAGAAAGGAAATGCCATTTGACGATGTTATACAGCGCCAAAAGAAGCTGAAACTAGTGTCTAAGATTCGGGACATTCTTGTCAAAACAATCGAATAGGACGATGTCTCTCAGAGAGCTTGGTAAGTACAGAAGAGATATTGGACTCAATAAAAAACGAAGAGTAATTGCCTTGTTAAAGAGATATCCTAGAGTCTTTGAAATACTGCAAGAGGGTGGTATTCCATTTTTTTCAGACTGTCCCCAGAAGCAGACAAAATATATATGGAGGAGTTGAACATAAGGCAGAATATGGAGGCTCTTTTGGCGAATAAGTTGCAAAAAATAGTAATGATGTCTATTGATAAAAGGTCTCCTTGGAGATAATTGGGCATCTTAAGACAGACCTTGGCCTTCCCGATGACTTAAAAACCAAAATATGCAGTAGTTATCCTCAATATTTTAAGTTTGTGGATTCTCCTCGAGGCCCTGCATTAGAACTGACTTCTTGGGATCCTGATCTCGCTGTATCCGCCGCTGAGTTGGCTGAGGAAGTAAACGCATATAATATTGCAGTTGAATCAATGATTTGGATCATCCAGCTCAGATCCAATGGTCTTGTGAAGGCCTAAATTAATCGAATTTTATGAGAGATAGTACCCCCCGCAAAATGGTTTGGTTCAAACCATTATTTACAAAATCTACGGCTGTGATGCATTGCGGCATCACTTAGCCCTTTCTCAGGAAACCACTATCATTGCTCCCGCAGGCAGTTATGGGTTTTCAAAAACAATGGGTGATTGTGTCGTCAATACATATGGGTGTAGTGGTGGGACCCAAAATGCACCATTTTCCCTTTTAAACTTCCAATTCTATTTTTGGGTTATATATATATATATATATATATATATATAGTAAAACACGCTTTTTGTAATTTTAATTAATGCCAAAATTTCCAAGAATCAGTTTTAAAACTGATCATAACAGTTAGTTAGATCAAATAGCTGATATAAAAGCAGAGATAAGGGGAGGAGCAAGGGTTCCGGTTTTGGGATCTCCAGACAGTGCTCTTTGTACTGAGATTTCAAGTGATTAATGAATGAAAAACAAACTTCTAGCATTTGTTGGTATTGATACGTCTCCTAGTTTACATAATGTATTTTCAGTCCTTGAATAAAATGAAGTATCGAAGCAGCAGGTCTCTTTTTACGTGTGTAAAGAAGATTTAAAACCCTTAATAGGCGCTCCTTCATTTTAACTGTTCTTTTATTTTAATTCTTCTAAAGTTTGAGATGATAGATTCTGTTCAGCAGCATATCATTTTGGGCTTTTTCCTTTCATTCTTCTTCTGAACATTTCATTCTATATCAGCAGATAATAGCATTGTGGATCGTTTATAGCATTTGATTATGAAGATTCAATGATTGAACTCTGGAGGTGATTAAACATGGATCCATATCTCTGTGACATAGTTATTTGAATGTATTAAGCACGAATTCCTTTTCACAGCCAAGGAATTGTTTCTTAAGGTACAAGACTCTCCATCATTATTTCCATTGTCTTAACTAGGCTACCGATTTTGGCATCAAAAAAAGAGGTTGAGGGTACAATGTCCTCTTTGTATGTAACTCTCTTTTCTGACCTCATCCTAGCCCTCTTCTCAATTAGATTGGCTTCTACACTAATGGCTCCCTTCTGCATGTCTTCTAAGGTTAGGGATTATCTTTCTCTCAACTGGTAGGCCATGTCTGGATCAAAGCCATCTGGGCATTTTACTAAGGCTAGGCCCTGTGGGGGTTTTATGTGAGGTGGGAGAGATTTGTATACACTATTGAACCTAGTGCAGTAGTCTTGGACACTTTCCCAAACATTTCTTTTAAGGTTTTTATACTTTGAAAGGATTTGGAGGGGATTTTTCTTAATATCCTGTTTGTTTATGAATGTTTGATAAAGATAAGGGAGGTCATGTATGCTATTAGGAGTTAAGTTTTTGAACCATTTCTTGGCTTCTCCCCCTAGAATTTGGAAAAACATCCCCATTTGCATGGTCTCCTCTTCTACTTCCATGTAGTAAAAAGCATCATTCATTTTGTCTACATGCTGTTTGGAAGTGGTAGAGTTAGCTCTAGTGAAATGATGGATTTTGGATTGGTAGTCATTTGGCAAAGGTAGTAAAGGTTGTTGTAGTGCCAGAGGGGCATACCATGATGCCATGATGGGAGGTAATGGGATACAAGGAGGATTTACAAGGGAGCGTTTATGAGAGGAGATGGAGGATGAAGTGGAGTGGTTTTCACAGTGGATGTATGAGTGGGTGTGGTAGAAGTACTTGGACCAACAAAATGATTTTGAGTAGACTTGGAACAAAATGAGCCAAAGTGATGGAGAAGCTGAAAATCAGGAGGGGTAGAAGGAGAGGCTTCTCTGCTAAGAATTTGGTGAAAATTTGTAGGTTCAAGGTCTGTCTGGTCTATCCCACTTTGGGAATTGGTTCTAAATAGGTTTCTTTGATGATGCAAGTCAAATTGGGTATCTTGCAAGGTTGTGAGATGTTCAGGGGTAGAACTTGCTCTATGGATTGTTCTAACACTAGTTGAACCTTCAGCTCTAGAAATATTCCACAAAATATTCTCTGGGTCATCAAATATGATAGGAGTGTTGGGGTTAGGGTGAGATCTAGTGTTAATTCTTCATGAAGCCAGATTTCAGACCTACAATATGGAGAGGTTGAAAGTTTTGTAAATGTTTTGAAAGGAAAACCTCTCTAAATGTTTACTGAACTTACACAGTGTGTGACTAGGCCTTTAAACCACTTAGGAATGATTTGAAACAATCCTAGAGGAGTCTAGAAGAACTAGTAGAGCTAGTAGGCCTACTAGGGCTAGTGGAGTCGCTAGGTGGATGTTTTTTTTTTTCCTGTTTTGAGGATATGTACTTGTAGTCCACCACCAACTATTGACAAAAACCAATCTAGAGATGTTTTCAAGGGTTTTCTGAGTTTCTCTATGTAACACTAAGGTCTCTAATGAGTGTGGTCTAGTTGAGTCATCATATTGCTAGCATGGTGAATTAGTTTGGTACTACTCTTGGCTAACATTTCAAGTTTTCTAAATTTGACAAAGATTTTTTGAGGTCTTAAGGAGTACTTAGGATGTTACTGACTCAGATGTCCCACCGTGATCGCCACTATGTTAGGTCCCCATAATTTTTTAGATTGGTGAGAAAAAATGAACAGGGGTAACTTCAAACCAATATTTGGAGTCCTAGGAACTAGCCTTCCTAGACTCAGAGAGGGCTCTCTCTATGATTTTTTTTTTTTTTTTAGCATGAAAAATATGACTGGTTTATATATTGTACCAGAACAAGGAATTTTATAGTTTTCAAAAAGAAATTACATTCACCTATTCAATAAAAATGAGGTCTACCCTCCAGCTGTTCTTATACAAAAAAAATGCAACTTATAAACTGTTAACCTTTACCAAACCGTCTTCTGAGCAGCACTTAATATTTCAAAGTTTATGCAAATAGAAAATACAAGAAACAGTGACTCAAAAAATGACCAGCCCCCGTTGACAGAGTTCCATCACTCTCGTGATTAGCATATCAGTCAGGATTTGTACAGTATATGCATTGAGAGTTCTCCAAAAAATATGTGCCTGTTCAGCATTACATGTTCAATACCACATGTTTTTTAAAATAAGTTGACCTTTCCCACCGCTTCTAGACCATTTTTATTTGACAATTCATAGTGCATTTCTCCAAAGGTAACATCCAAGCCTCTTTTTGATAGTCTATCAGCTTTTGTATTTTTCTCCCTGTAAATATGACAAAAAGAAGTAAAAGTGAAAGTCCTTTTTAGAGTATAAATCCTCTCAAGCCAGTGTGATAACATACCAGGGTTTAAGGTGGACTTCGAATTCATATGATTAATAAGGATTTTGGAATCCCTGAAAACCCATAACTGTTCCACATATAGATGGTTGGCAAACCATAATAGTCCCCATAAAGCTAAAACTTCTGCCCTCATATTCGTTCCAGTCCCTCCATGCCAGTAGAATTTATAATGGCAAGAGGGTGATAGCATAAGCCAGGCCCCATAGCCGCAATATGAGTTTTTCACTGCCAAACCAAAATATCCAGTTGGGTAATAAAACTCGTGTGGTCTTAATATTCTAGATAAATCCATAGGTGGGTTTTTGACAAGTTTTGACCCTTTCCCAATAGCCGTATATCTAAAAAACCGTCTTTTCAAGAGAACAAGACATACCCTCAAATAATTTCCTGTTTCTATTGTTCCAGATATACCAATGAAAAAGAATGGGGATGACCCTATAGTTCCTACCTCTTTGAAACCACCATTTGATGCAATCCACTATTTTCACATATCCTGGAATATTTATGTGCATATTTCCACACAAAATTTTCAGAGTTTCTTTAGCAAAAGCACACAGATAGAATAGGTGAATGTTGTCTTCAACCTCTTCCCCACATAATATGCATATTCCTAGGCCCTGCCAACCTTTTCTTTGCAATTTTTTCCATGTTAATTTCTTATCTCTCCAAAATAGCCAAAGAAATATGGTCATTTTTACTTGAACTTTTACCTTCCACAAAAGCTTGAACTAGCTATCAGGTTCTTGATTTAACTTTGAATCCATCAACATAGAGTATATTTATTTTGCTTTCGGACCCCCTTCTGCTTGAAAACCCCCCCAAGTTAATCTGTCCCCCGCATAGGATCTACATAGTCCCATATATCTGAGGGCTTTTCTGTACCCATTCCACTCTAGTTCCCACCTCTCGTTCAGCCCCACAACTGTACTAGATTTCCATCTTGGAACCCCAAGGTCCCAACTATCAATGATCTAGTGTATATAAAAATGTCCCTTTGATTTAAAACATAAATCAACTCTCTAGTTAAAAAAAGAATAGTCCCTATGCCCATCATCTGTCTACAACCAATGAGGATTTTTTGTACATTTCCAAAAACCCACCTCAGATTTTCGATTATGCCAAATTTTTCCAAAACCCTTCCAAATGTCCGATCTTTTTCTACCCTCTTTCCATCTCGAGATGACTAAGTCCTCCATAACCTCCTTTCCAAAGTATTTATGTTTTATGATCTCTTTCCTTTTTCTAGAGAGGTGAAAACATCTCCACAGTGATTTCATGATAAGGGATCTGCCAAATATGTCCAAGTCAAGAATACCCTAGCCCCCCTTCTCCTTTGGAGTAGCTATAGTATCCCACCCAGTCAAATAGATGCACCTCTTGTCTCTCCCACCTCCCCATATAAATCTAGCCATGATCCTTTTTATATCATTTAGAGTCATTTTTGGGATAATGTACAGATGAGCCCAGAAGACCGTAAGTTGCTGAAAAAAAGCATGAGATAGGATCAACCTGCCTCCCTTGGATAACCATTTTGTTGACCACACTTCTAATCTTTTTCTATATTTTCCTATGAGCTAATTCCAATCCTCCACTGTGTAATTTAATTCTTTCATCCTGAACCCCAAGTATGTCATCCCGTCCTTCAAAGGAGCCCTATCCCATTCTTTAAAGGAGCCTCTCTATGTTTATGTAAAGGATTTAACTTGTTTGATTTTAGGCTAGTTATAGGGATTAGGGTTTTCTTTTTTGTTTGTTTGGTTGGATAAGTTGTCAAGAAGAATAGGTAGAGTAAGAGAGGATCAATCCATTGGGCTATGGAGTCTGCAAATATTTTGAATAGTGCAAAAATAGTTCAAGGGTGTTTCATAGGGCAAGTAAACAGGGCCAAATGGATCTAAGTAGGTTTTGAGTGAGTGAAATGAACACGGGGAAGTGAAATATAGTAGTTAAGGGGAAATCAAGGATCCTTTAACAAACTAATAACAAGGAAAATCTTTCAGCATGATTAGCATAGTAAAAACTCGAAGAGCAATGAAGGATTATTCAACCAAACAATACTAAGCAGACCTTAGAGCAACATATGAGTAAACTTAGAGAGCAGTTAAGTATTATCTGAAACTTACTTGCAAACAATTAGATTTTTAATATAACATCTCAGTAAAACTAAAGAGCATTGGAGAATTCAATAGTTAAACTTTAAGGAAGAAAACACAAAGATCAAAGGATGCAGACAAAGCATGGTGCCAAAAAGACATATCCTACCCTAAGATTTCTATTCCATGATAAAAGAAACATAATGATAACTGAAGAAAACATGTACAAAGGTGGAATACATCACCATTCAACAAAGCTTTATGAATCCTAAGAATGAGCTCAATCCACAACTGCTCAGTCCAAAGCCATCACAAGACACCAAAGCCAATTTCACAAATAAACTTAGTCTATATCATATTATGCTCAGCAACCAACCAATAATTACAATGAGGCCTCAAGGCTCTATATAAACAGAAAATGAGGAGGAGGAAACCATAAGAGGCTTCTAGAAACCATAAATACACCATAAATGTCATTTATGTCCAAAGAGGCCATGCAAGGCTCAAGGCACATAATAACTATTGAAATAAATGAAAGATAACTTAAACATAAATTCTTAATCAAATCTGGAGTGATTTGCCCAAAAAATCTTGAAAATATCCTTCAATGTGTTTTGTTGAATTTTTTGCAAGGGGGCAACTTCAGAGGTCTGAAGGCACATTTCCTGCATAGGGAAACTGGGTCCTCTTGTAGCCAAGTTTCGAAGGCCTTCTCGATGTCAGAATTGGCTCTGTGATGGCTCGTTGGAAATCCTGTTGAGTATAATTTCCAGAAATTCCATTGGTTTTTTGATTGGGCTCCATTAACTTGTTCAAAAAGAAAATCTCTCAAGGCTTCTGAAGGCGCAACGCCAACCCTGAAAACATGGCAGAAAGGTGAAAATTGGCATGTTTTTGGGCCTTTTGAGGGACCCAAAATGCTCCAAATACTCTAAAATTTGGTGTGCATGATATCCTTGGGCTGATGAATCCAAAAATGTAAACTTTACCTCCATTGGATGCCTATAGGAAAAGCGTAGCGCCAAGGGTGCTACGCTTTCGGCCCTTAATATCAGTCAAAAAACCAAAAATGTCAAAAACTTGCCAAAATTTGCAATTATCTTCCTCATGGGGTTTGGGATTCCTGTAGTGAAGCTTAAGCAAGGATTAAAATGTTTTCTTGGTATTTTTCCTCTTTAAGTGCTTGAATTTCAGCAAGGGCTCCTTTGAGCTTAGCCCTTGCAAATTTGTTCCTCAAGGCATAGTGCTTGGCCATCTTTTTCTGTAGGCCAAGGTCCCTTTGTGTCTTCTTCAGATGGTTGTTTTCATCCTTGTAATACTTAATGATATACTTTGCCATGCCAAGCTTTATTTTCAGATCCCTAATCTATGCATCCTTGCTTTGGAGAAAGATTCTTGTAATCCTCTCCTCATCTTCATTTTCACTGTCAAGGTCAATGAATTGGCGCTCTTGTTTAGTTTGATGCTTTCCTTTCTTATCACCAACTATGAACTTTTCCTTTCCTTTTTCAATATTATTTGTTGGTATAGAAGGCATGGCCCCTTTCCTTTTATAGGCAGCAAAAACATGCCTTTCTCCTCTTTGGTATGTTAAAGGAAGAGGTTCAAATATGCTCATTTTAGTGTCATATGTTTTGTTTCCATCATTGTGGTCATCTTTGTTTGGCTCACTGACATATTGGCTCACTTCTTCATTTGTATCCTTCATGCTAACATCAATGCCCTTTATTTGGTTGTTTTCCTCATGGCTATCTTCATGATCACTATGAACTTCACTGTCATTTGTTTCACTTATGTCAGCTTCTTCATTACCTTGATTGATGCTTACCTCATTATCTCCAATATCAGCCTCACTATTTGCCTCTTCACTGATTTCTGCACTACCATCATTACCATTGTCAGGAGCCTCATCAAAATATGTTTCATTGTCTTCTGTCTCCATGTTTTCTGCACTATTCTTTGTACTGCCTCCATCTTGTTCATCATTACTTCTAGGAGTCTCATGGCTGTGATCTTTACTGCTGCTATCAAACTCTTCATTTTATTCACTGTTATCATAATCTTCACTGACATTTTGGTCTTTGGTGTCACTTCTGTCCCTGGCATCATCATCTGTCTCTTTGTCACTTTCTTCATTTGTATCCATATTTCCTTCTGCCTCTTCATTTTCTTCCTCTTTAGTGTCCTCTTCTTAATCATTGCTTGATTTATCATTTCCTTCTCTTTCATTATTATTTAATGGTTCATCTTCACTTCCCTCATTGTCTGATGCATTAGGAGAGGGTGAGGAAGGAGGATGGGATGATGAGGGCACATTTTGCTGAGGATGGGGTTGTGGGTTTGTGAAGACCTCATAGGAAATGAAAACCTCCCATGATATCCCCTTTTGCTCCAATTGATGTAGCACAACCATCTTGATTAAAGAGTGATGAAACAAACTTTGCATTTGTTGGGAATAGTTCCTCTTTTGTACAATCGAAGACATCTTGTCAATACTCCTATAGAGGTAGTATGGTAAATGAAGCTTATTAAAACTAGTAAAGTGCATGAGTAATCTGATATGATAGGAGTAAATTATAGAGTACCTTCCCTCACATGAAAAATATTTCATGATGACCCTCATCAAGGGTGCATACCTCTCCAACAAATGCGAAAAAGAGAAGATAGATTTGCAGTATTCTTTGTATCCAGGTTTAAGAAATGGCTCATAGCAGCTTATGTCTAAATTGGCTCTTTTGAACAATTTTTCACTAACATTGGGTATGCCTGTAGCATGGGCAATGGAATCTGAGGAGAGTTCAAAGGTCACCCATACAAAGTTTGGTTGTTTGTCATGTAGGTTAAGGATGAATAACCTTGTGAGCTCTGGGTGACTTTGTACCTGTTAAAATATTTCACAAAAGTGAAAACATCCCACATTTTAGAAACATGTGACAATCATAGGAGAGGAATTAAGCTCCATTGTGCTTTGGGTTTCAAACCTATTAACCTTCCCACCTCTGTGTTTCTTCCTCCTATGCACTTGGCCTTCTTTACCACTACAATTTCCTCATTCTCCTGACATTTTGATTACTGCTATTTTGAAACAAACCCTAGCTCTGATTGTGAAGCTGAGATGAGAAGTGATGGAATGATGGTAAGAAGGCAAATTTTGAAAGTGAGTGAGAGGGATGAATGAAGGTGTAAGTGTATGAATGTGAGGGAGAGCTATAACTCAAAGACAAACATCAGCTACTTGTTATAATTCTTCTCTCACCAAAATGTGTACTGATGCTAATTTTAAGATGGAGGGGGCAATGTAAGGTCACTTTTTTTTTAGTGTATGGAGTAGAGCGTTTAAGCTTTGATGGAGGAACAACTTCAAATCATTGCAACCACACTACTGTATCCCTATTTGATTGATATCTCCTTGTTTGCAGGTGATGGAGGTTTAAACAAGGTTTTTAGTATGCATATTAGGGCTTTACCTTAGGGTTTTTTTAATTTCTCTTAACATAAAAACATAAAAAAGCTTTGTAGGGAAAAACATGACATCCACCTACCAATTGAGAAATGATTTAAAGACCCTTTGATGGTGGCTTGGAGGTATTTTTGATGTTTTTGGGCATTTGTAGGAGCAGGAGGAGCTTCAGGTCCAACATGCAGCACTTGAATGTGTATTCAGGCCTGTCGGGTCTGCCAAAAGCGCAATTCCTGCACTCATATTCGAGCCTGTCGGGTTTCCTGGGTGAATGCGCAATGCAGTGAAAATTTACATAGGAAATTCCTTCGAAGGCCCAATGCCTGACCCTGAACGGCAACGCCGACTTGAATGCGCAGCGTCAGATAGACTTGCCCAAATTCAACCCAAAATTCACAATTTTATCTCTTGGATGCTCTGATGATCTTTGCAAGGGCACAATAAGTTATGTGAAGAACAAAATGATCTTTTATAGTCTAGGAATTAATTTTAACTTTGATAACCCACTTTGCTAATGTTTTTACTTCCTTTATTTTTAACTAATATCCCTTTGAACTTTTTTCTTGTAGTTGATAAAAAACACTGAAATAGCCTTTTCCATTTTCTCTTTGAATCATGACAAATTCACTTTTGACAATTTTGGAGAGGGCTACACATAGTGGTATTTTCAAGGTTGTGTTTTTTCAATATAATTTTGAACTTGTCTTTCTTCCATTTTCTCACTAACAACCTTACAATGTTGGTATGCAGGTTTGCTAAACATGGTGAATTTGACCTTTTTAATATTTTAGGCTTGATATGTCTACTTTTGACACCTTTGAGACTATCACTCTTTTTCCACTACCATGGTTTTTAAACAATGCCTTTCACCTCCCTAGGCCACTTCTGATTTGCAGGTGCCTAAATTTATAATTTAAAACTTGCCCACTGATACTCTTTACCTATTTCACTAATCCTTAGGCATGATAAACTTAATTTTGACAAATTTTGGGATGTCACACTCAACAATCTATTCAAACCTTCTTTCTTTTGTCATCATGGAGGCCTAACATCTTCATTTTACCTCCTTTGTCTATCTTTCCAAAACCCTAGGTTTCTGGGTTGCTTGAGAACAATTATCAATGTTGTCTTGTAAGTTCTCTATAGCCCTTTCAAGTTCATTATTTTCTGTCCAGTTAACCTCACCTTTTTCCCAATTTTATCTGTAATGTCTAAAAAACTTCTTTTCAGGTTTGATTTCTTGGTGTGCCTCCTTCATGTGATTTTCTTCATTGGATATTTTCTTGGCACACTGTTAGCCCATTAAGCCCAAAACCCTAGTTATCTTCAAGCACAATGCTTTCCTGTCTTCTTGCCATGAGTTGTCTTGATTTAGGATCCGACCTCCTACCTCATAAATTTTTTGTTGATGGATCTCTTAACACTCTTGCAGAAGTGTCAAAATCTTAGCATTCACAAAACTTGTATTTTGACAAGGTAGTCTTCTTTGGAGACTTTCAAATCTTTTTTGAATAACCATGTCTCAATAAATTTGAGTCAGCCTTTTGCACAAGAAAAATAGTATTTGGAACACCAATGATGACCTTACAACCTATGAAACCCTAATGACTTAGTCGGAGGATCCTTTGACTTGATCTTTGACTAAAACCTGGTTTAGGATCTTTAAGTGTAAAAAATAGAGTTTTTGACAAATTGATATATTGGAGATCCAAAATCCAATGTACTTGATTTATCTAACGAGCCTACAGAGATGGTTTTGAGACCATCAACCCTTGAGGAACCTGGTGAACGTGGAAATGAAGGGCTGTTTGGTAACCCTAGATGGGAAGTGGAGTGATGGGTAAAAGCAAAACATGGTACTGAGGTTATAGGTGGTAAAATATGATATAAATGAGTGGCACAAGCCCATGAAGGGTCTTTTAGGAGTGGTAGGTTAACAATGGAATGGAAAAATAGTAGAATAGTGAAAAATTTGGTATAAGGATAATGAAGGCAGTGAGATTTCTAAAACTCACAGTATTTAGGCATCTTGTTTTTAGAAATCTAGAACTAATATTTAGTCACCTACATATAGTAAAAATTACTGATGACTAACAGGTTAAATTTAACTCTGAACCTGGGTCATGACCCCTCAAGCCAACATTGGGACTTAAAAACGTTCTCTTTTAGATCTCCATAAAAGAAAACAATTTTTACATCAATTTGATGGAATTTCCAACTATTATGAATTGCCAAGGCTAAGAGTGTTCGGATGGTATCCCATTTTGCAGTGGCGGCAAAGGTCTCTTCATAATCAGCCCCTTCCTTATGTGCAAAACAATTTACCACAATATTTGATTTATGTTTTTCAAATGAGCCATTTGCTTTTTAATTTTTCTTGAAGACCCATTTGCAGCATATTGGTTTGGTTCCCAATGGAGGATCAACCAGATTCTAGGTTCCATTTTTTATCAAAGAATCATATTATTTCTACATCACTTCTTTCCATTCATCATGAGAAGTGTCTTGTTTGAAGGGATTTGGTTCAAAATCCATAGACAAATTTGGTTTACAATCATAAGAAACATCCATGTCAACTAGTGAATCAAAATCATTTACATCACCTCCATTATGCTTGGTTGAGATTATTGTTCATGTATTTCCAACCTCATCAGGCATAACACTTTCAAGTGTCTTTGCGAGCCATTTTGGAGTACCTTTCTGAGGTCTCCCAGGCTACTTAGTTTACTAAGATGAGACTGAATCATGATTTAGCCTCCTAATTCTCTCAATCACATCACTCAAAGTTTATTCTTCATAAATGGTTGGAGATTCACGCTGGGGAGAGTGTTATTAAGAAAGAAATTCCATAGATTGATCCAGTATAGGGACCCCCCCTTGAAGATGTGGAATATCATTATCAAACTCTTGAAAAAACTTTACATGTCTGAATCTATTTAAGTGATCAAGCTATCACTCAACAACATTGTTAGTCTTGGAAGATTCAAGAAAGATCACATCTCTATATATTATAAACTTCTTATTCAATTCATCATAGAGACGATATGCTTTGAAGGTATCTGAATACACAAAGAGGATACATTTTCGACTCCTAGCACCGATTTTGTTTCTCTGTTCCTTAGGTATCAAGGCATAACAAGTGGAATAAAAAACCTGATATGCCTCAGCGAAGGAATGTGGCCATACCACATTTCGTAGGGATTCTTGATTTTACTAGCATGAGATGGATACCTATTATTTATATACAAAACACATAGAAATTCATCAACCCAAAACATCAGCTTAACATCCTTGAAAAACATCATCGAACGTACCATATTTAAGATTGTTTCATTCTTTCAGCTACTCTATTTTGTTGGGGATTATAAGGCACGATTATTTGATGTTTGATTCCATGTTGGCGAAGATATTTTTCAAATTAATTTGAAGCATATTATTTTCCATTATTAGTACGAATAGAGCCAATATGAGATTGTGCATCATTTTCTATCCATGCATGGAATTTTTTAAAAGTTTCAAAAGCCTAAGATTTGTTCTTCAATAGATATACCCAACACATTATAGTGTAGCCATAAATAAATGTCACCATGTATTTATTACCATTTGAAAAAGGAATAATAATTGGGCCACATAAATTAGAATGAACGAGTTCAATATTTCTATGTGCTCTGGAATGAGAATCATGAAATATTGTTTGTTGTGCTTTCCTAAGATAAGAGCATCACATAGCTTAAGTTTCCTGGGATTGTAGGAAAACCAATAACACCATTTTATTCAACAAACAAAGGTTTTCTTAATTTAAGTGTCCAAATATAGCATGCCATAAAAGAATTGATGAAAGTGTACCTTAATCATAGTGAGAACTGTATGAAAAGTTTTGTGCACAAGGAAAGGTTCCTTGCATCTTTAGAAGTATTTATTCTTTTATCCAAGTCATGAAAAGTGAGTGATATGATGTTTTCTGACACCAACGTTTCATTAAAATATGTGAATGGAGTGTCCTTGCTATCAGATATGGACCAAATACAACAAGTTTCTCCTCAACTCCAGGAGGTATAGAACATATTGTAGAAGAAAATTTGGAAGACCAGGCAGTTTGAGCCTGGTGGTGCTAAGCCTTGATGGATTGAATTATGACTTGTCTACAAATTAGATTGCTCCATCAACATTTTCAATGAATTCTTCAAAGAAATCGCTTCTGAAAGTTATGTGGCAAGTTGCTTCTAAATCAAGAAACCAAGCATATTTCCATGAAGCAAGTGAAGCATTAAATAATTCTTTAGTTGCTCCAATGTTGCAATGTGCCACAACATAATGAGCATAATAAGGTGCTTTTCCTTTCCCTTTAACAAGTTTTTTACATTTTTTATTCATTTATTTCCTACTCGATTATGTCCCAAGTTAGCTTACATGCGGAAGAATCATGTCCATTTCTGTTACACCATATGAAATAAATATCAGACCTTTCTCCTTGGAAATGTATACCCCCTACCTCTAAAATTATTCTTTTTATTTTCAAGGCACACAACTTATTCAAAAGATTGAGGAGCTCTCTTTTTCCCAAAATCCTTCTATCTTTCAAAAAACTTCTTCTCAAGGGAGATAAAATAAATCTCGTTAAGGTTTCTACTTGCTTGCAATTACTCAAGATAATGTGAATAAGTGGGATATAGTGTCTTGACATAGGTAGTTAGAGGAACATCTATTTCAATGCCAGTGGCTTTTATGTCATGCATAATAGATCTTAATTCTGATTCTAAGGCAATAGGGTCATCATTTTTCAACTCAAGACTGAACAATTTGATCGTCAATTTAATAACTACAAGCTCAGAGTGTGAGTCATATAATCCTTTAAACTTATTTAAAGCTTAAAAATCATGTTAAAATGGTGAAATATTTCAAGTCACCTCTTCATTTATTGACCCTACAATCAAGGCATAGACCTTCCTATTCTTGTTTTCCCGAATGGAAAGCTCATTGTATGAAGTGGGATTTTCAGGTGCATTTCCTCCTCCTCTTTTACAAAATCCTTTCCAAAGCTCATTGAAAATCAAAGTGTCGGAGAGAACCACTCCAATTATAGAGATAAGTGAATGCATCATAAAATCTGAAAACAACCCAAAATACTTGCAATAAAACACTGATGTGTCTCTGCAGCTAATTAATTGGAATATAATTATGTCTTCAAATAAAGATGTAACATATCAATATTCAAATAATATATATATCTTCTACCATATACCGTCCATAAAATATACCATCATATATCATATGACATCACATAACAAGAGTTTCATCACCTTTAAAAAATACTCCATACATGCTTTATGATTTTTGATTTGATTTGATTTGATTTATTTATTTATTATTTTTAATTTTTATTTTTTTTTATAATAGTTAAAAGAGACGCACCATATTTTATATTATATAACCCATTTAAGACTTTTGTTTTAAAACTCATATGAATCCACCGTTGCATATGTATATACCATACGAACCTTTTAATGACTATTCACCATTTAAAAACAACACCATGTGACCTTCATAAAAATTACTCAACGTACATTTCAACACACACATTTCAGGCCATGACAACACACAGTCATAAAAAAAATTCACCAAACAGGATCTAAAAGTAAAACACTCATGGTCGACATTTCAATGTGGCATAAGCAACACACAATACAATTTAATGCAACCATATAATAAATAACATAATACTTATACCATACGACCTTCAATTCAACACAATTTTTTAAGTTTCGACCCGCCTCAACATACCGGAAGTTTAACACACAGTGAAGAAGTGAACATCACATAACACAATCGTTGAAAACACACTGTGTTAGTGTGTTTGGTGCACACATGTACGAAATCACACCAAATTAAGGGGTGTGGTTTACCCTCTTAAGTTGTTGCATGCATAAAAAGAAGTGGAGTCAAGCAAGTTAATGGAACACGCTAGAACATAAACATAATAGATAGAGAAATAGCATGCATATTCAAACATAAAAACTAAACTAAAAAATAAAACAAATATAACACAAGCTCTAAATAGAATCAATCAACTATAATAATCCAAACGGTGGTGCTTACGACCCCTCTTATTGAGTGCTGGTAGGAAATGAGGATGAAACTTTAACCCACTTGCCAAGGGGCCCTTATAACTTGGGTTCTAAGTCCCGATGCAAGGATGTCTTTACTTCCAAACTTGCCTCAGTGAAAATTCTCCCTCTCTCTACTATGGTGGACTAAACTTGTTGTATGGCCAGCAATTGAGTCCCCTCTATCTCTGATCTGGTTCACACACTGCTAGTATTGCTTGGGGAAATTCTGGCCAGCATAACAATGTGCTCTCAAGCTATAATCTATTGGTGGCCTTTTACAGGAGAATTCAAATCCTCGTTCCCTCTCTTGGTACATTGTGGATGGTGACCCAAGAGAGGGGGATGATTCCATTGTGTGCTCCCTTGATGTCCTAAGGAGGCTTTGGTGGCTGTCCTTAGGCGGATTAAAGTGTGAAATCACTGTCCTGGAGTGTGCTTTTTGTGGTCCCGGAAAGTGACTTTCACCACTCCCAGGATTGCGTGCATTTCGGGTCAAAAGGCGTGAAAAGGGGCTCTTCTCGAAGGTTTTTGCATGCAAAAGCATTTATGACTTGCTCAAATTTTATTTTTCCTCAAACCTTAGAGATTTTTAAATACTTTCCATATTATCTAATGTCTCTTAGCCCTGTAAATCCTTCTTCCTGACATTAAATAATTTCATCTTTTCTTGTACAATTTTCTAGTGTTAACAGTTGGCCCCTAATGTGTGAGGTCTAGGAAGAATTGTATAGCCAAAATACATTATAGTTTCTTTTCTGTATACTGTGCGTAGAGAGAGAGAGACCTATGTATAGTTTGAAATTGGAGACACCATACACCGGTTCGAAGAACGACCATGTCCAGTGGGACCCCAGTAAGAAAATATCATACAATATATACAGATTTTCTACAAGGCGAGCATGTCCCATGCTCATAATTCTATGGCTAGTTAAACAAATCTATTTGGCAGATACATGTTCTGTTCGTGTCACTAATATGGTAGTGATTTGGGGGTCGGTGACGAAGACTACTGACGCCCTCAGGGGCATTTTTTATTTGAAAATAGGTGGAACATGGTACCCATATGCGTAAAGTTGGTATGGTATATAATTGTGCATTGTACACATAGGTGCTGGCTAGGACCTTCCTGTGTAAGCATTGCTAAAAGAGATACTTATGAAGGCATGGGTCTTTGACGAATTTGATCAAAGTGCAATGGTTGTAAGGTACGATACCATCTTGACATGAAAGCTTGTGTTGTAGTTGAATGTCAGGAGGATCAATGACATTTGTGGGAAATGATGTCTCCCACAATGCTGCCCGAGGATGCCCCTTTTATGGAGAGGGGTGATCTAAGGTACTGCTTCGATTTTGGAAAATAGATGCTGAAGTCGACAAAAAGGGAGCCTTAAACGAATGAGGGGTCACTGATGTGAAGGATCAGGATCCTAGATGTGATGGGTTTAACATAGGCATGGTTGCGAGGGATGACTGAAAACTGATGATGGGGATTCAGTGGCCCAAGGTTGGAGTATAATAAGCAGCTTAGTGGCAATCATAACTATTTCTGATGGGGAAAACCCTGGAGTCGGTAAGACTTCCAGGGTGGGTATAATCTAGTTATGAATGTGATGGAGGCCTTTGCGTGAGGGTGTGATACTCCAACCAAGGGTGTTCAGGGACTACTTCCACGAGAGGAAAAAATGAATGAGTGGGTGGGGGACGTAGTGCACCATTTGCTGTCTTTGTACACTTACCAAAAGAATAAAATAATGGGGTTTAGTTTGTGCAAAACATATAGACGGGTGCTCCAAAATATGAAAGTGCTCACTGATGACATGAGGAAGGTGTTTTGTTGAGGGTGGGGGCCCCATTGGTTGGTCTCATGTGTGAGGTTGATGAAGCATATGAAAAAATATCGCAGATGGGATTACGCTGATGGAGGTATGGTGGGCCAAATGTGAGGTGTGGTAGTGTGCTTTTGATCTGCTTGCACAACCTGACCGTCTGGGAAAGGGGTTTTATTTTGTATGGTAAAACCTGACCTTATGCATGATGGATGGATGGGCATGAGGTGATTCCCAGAATAAAGTGGTATGGCCATGGCGTCACTTTTGCTGTGATGTTCTCTTTCTATCCAGATGTGCTCTTTCTGTCCGTTGGGCTCCCTGCCCAATCTGCATCCGTGAAGCCACATAGCTTCACCTCATCCGACTGTCCGTACCACAATTCATATCTCGATGTGCCACTCAGATATCTCAATACATGCTTCCCTGCCTTCCAAAAGAGCTTGGTAGGCTTAACCATAGCTTGTAAAAGCTGGTTAACATCATAGCATATGTCGGGTCATGTATTGACCAGATACATAAGTGACCCCACCAACTGTTGATAAATAGTGGCATCCACTACCTCCGCCGAAGTAGCACCCTCCTTCCTCCATACACCAGGAAGAGGAGTATCAACAGGCTTGCAGCCATGCATGTTGAACTTCTCCAGTATCTCCCGGACATACTTACCCTGAGAAACAAATAGTCCACCACTGCGCTGCCAAATTTCAAATCCCAGGAAATAATGAAGGAGGCCCAAGTCCTTCATCTCAAACTCCTTTGCAAGATCAGCCTTGCATGAGTGTATCAACAGTTTATCACCTGTCAAAATCAAATCATCTACATAAAGTACAATGATCAGCAACTTACCCTCCACCACAATTTGGTATAGGTTAGGATCTGCCTCACTCTTGGAGAATCCAAGTCCGGTGAAATAACTGTCTATCCATGTGTACCAAGCACGAGGTGCTTGTTTCAACCCATACAACGCTCTCTTGAGCCTGCACACATGCGACTCGCTGCTGAAGATCTCGAAACCTTCGGGTTGCTCTATGTACACCTCCTCCTCAATGACTCCATTGAGGAATGCAGTCTTCACATCCATCTGATGAATGTGCCACCCCATCTGCGCTGAGAGAGCAAGAATCGTCCGTATGGAAGAATACCTTGCGACAGGTGCAAAGGTCTCCTCATAATCGATCCCGTCAATATGTGAAAAGCCTCGGGCAAAAAATCTTGCCTTGTACTTCTCCACACTCCCGTCAGCTGCCTGCTTCACTTTGTAGATCCATCTTGAACCCACCACTGATTTCCCCTCTGGCCTTGGGAAAATCTCCCATGCACTGTTTCTGACAATCGAATCATACTCTTCCACCATGGCATCTACCCATGCGGGATCATCCACATCTTCCTCGAAAGAGGATGGCTTTGTCACGATACACTTGCTCATAAGAGCCATGTATCCAATATACCGGTTAGGTGACTGTCTCTGTCTGCGCTGTGATGTAGGTGCTCCTACAACCTTCTCTACATCTTGAGCCAGTCGCTCAACTTCTGTAGTGCTCTTCTGCCCTCTGATGGTTGGGGCTGCTTGAGTGGTCTCTTCCACTCCATGAACCTCCTCTTGTGGCTGATCCACATCTTGAGGCTCATCCTTAGGAACTAATAGCTCCTCATCTGCATGCAAGTGTGGCTCCCTCTCAAGCGAACACTTCATGGCTTTCTCCTCCTGAAATTTGATATCCCGTCGCACAACAGTCTTGCAACTGTCTGGAAAATACACACGATAGTTGTGGGGTGTATCAGTCTACCCCAAAAATATCCCAACCTCCGCAGTCGGCTCCAGCTTCTTCCTCACATCCTTCGTTCAATGAATGTAAACAGGTGAACCAAAAATCATCAAATGGGAAATATCAGGCCTCTTACCAGAAAACGCCTCCTCAGGTGTACTCATGCCAAGTATCCTGTGAGGACAACGGTTCTACACATATACTGTAGTATTGCATGCCTCCGCCCACAAGTAAATGGGTAGGCCCTGATCATGCAACATCGCCCATGCAGCACCCAAGATCGTTCTGTTCTTTCGCTCAGCAACCCCGTTCTGCTATGGGTTATGAGGTGCTATGAGCTCTCTTCGAATTCCTTCTGCACTGCAAAAGTCCTTGAATTCGCCAGAGATGAATTCACCACCATTGTCGCTCCTAAGAGCCTTCAATTGCTTCCCTGATTCTTTCTCAACCAGTGCCTTGAACTCATAGAACTTTGAGTATGTCTCACTCTTCTTCTGCATGAAGAAGATCCAACACTTCCGAGAAAAATCATCCACAAAGATCACATAGTACCTGTGCTTTGCTTTCGAAGCTACCGAGAAAGGTCCACACACGTCTGTGTGAATTCTCTCAAGGATCGTCGTGGCGCGAGTATCCTTCTCATGAAAGGTGGCTTTCACAAATTTTCCCAAGGTACATCCCTTGCACTGATCTGACTGCGAAAGAGTACCCTTAGGAAGCCCAGTAGAAATCTGCTGCAGTATCTTCAAAGCTCCATGGTGAAGGTGGCCCAATATCCGGTGCCACAACTCGCCATCATCTCGGCTCACCACTCCTTCTGCCTTTCCTGCCATTGTTGCACAGCCATCTACCTGTAATTGATAAAGGTTCTTTACTCGAACCCCTATCCTCCGGGTCTCACCAGTTTCCTTACTGGGCAGGAAATCCTTTCCCTCGCTAAAGACAACATCATATCCCTTTTCTTCTAACATCGCCATAGAGATAAGATTCTTCTTCAATCCTGGAACATGCATCACTTCCTTCAATACGAAGGGTTTACCAGACTCCCTCTCAAAGGAAATGGTACTGATACCGGTCGCACTGTATCTACCATCATCACCCATCTCAATGTGCACTCCAAGATCTTTCTCATCCAGATCAGTAAACAAATCTCGATCTCCTGTCATGTGAAAAGACACACCACTGTCAAGAAACCACACTGAAATCGTCATACTTGATACCAAGCATGCAATCAGTGAAAAATCTAGCTCAAACTGTGAGGCTAAGGCCTCTCCAGCTGCAGTTCCAGCAGCCTGCTTATTTTTCTTCTTCTGCGGACAATTTGTGGCATAATGTCCGTGTTGGTGACAGTGAAAGCACTTCACCTTGGACATGTCCTACTTTTCCTTTCGCAATGTGAATTAGAAGCTTTCTTGCTCTTTCCCCCTGTTTTCTTTGGCAGTCAGGTTACACTATCTTCATCAGAGTTCTTTGATGAAGATCCATCCCTGGTACTCTGCCTTATCTCCTCTTGCACAAGATCCGACCAAAGTCGCTCCCATCCTAGAAATTTCTCCCGACCATTGACAGAGTCCTGATAGGAATGCCAACTCTTCGGAAGCCCAAGGAGAGCCAAGCTCACCAAGTCCTCATCATCAACAGTCACCCCCACACTTCCCAGCTCATCCCTGCATTGGATGAACTTCATGAGGTACTTGGGCATACTGTCGCCTTTCTCCATCTTTATGTTTCTGAGTCTATCCTTGAGCACCAACTTCCTCTGGTCGCTCTTGCTTTGGAATAAATCTATCAAGGCTTTCCACATCAAGAATGGAGAAGCCTTACCATGAAGGCTGGACACTATGTGATCCTTCACACCCTCCAACATAATCCTTCGACACTTTGTTGTCTTCTTTTTCCATGCATCAAGTACGGCAACATCAGTAGAAGTAGGCTTTGGGACTTCAACATCTATGAACTCCTTCAACCCATTGTCATCTAGCACCGCCTCCATCCTATCCTTCCATGCAATATAATTTGAGATGCCCTCAAGGGCATACTCCAATCGCAATCCCTTGAAAGACATCTCAACTCCGACACCAAGAAAACACTGCTGCAAATTCAAATTCCACCAGCACAAAACTCAACCGCTTCAATGTTTTGCAATTGCTCCAATGATCAATATTGCTCTGATACCATCTAGAAATTTGAATAACTGAGATATTATTCACCGATATTCTCCTGATCACACACTATTTTAGCTTCATGCATAATACATAATCTCTTCTACCATTGATCATCACATGCGAAAATAAAATCAATTGCATGCATACATTAAAACCACTAACAATCACACATATGAACACAGTATTTAATGGGAAATCTTAAAGAAAAAAACCCCAAATATCTGTATATTATATGTCATGGAGATCATGTAACAATCATAGTACAAAATCTTCTCACAAGCTCTCATGCACACCCTCAATTGCTACACACTATCAAGCTAGATCTAGCAAAACACATGCTCCAATCTTTTGCTACTTGATAGCCAGCCTCTATTGCGTTTTCAGTGCTATGGGATGGCTTCATTAAATAGATAAACCACCTGGCTTGTACTGCGCAATCCTCATGGGCTTCTCCACCTATCTGTGTGTTGAAAATAGCAACTGTATAGTCACAACTGATAGTTAACCTGCTCTTTCACCTATTTCTGCACTGGTGTCCACTGAAAATGTCCATGCACTGAAGTTAAATGATGCATTCTTTAGTTGATTAATGAGTTTATAATTAGTGAATTAATTAATAATTAATTCACACCACTCTCACTAATTGTATCAATTAGTTAAACTGAATACAAATAGCTCAATTATGTTTAGATTAGTTAAACTGAATACAACTCCACTAACTTCCTCAATCAACTCCACCAAACTTTGTCACATGAGTTCTAACTGAAGTATCCATGCAATAGCTCCACTTAACCCTCAGGAATAGCGTAATTCCTTCTGTCAACTCTTGTGCCACATCTGTGCACTTAACTGAAGTGCTCCAAGAGAATAAGATAATGTTTAGAGTCCAAATATTATTAAGAGCTAATAATATTCGACATATCTATTTTTAGACTGGCAATCTAAAAATAGATTCCGCCCAGTATGTCTAAAAATAGAAGTCCATCTATTTTTTCGACTTGACCAACCATCCACAAATAGCATCCTGCAACTCATAGAACATGATCCATATGTCTAAAAATAGACTTTGCGCCAAAAATACCCTGCGGGCCCACTTAGTGAAGGGGACTCCTTTCCACTAAGCTCATCATCTTGTTGCAATCTCAACACTCCCTCTCAACAAGATATGGATTATCTGCAACCCCTATCCTGCCCCTGTGGTATTCGAATTTGCTCCTGGTGAGCGCCTTCGTCAAGATATCAACATCCTAATCCTCCGTAGGAATGTATGAAAGTAACATGATCTTCTGCTGCACACAATCTCTGATATGATGATACCGGATATCAATGTTTGAATATCAAATATTGAATTAATCGAGAGTTTTATACAACTGCGATTGTAAAATAAATCACGGTGGGCTCTAAGGAGTGGCAAGACCGAACAACAAGGCTAGGATCTTCCTCATCCATATAGCTACTTGTGCAGCTAAACCCAGCACGCCTCCTCAGCCTACGTTGAAGGCGGTCACCACAGATCTCTCGCCCAACTTTCTTGTACCAAGAGAAAATCTTGTCGACCTGATACTGAAAATCGCTCCATATGTGCTCTTTCTATCCGTTGGGCTCCCTACCTAGTCCGCATCCGTGAAGCAACATAGCTTCACCTCATATGACTATCTATACCATAATCCATATCCCAATGTGCCTCTGAGATATCTCAATACATGCTTTCCACTTTTCCAAAGGCACCACGTGGCTTAACCACCAGCTTGTGAAAGTACAGTTCGCGGCATAATGTGAATGGTGTATTGACCAGATACATAAGCGACCCCACCAGCTGTCGATAGACAGTGGCATCCACTACCTCCGCTGAAGTAGCATCCTCCTTCCTCCAACCACCAGGAAGAGGAGTGTCAACAGGCTTGCAGCCATACATGGAGCCTGGTCCTCCTAGGACATGCCTGCGAGCAAATAGTCCACCGCTGCCAGTATCAGAATTTCCAATCCGGGAAATAATGAAAGGCCCAAGTCCTTCATCTCCAACTCTCTAGCAAGATCCTCCTTGCATGAAAGTATCAACAGCTCATCACCCGTCAAAATCAAATCATCTACATAAAGTACAACGATTAGCAACTTACCCTCCACCACAATCTGGTATAGGTTAGGATCCGCCTCACTCCTGGAGAATCCAAGTCCGGTGAAATAATTGTCTATCCGTGACTACCAAGCACGAGGTGCTTGTTTCAACCACTCTGATATGTCTTGAGCACACACATGTGACTAGCTCGCTGATCTTTGGCTTGGATGCTCTATGTACACCTCCTCCTCAATGACTCCATTGAGGAATCGGAATCTTCATCCATCTGTGATGTGCCTATGTCTGCTGAGAAATGGCCATCGTACGTATGAATACCTTGCGACGAGAGTGCAAAGGTCTCCTCATAATCGATCCCCTCAATGCGCGAAGAAGCCTCGGGCAACAAATCTTGCGTTGTACTTCTCCACACTCACAACTGTTTGCTTCTTTGTAGATCCATCTCGAACCCCACTGATTTCCCCCTCGGCCTTGGGACAATCTCCATGCCTTCATTCCCGACAATCGAATCATACTCTTCCCCCATGGCATCTACTATTACGGGTCTCCACAACTTCCATAAAGAGAGATGGCTCTGTCCGACCACTTGCTCCTGCAGGCCTTGTTCCTCCGTCTCCGGTGTGAGGTGACTATCTCTGTCTGCGATTTGATGTAGGTGCTCCCCAACACTATCTTGAACGTTGGCTCGACTTACGTAGTGCACTTCCGCCCTCTGATGGTTGGCGCTGCATGAGTGGTCTCTTCCACTCCATGAACCTCCTCTTGTGGCTGATCCACATCCTGAGGCTCATCCATAGGAACTAATAGCTCCTCATCTGCATGCAAGTGTGGCTCCCTCTCAAGCGAACACTTCATGGCTTTCTCCTCCTGAAATTTGATATCCCGTCGCACAAAAGTCTTGCGACTGTCTGGAAAATACACACGATAGTTGTGGGGCGTATCAGTGTACCCCACAAATATCCCAACCTCCGCAGTCGGCTCCAGCTTCTTCCTGGCATCCTTCATCACATGAATGTAAACAAGTGAACCAAAAATCCTCAAATGGGAAATATCAGGCCTCTTACCAGAAAATGCCTCCTCGGGTGTACTCATGCCAAGTATCCTGTGAGGACAACGGTTCTGCACATATACTGCAGTATTGCATGCCTCCGCCCACAAGTGAATGGGTAGGCCCTGATCATGCAACATCGCCCGTGCAACACCCACGATCGTTCTGTTCTTTTTCTCAGCAACCCCGTTCTGCTGTGGGTTATGAGGTGCTATGAGCTCTCTTCGAATTCCTTCTGCACTGCAAAAGTCCTTGAATTCGCCAGAGATGAATTTACCACCATTGTCGCTTGTAAGAGCCTTCACCTGCTTCCCGATTCTTTCTCAACCAGTGCCTTGAACTCATATAAATTTGAGTATGTCTCTCTCTTCTTCTGCATGAAGAAGATCCAGCACCTTCGAGAAAAATCATCCACAAAGATCACATAGTACATGTTCTTTGCTGTCGAAGCTACTGAAAAATTTCCACACACGTCTGTGTGAATTCTCTCAAGGATCGTCGTGGCGCGACTATCCTTCTAGTGAAAGGTGGCTTTCACAAATTTTCCCAAGGTACATCCCTTGCACTGATCTGACTGCGCAAGAGTGCCCTTAGGAAGCCCAGTAGAAATTTGCTGTAGTATCTTCAAAGCTCCATGGTGAAGGTGGCCCAATCCCCGGTGCCACAACTCGCCATCATCCTGGCTCACTACTCCTTCTGCCTTGCCTGCCATTACTGCGCATCCATCTACCTGTAATTGATAAAGGTTCTTAACTTGAACTCCTATCCTTCGCGTCTCACCAGTTGCCTTACTACGCAGGAAAGCCTTTCCCTCACTAAAGACAACATCATATCCCTTGTCTTCTAACATCGCCATTGAGATAAGATTCTTCTTCAATCCTGGAACATGCATCACTTCCTTCAATACGAAGGGTTTACCAGACTCCCTCTCAAAGGAAATGGTTCGATACCGGTCGCACTGTATCTACCATCATCGCCCATCTCAATGTGCACTCCAAGATCTTTCTCATCCAGATCAGTAAACAAATCTCTATCTCCTGTCATGTGAAAAGACACACCACTGTCAAGAAACCACACTGATCCCGTCATACTTGAGACCAAGCATGCGATCAGCAAAAAATCCAGCTCAAACTGCGAGGCTAAGGCCTCTCCAACTGCAGATCCAGTAGCCTGCTTATTTTTCTTCTTCTGCGGACAATTTGTGGCATAATGTCTGTGTTGGTGACAGTGAAAGCACTTCACCTTGGACATGTCCTGCTTCTTGCCTTTCGCACCGGATTGAGAAGCTTTCTTGCTCTTCCCCTTCTTTTCTTTGGTAGCCAAAGCACAATTCTCTTCATCAGAGTTCCTTGATGAAGATCCATCCCTGGTACTCCGCCTTATCTCATCTTGCACAAGATCCGACCAAAGTCGCTCCCATCCTGGCAATTTCTCCCGACCATTGACGGAGTCCTGATAGGAATGCCAACTCTTCGGAAGCCCAAGGAGAGCCAAGCTCACCAATTCCTCATCATCAACATTCACCCCCACACTTGAGGTCATCCCTGGTAAAAAATCAACCCGTGAGAATACCCAGGCTAACTTGCTGCCCATCTTTTGTATTCACGGGTATTCTTGAGAAACAACTTATCGTCGCTCTTGCTTTGGAATAAATCTGTCAAGGCTTTCCACATCAAGAATGGATAAGCCTTACCATGAAGGCTGGATACTATGTGATCCTTCACACCTTCCAACAGAATCCTTCGACACTTTGTTGTCTTCTTTTGCCATGTGTCAAGTACGGCAGCATTAGTAGAAGTAGGCTTTGGGACTTCAGCATCTATGAACTCCTTCAACCCATTGTCATCTAGCACCACCTCCATCCTATCCTTCCATGCAATATAATTTGAGCTGCCCTCAAGGGAATACTCCAATCGCAATCCGTTGAAATACATCTCAACTCCGACACCAATAAAACACTGCTGCAAATTCTAATTCCACCAGCACAAAACTCAACCGCTTCAATGTTTTGCAATTGCTCCAATGATCAATATGGCTCTGATACCATGTAGAAATTTGAATAACTGAGATATTATTCACCGATATTCTTCTGATCAGACACTATTTTAGCTTCATGCATAATACATAATCTCTTCTACCATTGATCATCACATGCGGAAATAAAATCAATTGCATGCATACATTAAAACCACAAAAAATCACACATATGAACACGGTATTTAATGGGAAAGATTAAAGCTGAAAACACCAACTATCTGTATATTATATGTCATGGATATCATGTAACAATCATAGTACAAAATCTCCTCACAAGATCTCATGCACACCCTCAATTTCTACACACTATCAAGCTAGATTTAGCAAAACACATGCTCCAATCTTTTGCCACTTGATAGGCAGCCTCTATTACGTTTTCAATGCTATGGGATGGCTTCATTAAATAGATAAACCACCTGGCTTGTACTGCGCAATCCTCATGGGCTTCTCCACCTATCTGTGTGTTGCAAATAGCAACTGTATAGTCACAACTGATAGTTAACCTGCTCTTTCACCTATTTATGCACTGGTCTCCACTGAAACTGTCCATGCACTGAAGTTAACTGATGCATTCTTTAGTTGATTAATGAGTTTATAATTAGTGAATTAATTAATAATTAATTCACACCACTCTCACTAATTGTATCAATTAGTTAAGCTGAATACAAATAGCTCAACTATGTTTAGATTAGTTAAACTGAATACAACTCCACTAACTTCCTCAATCAACTCCACCAAACTCTGTCACATGAGTTCTAACTGAAGTCTTCATGCAATAGCTCCACATAACCCTCGGGAATAGCGTAATTCCTTCTGTCAGCTCCTGTGCCACATCTGTGCACTTAACTGAAGTGCTCCAAGAGAATAAGATAATGTTTAGAGTCCAAATATTATTAAGAGCTAATAATATTCGACATATCTATTTTAAGACTGGCAATCTAAAAATAGATTCCGCCCAATAGGTCTAAAAATAGAAGTCCATCTATTTTTTTCCGACTTGACCAACCATCCACAAATAGCATCCTGCAACTCATAGAACATGATCCATATGTCTAAAAATAGACATAGTCTAAAAATAGACTTTGCGCCAAAAATAGCCTGTGGGCCCACTTAGTGAAGGCGACTCCTTTCCACTAAGCTCATCATCTTGTTGCAATCTCAAAACTCCCTCTCAACAAGATATGGATTATCTGCAACCCCTATCCTACCCCTGTGGTATTCGAATTTTCTCCTGGTGAGCGCCTTCGTCAAGATATTAGCATCCCGATCCTCCGTAGGAATGTATGAAAGTAACATGATCTTCCGCTGGACATAATCTCTGATATGATGATACCAGATGTCAATGTGTTTAGATATATCATGAAATAATGGATTAACTGAGAGTTTGATGCAACTATGATTATCACAATAAATCACAGTAGGCTCTAAGTGTGAACCGAACAACCCGACCAGGATCTTCCTCATCCATATAGCCTCGCATGCAGCCAAACTCGCTGCCATATACTCAGCCTCTGCTGAAATGAGTGCCACGGATCTTTGCTTCCTGCTGTACTAAGAAAATGCTGTCGACCCGATACTGAAAATCCCTCCAGATGTGCTCTTTCTGTCCGTTGGGCTCCCTGCCCAATCTGCATCCGTGAAGCCACATAGCTTCACCTCATCGGTCTGTCTGTACCACAATCCATATCCCGTTGTGCCTCTGAGATATCTCAATACATGCTTCCCCGCCTTCCAAAAGAGCTTGGTAGGCTTAACCATAGCTTGTGAAAGTAGGTTAACAACATAGCATATGTTGGGTCGTGTATTGACCAAATACATTAGCGACCCCACCAACTGTCGATAAACAGTGGCATCCACTACCTCCGCCGAAGTAGCATCCTCCTTCCTCCATCCACCAGGAAGAGGAGTATCAATAGGCTTGCAGCCATGCATGTTGAACTTCTCCAGTATCTCCCGGACATACTTACCCTGAGAAACAAATAGTCCACCACTGCGCTGCCAAATTTCCAATCCCAGGAAATAATGAAGGAGGCCCAAGTCATTCATCTCAAACTCCTTTGCAAGATCGACTTTGCATGAGTGTGTGTGTGTATCAATGCCAGTCACCATCACCTGTAAAAATAAAATCATCTACATAAAGTACAATGATCAACAACTTACCCTCCACCAAAATCTAGTATAGGTTCGGATCCACCTCACTCTTGGAGAATCCAAGTCCGGTGAAATAATTGTTTATCCATGTGTACCAAGCACGAGGTGCTTGTTTCAACCCATACAATGCTCTCTTGAGCCTGCACACATGCAACTCGCTGCTAAAGATCTCGAAACCTTCGGGCTGCTCTATGTACACCTCCTCCTCAATCACCCCATTGAGGAATGTAGTCTTCACATCCATCTCATGAATGTGCCACCCCATCTGCGCTGAGAGAGAAAGAATCGTCTGTATGGAAGAATACCTTGAGATACGTGCAAAGGTCTCCTCATAATCGATCCCCTCAATCTATGAAAGTCCTCGGGCAACAAATCTTGCCTTATACTTCTCCACACTCCCGTCAGCTACCTGCTTCACTTTGTAGATCCATCTCGAACCCACCACTGATTTCCCCTCCGGTCTCGGGACAATCTCCCATGCACTGTTTCTGACAATCGAATCATACTCTTCCACCATGGCGTCTACCCATGCGGGGTCCTCCATAGCTTCCTCGAAAGAGGATGGCCTCGTCACCATACACTTGCTCATAAGAGCCACATTCCGCATAATCGTCGTGACCGTCTCCGTTCGCGCCGTGATGTAGGTGCTCCTACAACCTTCTCTGCATCTTGAGCCAGTCGCTCAGCTTCTGTAGTGCGCTTCCGCCCTCTGATGGTTGGCGCTGCATGAGTGGTCTCTTCCACTCCATGAACCTCCTCTTGTGGCCGATCCACATCCTGAGGCTCATCCTTAGGAACTAATAGCTCCTCATCTGCATGCAAGTGTGGCTCCCTCTCAAGCGAACACTTCATGGCTTTCTCCTCCTGAAATTTGATATCCCGTCGCACAACAGTCTTGCGACTGTCTGGAAAATACACACGATAGTTGTGGGGTGTATCAGTGTACCCCAAAAATATCCCAACCTCCGCAGTCAGCTCCAGCTTCTTCCTGGCATCCTTCGTTACATGAATGGAAACAGGTGAACCAAAAATCCTTAAATGGGAAATATCAGGCCTCTTACTAGAAAACGCCTCCTCGGGTGTACTCATGCCAAGTATCCTGTGAGGACAACGGTTCTGCACATATACTACAGTATTGCATGCCTCCACCCACAAGTGAATGGGTAGGCCCTGATCATGCAACATCGCCCGTGTAGCACCCACGATCGTTCTGTTCTTCCGCTCAGCAACCCCGTTCTGCTGTGGGTTATGAGGTGCTATGAGCTCTCTTCGAATTCCTTCTGTGTTGCAAAAGTCCTTGAATTTGCGAGAGATTAATTCACCACCATTGTTGCTCCTAAGAGCCTTCACCTGCTTCCCCGATTCTTTCTCAACCAGTGCCTTGAACTCATAGAACTTTGAGTATGTCTCGCTCTTCTTCTGCATTAAGAAGATCCAACACTTCCGAGAAAAATCATCCACAAAGATCACATAGTACCTATGCTTTGCTGTCGAAGCTACTGAGAAAGGTCCACACACATCTGTGTGAATTCTCTCAAGGATCGTCGTGGCACGAATATCCTTCTCGTGAAAGGTGGCTTTCACAAATTTTCCCAAGGTACATCCCTTGCAATGATCTGACTGCGCAAGAGTACCCTTAGGAAGGCCAGTAGAAATCTGCTATAGTATCTTCAAAGCTCCATGGTGAAGGTGGCCCAATCTCCGGTGCCACAACTCGCCATCATCCCGGCTCACCACTCCTTCTGCCTTGCCTGCCATTGCTGCGCAGCCATCTACCTGCGAACTGATAAAGGTTCTTAACTCGAACCCCCCTATCCTCCGTGTCTCACCGCCTGCCTTACCGCGCATGTGCCTCTTTCCTCACTAAAGAAAATGTAATATATTCCCTGCCCTAACACTCCTGAGATAAGATTCTTCTTCAATCCTGGAACATGCATCACTTCCTTCAATACGAAGGGCTTACCAGACTCCCTCTCAAAGGAAATGGTACCGATACCGGTCGCACTGTATCTACCATCATTTCCCATCTCGATGTGCACTCCAAGATCTTTCTCATCCAGATCAAGAACAAATATTGATCTCCCCGTCATGTGAAAAAGATGCACCAATGTTAAGAAACCACACCGATCCCACAGCACTGAGACCGTTGCTGCGATCAGCGAAATCCAGCTTCAACCGTGAGGCTTAAGGCCTCTCCTGTTTGGGTGGGCTGAAATGTGTGTCATTTTTCTTCTTCTGTGGACAATTAGTGGCATATTTTCCGTGTTGGTGATAGTGAAAGCACTTCACCTTGGACATGTCCTGCTTCTCGCCTTTCGCACTGGATTGAGAAGCATTCTTCTTGCTCTTCCCCTTCCTTGATTTGGTAGCCAAAGCGAAATTTTCTTCATCTACATTCTTCGATGAAGATCCATCCCCGGTACTCCACCTTATCTCCTCCTGCACAAGATCCGACCAAAGTCTCTCCCATCCTAGCAGTTTCTCCCGACCATTGACAGAGTCCTGATTGGAATGCCAACTCTTCAGAAGCCCAAGGAGAGCCAAGCTCACCAAGTCCTCGTCATCTACAGTAACCCCCACACTTCCCAGCTCATCCCTGCATTGGATGAACTTCGTGAGGTACTTGGGCATACTGTCGCCTTTCTCCATCTTTATGTTTCTGAGTTTATCCTTGAGCGCCAACTTCCTCTGGTCACTTCTTGATTTGGAATAAATCTTTCAAGGCTTTCCACATCAATAATGGAGAAGCCTTACCATGAAGGCTGGACACTATGTGATCCTTCACACCCTCCAACAGAATCCTTCGACACTTTGCTGTCTTCTTTTGCCAAGCCTCAATTACGGCAGCATCGCTAGAAGTAGGCTTTGGGACTTCAACATCTATGAACTCCTTCAACCCATTGTCATATAACACCGCCTCCATCCTGTCCTTCCATGCAATATAATTTGAGCTGCCCTCAAGGGCATACTCCAATCGCAATCTGTTGAAAGACATCTCAACTTCGACACCAAGAAAACACTGCTGCAAATTTGAATTCCACCAGCACAAAACTCAACCGCTTCAATGTTTTGCAATTGCTCCAATGATCAATATCGCTCTGACACCATGTAGAAATTTGAATAACTGATATATTATTCACCGAGATTCTCCTGATCACACATCAACAGCCTATGCATAATACTTAATCTCTTCTACTATCGATCATCACATGCGGAAATAAAATCAATTGCATGCATACATTAAAACCACAAACAATCACACATATGAACACGTATTTAATGGTTAAAGCCTAAAACCCAAACTATCCAGAGTATTATATGTCATGGAGATCATAACAATCATAAGACAAAGCTCCTCACAAGCTCTCATGCATCCTCAATTGGTGCTACACACTATCACAGGGGCTTAGCAAAACACATGCTCCAATCTTTTACAATTTGATAGCCAAATTTCATTGCGTTTTCAATGCTATGGGATGGCTTCATTAACAGATAAACCACCTGGATTGAACTGCGCAATCCTCATGGGTTACTCCACCCATCTGTGTGTTGCAAATAGCAATAGTATAGTCACAACCGATAGTTAACCTGCTCTTTCACCTATTTCTGCACTGGTCTCCACTGAAACTGTCCATGCACTGAAGTTAACTGATGCATTCTTTTAGTTGATTAATGAGTTTATAATTAGTGAATTAATTAATAATTAATTCACACCACTCTCACTAATTGTATCAATTAGTTAAACTGAATACAAATAGCTCAACTATGTTTAGATTAGTTAAACTCAATACAACTCCACTAACTTCCTCAATCAACTCCACCAAACTCTGTCACATGAGTTCTAACTGAAGTATCCATGCAATAGCTCCACTTAACCCTCAGGAATAGCGTAATTCCTTCCGTCAGCTCCTGTGCCACATCTGTGCACTTAACTGAAGTGCTCCAAGAGAATAAGATAATGTTTATAGTCCAAATATTATTAAGAGCTAATAATATTCGACATATCTATTTTTAGAATGGCAATCTAAAAATAGATTCCGCCCAGTATGTCTAAAAATAGAAGTCCATCTATTTTTTCCGACTTGACCAACCATCCACAAATAGCATCCTGCAACTCATAGAACATGATCCATATGTCTAAAAATAGACATAGTCTAAAAATAGACTTTGTGCAAAAAATAGCCTGCGGGCCCACTTAGTGAAGGCGACTCCTTTCCACTAAGCTCATCATCTTGTTGCAATCTCAACAACTTGAGGTTATCATCCCGTTTCTTCTCTATTGAATGAACCATATCGATGAGGGGAAAAACTTGTGGGATATAAGTACATCACTTTCCACAGTGATTGACTTGACATACTGGGTAAAATAGCCTAGATATGGGGGTCCCGTCATGCTCAGTTTGTGGTATAGCGGGGTACCAGCGTCGTAACACTGCTAAATCATGGAAAATAGTGACCACATGATTGGGTATTTTTCATAATGGGCATGTTGGTATTCTCTATAGAGAGTAGTTGGGGGTAACTAGGGGTTCCATGATTGGTCGCTTTTCAGCTAACAAGAATAAGATGGATATACTTGTCACATCTTCTTAGGTTATCATGCTGTTCATGTATTCCAAGTCCATGTCATCTTCTTGGGATATGTGGACTATAGCTGAGTGCAAACTAGCGAGGGCTAACCAGAATCGGGGGATATAGTGACAATTTTCCAAAAGGTGATTGTCTGCACATAAAGGATATGTGAATTGTGTTGCTCGCAATCCAACATACTAAACCTGTTCTATAGGATACCATTTATGGATGAGTTCTAGGGTTGCGGATTCTTCAAGGAAGTTACCATGTTCATCGCAAAATGTGCAGCGTATGACAGGAGAGGGCATGGATGGGAGTTTTTCTAGTGCCCTTCGTTCCTCTTATAGGTACAGGATGATACGAGGTTCATCTCCAGTACACTGGGTGGGGGGATCCTCTTGATAGGATCGCTCGATGGCGTGTAAGGCGTCGCTATATCGCGGGATCTCTGGGAAATGATGGGTATAATGCCCATAAATATTGCAGATAGTGCATGTGTGATTGGTACGCAATGATTTGCCTTTACGTTTGGTGGCAGATTACTTTTTATGGGAATGTAGCGTCGTGATGTCTGCCTTAGAGCTGAGGAGTGGTTTTAATTCGTCAAAATCTAGGCAGATATGCGTAGGATGGCCTATTACGTCGCATATGGAAGAAAATGGTGATGCTCGTTGTATGGCAGGGGTCTCCATCTTCTTTGCTCTCTTCTTGGTTTTATTATCTGTAATCATCAGTTTTGCAATGGGAATTTCCTTTACAAGGATGGTTTCGACCATTTCTTGAATAGGTGGGGCCTCCTCGGGACTAAGGGTCTTTAACCATATGGAAATGATGTGTGTGGCTCCTGTCCCAGTAGGGCGAATGAGATACCAAACTGGTATTGCAAACGATATGTTTGGTAACACCACTATTGCCAAAACCTACTGGGAGACGAAACCATCTGTGGGGTAGAGGAAAGGGGGTTGGGAAGCGGCATAGGCTAGAGAGGCTGTCGTGGCTGAGGAATCGGTGTCATTACCACTTATGGAAGTGTCCTAACTAGATTTGACACTTGATTTGGACATCATGCACACCGGAGCCCCTGCGACATCGGATGATGACTCAGGTATAATGGGGGGATATCCTAGGAATGATCCTAAGATGGGCGACGGATTGAACTGGCCAGGGCCATATTCTTGGGACCGTGAAAGCATATCCAAGGATGTATCTACATAGGGTAGAATTACATCGGTGTTTGTTAGGGGTAGTTTCTCTCTATGCATCAATTGATCAAAAATAATGATGTGGTCCAGTGGGGGAACATCATAATGCGGAACGCTGAGGAGGCTATGGCTTACAATGTACATATAACTCTGACCAAAGAGTATATTATAGTCCAAGTGAGTGTCCAAGACTTCAATGTCTATAAGGACCGTCTTTCTAACTAAGCAGACTGAGATGTTTTGGTAGGGACCAACGGGGGTTGAAGGACGACCATTGTATTCTCTAAGCGTGATGATTGATGGTTTTAGTTCAGGAGACCCTAAATTATGCCAAACTTTTTTTGACATGATGCACGTGGATGCACCCTCGTTAATGACACATTGGTGAATGGTGATATTCTTGACTGACACTGATATCTGAAAGGCGACCATCAAAGGAAGCCTAGGGGTGGCTTTTTATAAATCAAAATCCATTAGGTGCGTATCGGCAGGGTCGATAGAGCCTAACGCTGAAAGCAAGGATTTCCATTGTTTTGGGAACGACTGCAATACTTCCAAAGCTGACATAGCCGCAAGAGATTGGGCTAGATTTTCTACGATGCTATAATTATGGGCCGCTTTGGAGTAGTTTCCTACTCACCTATTTGGTCCCTTGACCATCTTTGGAAACTGTTCAATAGGCATCTTTGAAATGGTCAAAGGTGTAGTTGGTGCACTGGTACTAGCCCCTGACACGTTGGTTTCTAGTGGGGTGTCGTAATTGCGACTTCATGTTTGAAAAAACATCTCTTCGCTATTTCATGTAAATTTTGTGGCTATTTTTTCTGGAGTCGTTGGGATTTTTTTACTGAGTTATAACTGTCCCTTGATGGGGGAAGGGTTCTTGCATCACAACAGTCTGTTGGGAAGATCCTCCTTGTCCTCGGTTACTCTGCAACTTCTTCAGCTCAGGGATATCGGGACAGTGGTGAGTATAATGGACGTACTCACCACAGATTTAAAAAGAATGGTTTTTTCGAAGAGGTGGCATTTTTCTCTGCCATTGGTAATTGCTTGGCTCCTAGCTTTGATTTCGGTTGGAGTTGCCTCCAGCCTGAGATCGTGGCGGGCGTTGCTGGTTGTTTCCCCCCTGTCCAGGATTCCCTTTGGGTTTGTTTTTTCCTTTTTTCTTAACCAAGTTAGGAGGGTAGTTCTCCTGGTTATATGATTTGTGTGGTTGGTTTGGGAAGGTTGCACAAAGTTCACCTGTGCATTGTTCTGCATAGGCGGTTCTAGTGCTGGGGACTGAGCATAATGCGGTCCCTGGTTTGCACCTAGATGTTGGGGGGGAGATCTTCCGTCAGTATGTATATCTGCGTACTAGGTCCCCTGAGCTGGAGGATAGGGTGTTCCATGGTGATATGACGACGCCTTATTGGTAAAATTTTGCTGAGGCATATGATGACTTTGAAAACCGGGTTGTGGTACGTTTTGGGTAGAATCATATGTATAACCGGGGTTTTGACTGCTGTTGCCTAGGTAACTTTGGGTCAATGACCCAATTAGACCATCTGTAGAGTTCGATGAGCCTGGAAATTATTTATAAGTTTGCAAACACGGGGCGTTCGACGAGATATTGTAAATGTATCTTGACTATGTATAAATTAGCTAGAGCTGTTGGGCTTTGCTGATGGCGTCCTCTTCAGATATGGGCCCTTTTTTGCACCACATGCTTTGAAATCTATGTAGTGAGAGTTTTCAGGAATAGGTCTAAAAGTACCCGATTGTCGAGTTTGGATTTACATAAACTACGACGCCACCTCCATTCGTGGAGATGGCCCGATATATGGATGATGGGGGTCTGCCTAAAATGCGTCAGTAATTCCATTCCAGAATCATGGTGGATGGGTAGCTGAAAATATATTAGGAACGCAGTGGCGAGGGCGCTAAACATTCCATGTGTAGTAGAGGGCTGCTCCACATACCATTTCGCTGCTACTCCTATCAGAGTGCGTTGAAATAGTCCCAATTGAATAGTGTCGTCAATGATACTGTTCGATGAGCACCATAGGTGGAAAGTCATTACATGATTTCCTCGATCTTTCACTTGCTTTCCTTCAAACTTTGGAATGTCCTAAGGGAGCTTCGTGGGCATCGGAGGCCATGTAGGGTTGTGTGCAATGGGGTCATTTTTCAGATTGGTTAAATTTGGTAGATTTAACGAAGCTAAGAAAGGTGACTGTGAGGTTGAAGCCATTGCAACTTGTGAAGACACAGAGTTTTGGTAAGGAAGAGGGTTTTTCTGCGACTTACCCTGCTGTGTATTCGATTGTCTTCTTGAATGGGTAGCACTCCTCTACCCTCTAGGGGTTGTGGGAGGAGTGGTATGTGGTGTGGCATTGGGAGACTGACCAAGGTTCCCAAATAAGGATTCCCTAATAAAGGATGAACCAATAATGGTGGCAGTGTTCCGTCTTTGACGCCTAGATGGTGAAAGACCTAGAACCCCTCTCGGTAATGGGGGGAGGTCCAAAATACGTCTAGATCGACGAGGTCCCATTGGGTCCATTCTGGTGTCAACTAGATCTGGCTTTGGAAAAAATTGAGAGGATAGAGATTATGATCAAAACAAAATTCTGATCACATACATAAAAAAAAGCGAAAATAAAATAAATTTTCCCTTTAAATTAATCCTATGTGATCAATCAATCAAAAATATGGTTTTTTTTTGTTTACATATGATACTCAAATCCTAGAAAAACTAATCGTCCTCACATACTCAAATGTAACTAGGCCTTGAGAATATATATTTCGAGTGCTGGCACAATGTCCTGTAAGAGTTGGCGACACCCCCAGTCAATCGAAGAAAATCCACCAAGGTAAGGGTAGAGGATCTAGTGCTTGTCTGCACCATCACATATAGGGAAAGGATGCCCTAATTTGGCCACTAAGTAACACCATGCCATGTGAGCGTTCAAGTCTTGGACTTCTTTGTAATTCAGCTAACAGTACCGAGTATCAGCTGGGTCAAGTAGCCCCAACTGATACCTGTCCGCATTGGGCTTAAGCCTAACCCCCTCTAAAACGGGTCTTTGTGGCGCTCAAGTTTTCTTTTCCATGGGCTAATATGTGGATTTAAAATCTCCCTAAACAATCAAATTCTATGTTTCAAGATGAAGAAAGATCAAGGCGGCTTATTGGATGGCTACCTCCTTGATCATAACTTAAACTAGAAATTCTTTTGTGGCCCCTGTGGGGAGAATTTAGTGAGTTTTGTTAAGTTATTTTTAGGTGCCTTTGCTATGCTTAGTGTGTGGATGTGTGTGAGAAAAAAGTGAACAAGCACATAGTTTGAACATGTGGATGTGCGATGATTCTTTTCAAAATCCCCTATTAAACTATGTTCTATTGTTCCTTACTCAAAAGAAAAACATGTACGGATATGGGCCGCTTTCTATTTTTCCTAGTTAATATATGTGATGAACTAATGGGAGATGGTGAGTTGTGAATAAAGAGTGTTTATATGCTTTCCTAGGATCACTGAAGGGTGCAAAGGAAACAAAGATTACTTTCTCTTCTATCGACAATTCAATCCTGGTTCCGAAATCCTAGTGAAAAAATTGAACTAAAATAAATAATTTTACACTAGAAAAAAGAAACTAGCTAAGCATGCATGGTCTTGGGCCACTTAATTTGGCTAATTATCTAGGTGTGTTGGTACCTAAATTTGCAAAACATAATTTTTTTTCGGAATGCAAGTTAATTTTCCCCCCTACTTAAAATATGTGTGAACTTTGAAAAAATCAACTTGAAATAAAACTAATACTAAGCCTACCAAAAACAACTAAGAGTGATCTTTAGCAAGTTGCGGGGTACCTCAGCCAGTGCTAGAAGATGTATTATGGGCTGCTAGACACTTTACAAGTAGGAAAATATAGAAATTTGGGAGAAATTTCTCATTCTATCTTTTGCACGTGAAAGGCCACAACAAGCACGATGTCTGCGTGCAGGTTAGCTCTGAACGCGTGCCCTGGGTGTGCTTGTTTGAGGGAAAAGCGTGAAAATTCTGAAAAGAAATTTTTGGAGCTGTTTTGCTTCGGTCTGTCACTTGGGATGAACTAGGGACTGAAGGAGAAAAATGGGGCAATTTCAACCCAACTCCACAGCACAAACAGAGGTCTCTGCAAAAAGGCACAACCACATAAACTTGGAAATAAATGTTGGTGGAGTCGCCAATCCTGTGTTAGTGTGTTTGGTGCACGCATGTATGAAATCACACCAACTTAAGGGGTGTGGTTTACCCTATTAAGTTATTGGTCACTGGCAGAAAAAGAAGTGGAGTAAAGCAAGTTAATGGAACATGCTAGAACATAAACATACTAGATAGATAAATAGCATGCATATTCAAACATAAAAACGAAACTAAAAAATAAAACAAATAAAACACAAGCTCTAAATAGAGTCAAACAACTGCAATAATCCAAACGGTGGTGCTTAATGCCCCTCTTATTGAGTGCTAGTAGGAAATGAGGATGAAACTTTAACCCACTTGCCAAGGGGCCCTTAGAACTCGGGTTCTAAGTCCCGATGCAAGGATGTCTCTACTTCCAAGCTTGCCTCGGTGTAAAGTCTCCCTCTCTCTACTATGGTGGAATAAAATTGTTGGATGGCCAAAAATTGAGTCCCCTCTATCTCTGCTCCGGATCACACACTGCTGGTATTGCTTGGGGCAATTCTGGCCAACATAACAATGTGCTCTCAAGTTGTTCATCTCTTGGTGGAATTTTATAGGAGAATTCAAATCCTCCTTCCCTCTCTTGGTACATTGTGGATGGTGACCCAAGAGAGGGGGATGATTCCATTGTGTGCCACATTTATTCCATTGCGTGCTCCCTTGATGTCCTAAGGAGGCTTTGGTGGCTGTTCTTAGGTAGCTTCAAGTGTGAAATCACTATCATGGAGTGTGATTTTTGTGGTCCTGGAAAGTGACTTCTGCCACTCCCATGATTGTGCACATTTCGGGTCAAAAGGCAAGCAAAGGCGCTCTTATCGAAGGTTTTTCTGTGCAAAAGCATTTATGACTTGCTAAAATTTTATTTTTCCTCAAACCTTAGAGATTTTTAAATAATTTCCAGATTATCTAATGTCTCTCAGCTCTGTAAATCTTTCTGCCTGACATTGAATAATTTCATCTTTACTTGTACGATTTTTCAGTGTTAACATACACCATTCACACTCTCCATACAATGCACTACCAACATTCAACTAACCATGAGTCGATCATCGCACAATCTAATGCAACACGGGCTAGTCAAGGACTGCTTTGACGCTCAAAGGTAAGTCTCATTCAAACACACTGATGACAAGGAGAAGGTTCATCGAAAAGATAATTCAACAATGCACCAAATTCAGAGGATGGTCTATCCAAACGCAGATATTTGAAAGAGAACAGAGGGACAATTACAAGAGTAGGAAACTGGTAGGAGTGAAAAAAGCAAAAAAAAAAATTTTGGGGGCTGGCTCTGATACCATGTCAGGCTAGGAAAGTAACTCCACGAATGAATTGTGTTTTTACATTAAGATAAAGCACAAATATATACAAGGATATGGATACTATTGGGTTTCATCATCCAATGTATCTTCATTTTCCATTTTATTTTATTTTTATATTTACAATATTTACATGAATTTTCCTTATCCAAAATATCAAGTGTCAACAATGGCTAATTTTTTTTTAAAAATGAACACCTAAATCAAAGAGTCACTCTACGAAGAGAAATATTTTGTTCTTTTAAAAGATAAAATTATATTTCTTTTGAAATATTAGCCTAAATAAACATGATCCCTTTTCAATGGGGCACTAAATTTGCAATATTTGTTAACTATGAATTACAAAATTATCATTAATATACATAAAATCATGAAAGACACCATTAAAAAAGACGTGACGTATTTTTTTTTTTTTTTTCATAAAAACATAATATTTTTTAAACAAATAAAATAATTAAACAAACATCTTTTCCACACCATTTTTTTAAAAACCAGCTTTGATCCATCTTAATTCCGCATCTATCAAGCGTTGAGAGGGATAAAATATCTCAAGGTACAAACCTCTCTTTTTATTGCAAAACGTGAGGAAATGTTTGCACCTCGAGATATTTGATCCCTCTGGACACTTGATAGATCTGCAATTAAGATGGATTTGTTGGAAATATTGAGAGGGGGGTGAATCAATATTTCTTAGAAATTGACACTTTATTATATGTTTTAGAGCATTAGTTAATCTTCCACAAGATTATTATTACTCAGTATCAGAGATCAAAAGAAGTAAACAACAACATAAAAAAATGCACAAGATTGAGACAGTAGGCACAAATATTTTTAGGTGGAAAACCCCCTCCGGGTCAAAAACCACTGAAAAGTTGTGTTTGGGCTTTAAAATGTCATACAAATATCACTCATTACCATACCTTTTTCACCTATGCTTCCATTATATCACTCATTATTCACTACCATGTCACTTAATTTTCCCTAATGTTCATCATTAATGGGTCTCATTTATATCTTCCAAATATTATTTATTTTCAAACATTTTTGAGAGAAATTCTTGATTAAATATTAGAAAATAATATATTTTACTTCATATATGGAAAGTGGATTGTTTTTGTGACGTGTGTAGGTTCCAAGGAAGCTTCCAAGACACCTTTATGTGGCCTTGAATGATCAAATTCCAATTTGATAAGATAAGAGATCATGATCTCATGGAGAAGATCAAGGACAAAAGAGGGTTATGTGTCTAGATGATTGAGAGACGTATGGAACTAAAAGAGAGATTAGTGGATCATCATTATGAGTTTGTTATCTCATCCCATTGTATAAATAGGAGTACAATCTCTTCCATTTGTAATCTTAGAATTTGAGAGAGTCGTAATCTTAGAGTTGTAAGCTTAGAGTTGTTTTTGTACATCATGATGAAGATTTTGGAATAAAGAATCATACTCTGATTTCGTTGCTTCTACATTTGAGTCTCCTTTGAAGTGGTGTGCTTGTGGAGTTATGGAGGCCCCCCATGGCCTCACTTGCATATTTATTTTAGGTATAATTTAATTTATGTTTTTATTTCATTTCAGCTTTTAAGTTTTGTTAGATGTTCTAATATTGGAAGAGTCTTATTTGAAAGTTTTTTTGTAAGAGAACAGTAAGATCTCAAACAATTATTAGATTTAGGTTTGTTTCATTTCAGCTTTTAAGTTTTTGTTAAATTTTCTAATATTGGAGGAGATCCTAAAATTCAGGTGTTCTTGTAAGAGAACCTTAGGATCTTGACAATTGTTAGATCTAGGTTTGATTAGTTGTTGAAAGAGATCTTGATGAATATGTTATTGTAAGGAAACTTTAAGATCTCAGCCAAATTAGGAATCTTTCTAGATCTATATATTTTAGATAAGCACTTCGAAGTTTACCTTCCTGGGTTGACATTAAATTGAACTATGATTGACATAATCAATTAGAACCAAACATTTTGGCGCCGCTGCCGGGGAAGTGCAACTAGAAGGATTTAGTAATTATTTTATGCATTTGTTTTTATGGAATAATTTGTGGAACTTGGCGACAACAGATTCATAAAAGAAGTTCAAAGTTTGGAGCATTTTCTTATTTTCGCACATAGTTAATTTAAACTCAGTTTTAAACCCCCCATTTCTCTCTAATCCATCTACGGATGAGGAATTTGACAATGTTGAACATGTATTTCTTGGAGAGAAAGGACAATAACCTTGAGCCAACTCTAAGATAGGTTACTCACATACTTGTAAAACATAACGTAAAAATTTTAAATCTTTATGTGAGCATTTTTGAATTTTTAGTCCGTAGATGGCTTCACTGGAAGCATTCTTTTAATTAGAAAATAAAAACATCTTTCAAGTAAGTTAAGGTAGAATAGATTATAAAAATAAAAATGAAATTTCATTAGAATTTTTTACTCTTATTTTCAAAAAATAAATCATCACGAATAAATTTAGTGGCACATTTCGCATTTCTCTATCTTGTTTCTGTATCACAGGTAAGCCAGGAGCTTGATTATCGGAAAGCCTTGTCTTCTGAGAGTCTAAACGCCCCCGCGACATTGCAGAAAGAGTATAGACAATGCGAGGTTTTGGTCGCAAATATTGATTGTATTTATATCCATCCACGCTAACCTGCATAAACAAAAACAAATCAAGAGATTATTATGCTCTCTTCCTGCGCTTCGTGCGATCAGGAAGATCAGAAAATCTATTGATTTATTCCAATAAAAATACTTTTGCTAGAAAATTGATCTACATGAGTGAAAAATCATCTTAAATTTTTTTTAAATAAAACTTAGTTTTTTAAATTTTAGTGTAAAAAAATAATAAAAATAAAAATAAAAAATTCCCACATAATAATAATATATATCAAATATATTATTATTAAAAAAAATTATTTCTTTTAAGTAGCCATTTTTTTTAGAGATAGGTTCAATATCATTTTTTTTAAGCTTAAGAAAAAGAAAAAAAGAAAAAAGAAAAAAAAAAAAGAAGAAAAAAAAAAAAACCAACTTATTTAAATAAAAAAAAAAAATTTCACAATAACAAAAAAATTAATAAATACAAACCATAAAAATAAAAAATGCAAGAGTTGTAATCTCCTTGCAACACTCATCAATGATGTTTTAGATCTTTCAAGGCTCAAGGATGGGAGCTTGGAGATAAACATTTGGATATCTAATCTCCCCAGTATGTTTCTTGAGGTTCACAATTTGGTAAAGCCAATTGCAAGAAGTTCTCTGTGTCAATAAATCTCGCTTCAGACCTGCCAGAGTACGCTGCGGGTGATGATAAACGTTTTATGCAAGCTGTTTTAAATATGTTAGGGAATACTGAGAGGAGGCATGGTGGCCGATCAGGTCTGGATATCTACGTCTCAGATCGGGCATGGACAAGTGAATTCACTGGCAACAGTAACACACAATGGCCAGTAATCAAAATGATACAAAGAGGCTGATACTCACCCATACCCGGAATTTATTTAGCAGGATTAATCCAAGCTAAAATGTTTCTGAGAATTTCATTAAATGAAATGTCTAGAGGCAATAAAATTTGGAACATAAGTGTAGCTGGAAAGATGCAGTAGATTATGTTTAATTCAAAGCCGCCGATGTAAGGCACAGATATCGCTGGTAACCATGCGTCTCCAGAAATGAATGGAGACACTGTAAAATTCTAAGCATAAGAAGTGTTCATCACATGGTAGCCAGGCCATTGAACTCTGTTTGTAGTATTTGACCTAGGCCGCATGTTCATGTATTCCAGAACCTGCATTGGATCAGACAGCCAATTACTTTCACCACAATTGCCAACTTCACACCTGTATCCATGTTTTCCTTGCAGGCCAAATCTCACGCTCTGGGATCCAAATCTCTGTCAAAACTCCACCCAATAAACCTAAAAAATATTTGCCTCCATTCACTGAAAATGCCTCCTCTATATTAAATTTAATGATAAAAAAAATCGGATTTGACTTATTTTGGAGAGATTTGGCATTTGCATTATTTTCTCCTGATTTTTTTAGACAAAAAGCTCGATTTTTCATTGATTTTAGAGGATTGTGAAGAATATTGAAAGAAAATCCATTTTAATATTAGTTTATTTTTAGAAATTTTCTTTATTAGAATTTTTGTTTGTTTGTTTATTTCTTTATTAAAAAAATAAAATAAAAAAAAAAAATTGTTTTTTAATTTTGTTATAAAAAATGAATTTCATTCTTTTGTTTTTTTTTTCTTTTAAACTTTTTGTTATTAAAAAAAAAACATATATATATTTTTAGTTTTGTTGGTTAAAAAATCAACATTAAAAAAAAAAAAAATCAACTAATTAAAAATTTTCTTTTTAAATTTGTTGACAAAATAAATTTTCTTTTTAAAATTTATTTATTTTTTAATTCATAAAACCAACTATTTTTTTCTCCCAAAATTCATCAAATTGATTAAATTGCATGAGGACATGCAATATTTTTAGTTAGAGGGAAATAAAAGTATGTTGGGTTTTTAGAATTGCCATACAATTTTCAATGCTCATGCAAAGAACTAGAACATAAATTCAAACAGGGAGTAAATTTAATTTTCATGGTTATTTCTTTAAGAACGGGTTGATATTAATATCATGATTAGAGTCGATTTCAACACTTTGATTGTCCTTAATTTTTTTTATTTGGTACGAAATTTTTGCGTAAGAATCATGGAGGAAATGGTCATTTCTTCATGAACACACTTATGTTTTCTTTTTGCCAAGTTTTTTTTTATAGGTTACAGGATAATCAAGTGATCATTAAGGAGATTACATTGTGACGACAACTTGTCTTCCAAAGACTAAATTCATGAAAAATTCTAAAGACAAATCCATGTCCACAACCATTACCTTGCACCTCCCTTTTTGAAAAAGATTTTGAATTTCACCAATTGTAAATCCATAAAGCATGCCATTTCCATATCCATTTTTCACAGCAAGAGTATTCATTCACCATGCATTTCCTTTCATCCATTCCTAACCCACAAAATAAAACCAAGAAGCTCACTTACAAGCTTATTGTCATTCTAATTTTCCTTGTCATTTCCTTTCCCTTTCATTTCCGCCAATAAAACCCTGCTTCTACATATCATTGAGTCAAAGTCCTAGAGTCTAATTATCTTTGTAAAAACACCTAGAGGCTTGTATGCCTTAATGCCAAGTACTCTTGCCAATGAACAATGGGAGTACATTAATATCCCTTGTTCGTTGGATCTTGTAGGTGACTTGACCGCAAAAAATTTATTCGTACCTACAAAGATGTGTTAGGCATCTTGACTCCCATTAGAATCAATGGTGGGAGTTCTCGTGTTGGCTAGTGGCATTCATTAATGGCCACTAAGTCAACTATTTCTTGTTATGTTCGAAAACAAGACATTTATTCACATAGAAAGATTTGTGCCATCAAGCGTTGAAGACTTGAAGACCCATATTTTGTAGCAGATGAAGCAGATTTCCTTCCATTGTTTTGCAGTTTGTCATGACTTAAGGACAAGACAATAAATAAGGCTGGAAAAAATGTAACTTATATATTTTGTATACCTTCCAAGCCTTATACATTTTCAGCCATATTCAACAGACTCATCAGACTATCCAGCAGAAGATCCAACAGCAGATATGAAAATACAGATCCATCTTTCATCCACAACTTGCGAAAGAAGCTTTAGATCAGAATTGTAGCAGCTGAACATGCATGATTCAACCACTTCTTTAGGTAAGTAAGGTATGATATTTTCTAATATTTAATCTTGAAATTATTTTTTATATGCTAAAATGATGATATTTGGAAAATATTCCACTATTTCACTATTCCCTTTCTCATTAAAAATTGCCAAAAACCATTAGTTGGGGGGAACTGCACACCTCATTTCTTTCTCTCATTCATACTACATCTTAACCCACATAGTATTCCCACAATAAAAAATACTACAAAATGATGAGAATATTAAATGAGTTCTTAAAAATGATTGATCTCAACAAAGTAAATAATGAATGTAACACAAGAACCAATCATTAAAAAGAGATCTCAACAAAGTAAATAATGATTGTAAACACAAGAACCAATCATTCAAAGATGCAAATGCTTTGCAAAAATAAAAGTTATCAAAAGATGTGCAAAGTTAAAAGGAAGTCCATGATTGAAAGATGGTTGTTACATAAGAACCAAACATCTTGTAAAAGGAAGCTCATCTAAGAATCAAATCAAATAAGTCATTGTAGTAGCTTGCATGAGGACATGCAAGAGCTTCAGTTGGAGGCTATGTTTGGGCTTTAAAATGTCATACAAATATCACTCATTACCATACATTTTTCACCTATGCTTCCATTATATCACTCATTATTCACTACCATGTCACTTCATTTTCCCTAATGCTCATCATTAATGGGTCTCATTTATATCTTCCAAATATTATTTATTTTCAAGCATTTTTGAGAGAAATTCTTGATTAAATATTAGAAAATAATATATTTTACTTCATATATGGAAAGTGGATTGTTTTTGTGACATGTGTAGATTCCAAGGAAGCTTCCAAGACACCTTATGTGGCCTTGAATGATCAAATTCCAATTTGATAAGATAAGATATCATGATCTCATGGAGAAGATCAAGGACAAAAGAGGGTTATGTGTCTAGATGGTTGAGAGACATATGGAACTAAAAGAGAGATTAGTGGATCATCATTATGAGTTTGTTATCTCATCCCATTGTATAAATAGGAGTACAATCTCCTCCATTTGTAATCTTAGAATTTGAGAGAGTTGTAATCTTAGATTTGTAAGCTTAGAGTTGTTTTTGTACATCATGATGAAGATTTTGGAATAAAGAATCATACTCTGATTTTGTTGCTTCTACATTTGGGTCTCCTTTGAAGTGGTGTGCTTGTGGATTTATGGAGGGCCCCCATGGCCTCACTTGCATACTTATTTTAGGTATAATTTAATTTATGTTTTTATTTCATTTCAGCTTTTAAGTTTTGTTAGATGTTCTAATATTGGAAGAGTCTTATTTAAAAGTGTTTTTGTAAGAGAACCGTAAGATCTCAAACAATTATTAGATTTAGGTTTGTTTCATTTCAAATTTTAAGTTTTTGTTAAATGTTCTAATATTGGAGGAGATCCTAAAATTCAGGTGTTCTTGTAAGAGAACCTTAGGATCTTGACAATTGTTAGATTTAGGTTTGATTAGTTGTTGAAAGAGATCTTGATGAATATGTTCTTGTAAGGGAAATTTAAGATCTCAGAAAAATTAGGAATCTTTCTAGATATATATATTTTAGACAAGCACTTCTAAGTTTACCTTCCTAGGTTGAATTAAATTGAACTCTGATTGACATCATAAATTAGAACCAAACAAGTTGTTAATATTTTTATTCTTCCTTAAAAAATAATAATTATATAAAGTTTTCAGTTCCAACTGAAGGAGTCTCCAACCCCTAGATTTACAGGCTCCAACCTGTAGGATACTCTAACACCCCGTTTTTCCAATTGCAACTTGGAGGACACTCAAATGCCCTAGATATTAGGCTCCAACTTGACGGATGCTGCAACACCCTATATATCAGCTGTAACCAGATGGATGCTCCAACACCCTGTGCTTTATCAAATCCCACTAAAAATATGCTCCAACGCCATGCTGAAGGCTGCAACCTTCCCTAGCACCACCCCGTCGCCTTGAAGTGTTATTAAGCTACAACTTGAAGGTGACTCCAATCACCTGGCTTGCACCACCCTACCACCATGAAGAGCCTGCGGATCACGTTTCACAATTTTTCAGAATGGATTCATTTGTATTTTGAATCAATATAAGAAAACTATAAATAATATAGTGTTGTTCTTACTCTCTAAGAATATCACTTACAAGTCCTGGAAGCCACATTTCACAACACTAGTCTGATTGACCACTGTAAATCATTTTTCAACTAAATGACATGTGCTCAATGATAATTCCAAACCAAGCCATTATAAAAGTTTCAAATAAAACCCTAATTATAAATACTTATCAGTACATAATACACTATCACTCCTACTACCACTGAACTGAACATAAATGAATAAGCATTCAAAGGTTCATGAAGTAGTATGTCTAATAGATTGTTGCAAGCTGCTAACGCTGCTGCAAGTATTGAGCACTACAATCTTATGATGGATGAAACCAATATGCCTCAGGTCATCCCTATGAATAACTTGTAATGTTGTAAAACTCTTCCCAAGGAAGGTTACTAACATGAGTTTTATAGCTAGATCAAATATGGCTATGAAACACCTTCCAGAATGTAATACATTGTTTCCAAGTCAAGTCAAAACATCATATTGAGATCGTCAAATCAAATCACTGCAACATCATTGCTGTACAACAAAGTTCATGTCACTGTCAGAAGTTATGTTAATATTCTTCTGTTCGTTGATGTCAAATCTATGTGTTAGTCATTTTCAAGTCACATCAAGTTTATATGTCAAATTTATGTGTAAAGTCAATGTTGTCTAAATGTCAAGTCTATTAAGTCTAATTCACTTATAATTAGATCAAAACCACATCATATGAATCAAACACTACTACACATACACACACACAAATATATATATATATATATATATCACTGATCACAACTGTTGTTGTTATCATTGTCCAAGAGTGCTTTCACAAACCCAATTAGGCATGTCACTAAGATCACTCTATGTATATTACGGCATGTACATAAAATTGCTTTACCTTTACAACTTGTATAGTAGATGTGTTGTTATCCTTATTAGTCTAGAAAGTTCTTATTCATGAAGTGAATCTATAACTCTGCAATGATGAAACAATAACCCTGTACACTACTTTTAGTAACTATAAAAGATAAAAATTCAATGCAGAGATAGTCCCGAAAGGATGTGCTATTGGTACCTACTGAATGTTGTATAATAGTATAGTATTGTATGTATTTGGACTCTTACAAACTCAACTTGATGTATGTAACTCTTAAACATGTTAATGATGTATGCATGTATAATAATCACAACATACCTCACAAAATAAATTGAATTCAATGATTGACATATTGCATTTGATCCTTGAAGTTGTTTACTGATACAATGACATTACTGCCATTGTCTTATGGTGAGAATCAATGTCATATATTTACAATGGGATGTCAAAATATTACTACAATTTTCTAGTTCATAGAGATATTCCAAAAAACCAAGGCAAGAGTTCAAGGATTGTTGTCTCAAATGAGCTTAACACAACTCAAATCTAGGACATGTATTGTAATGTTAAGATCGTTGTTATAAAAGTAAATTCCTCACTATAATAGCATGCTACAACATAATTAAGAGACAAGAATTCATTAGTTAAATAATTGTAAATAATATTACGATCAACGTGTCTTTTATATCATATTATTTTTGTATAGGATAAATGTTCTAAAGTTTTGAAAGGAGATCTAGGGCTGCAAAGAACAAGGTGACTTGGAACAAAATAAATCTTCAAATCAAGGCAAACAATCAAACCATATATTTTTACCCTAAAATAAAAATGGCTATTCGAGTCCCTTATCCAATAAAACGAAATAAATTAAGCTTGTACACATCATTTTTGAAACATTAAGACACTTGGAAACATGTACACAATAGTTTGGAAGGATGACCTCAGGTCCAAATGGTTTAGAATGTACAAAATTTTAGCTAAGAATTTTGAAGTAATTACGTAGACCTTCACTCTTATCTTAGCAAGGTAACCTACAACATGAAAGAAACTACAAACATAAGGAAACTTAAACTTACCATATTATGATTTATTTCTTGCTGATCCTCTAGGGTGGTCTAAAATTTTAGAGAGCCCTTTTTGTCACAGGATCATTTGTTAATCACATGCTTTGGAGGATAATAGGTCTCTCCTTTTATATATGAAGAAGGATTTATAATGGATTATCATCGGATATTTAGGAGGGTATTTATGAGGAATATAGGAAATTAAAATTCAAGTAATGCATGCCTTGTATTCTAAGTAAGGAAGGTTGCTAGACTTGAGATGGATGAATGTGGGTTTCTTCCTCTTTTAAATGGTGAAGGACACTTATTATGGGTGAAAAATAATTTAATAATTAATATGAAGATGATATATCCAATAATAATAGTAAATGACCCTTATTATATATATTTAATGACCATAAACCAATGAATTTGTGCCATGTCACCAACCCTTGGGGTTTTATACCACTAACTGGGGTCTCCAACTTCAAATGCGAGTATCTCTCAAACTATGAAGAACTATGTGGCATACCACATACCACTGGAAACATATCAAGGAGGAGAATATATATGTAATGGTACTAACATGAAATTTAATTAATTACCATGCCATTTTAATTGAAAAAGGGTGGGGAAATGTAATATCCCAAAATCGAGACAGGTTAGCAAGCCTGCTGAAATAACGCACTTATGAGAATTCTATGCATAGAAATGAGTTTGAAGCTCATGGATACCTTCTATCAGCTCATCTAAGATCTAAATCCAAAATGAGAGCAAAAAAAAATTAGAATAGGTGGGTTAAACAGATCTCCCACAAACTAGTCTAGCTGAAAATCACCCAGAGAGAGGGGCTGCAGCTATATGCCAAGGACTGCTTCAGAAATAACACAGATCCACTGAAGCATAATAGGAGGCTGATATGGAGGTTCAGAAATTATATTTATAACAAAAAATCAGATGTACATTACATCCCATACATTGTACAAGAGAAAGAATGAGACAATACAAAGAAAATCCTCAGAAATGAGGTGCTACAACCACAAGAAAAGATTGCATAAACATGAAAACGTTTTTTTTAGGGGATGAAGCAACAGTTTATTAATCCTAATATATAGAGCATATCTTTAGATAAAAATATAGATCTATATTAGATCTGTGTACAAGAAAAGCTCATCTATACATTCCCCTTGGGGTTTTGTGCAAAACATGAAGCACAGAGAGTAGATCTGAGATCTAAGGTTGCAGATCTGTAGAATAATTCAGGAATTTATGAATAATACAATGGGATAGAAGATCATATCTAAAACAAACATGGATTGGATGGCCAATCCATGGATCACCACAGTGAGAGGAAGAATCCTAACACCAGAGATCTCTCCTCCAAAATGCAGACAAAACACCCTGCAGCTGCAATTCTGCAAATAACACTGTCCAGGGAGAGAAACAATGCTGTAGGCTCTGAGAATGCTTTAGCCTAATGCCAAGGTCTAGATCTGAAGCTCAATCAACAGATGCACTCTTCCAGGAGGTTAAATGACACACTCACTGAGAAGAGCCACCCATACTAGCTAGATTTGAGCAGATCTAGTCTCCACTTGCTGCAACTCACAAGGACAGCTCAACCCTCACAGGAGCAGCGCTGTAGGTGTAAGGTGAAGCTTCACCCAAGCCTGATAGTGGAAAAGTTAGAGAAACTATCCTCCAACAACTGCTCAAGGAAGGAGGTGGGATTCCTAAACAGGAAAACCCCCAATGAGGGATGTCTCAGCAGACAATACCTTCAGAAAATAATAATCTTCAACTACCCTTTCATGCTACCCTCCTCTTCCTTTTATAAGATTGGAGTCTTGTCAAAACCCTAAACCACTTCATTAGTTTAGCCTCTTTCACATGTAGAGTCTCCTTCTAGAACTGCACTGTCCCTCTAGGAGGTTCAATGCATCTAGACTGCGTTGTTGATATGGTCATGGTTGACTTGGTCAAGCGATCAACCTCTTTCACACTCAAGGTGGCTTCATCTTAACTAGTTAGCTTGATTTTCATTCACATTGAGCTGTCTTTATTTAGGATCCACTCTTTGAGAATAAATGTTGTTGACTTGGTCAAACTTGACCTTGTCCACATATTTTAGACATTGTTCACACACGTGGATGCTTGATTTGGTTATTTCATGATCCCTTTTCACACTATGAGGGATTTTTATTCACACTTGAGAAATTTATGAGCCTCCTTGCCCATTTATTCATCCATCTAGATTAAAAAAGAAAACTTAATATTCCTATTAGCTGTAAGCTAATTTAGGAATATTACAGTCTCCCCCTCCCAAATGTTGCTTGTCCACAAGCAACTGCAAGGGTGTTGCAAAATCTCCCCTTCTTCTCTTATGGCCCCCTCATCCAATAGTCTCCACCATTGCTCCAGATTTTCTGCAATAGTTCTGTATTCCAATGGTCCCTCCTCAATGTGCAAGTTGGCCTTTGGTGAATAAAACCAATGGCTCTCATCATGAAGAAATGGAAGGTCTATGTGGAAACCCTATTGCTGATCCATGGCCTCCTCAAGGTAGAAGTGATGGCAATCATGTGGAATTTCATTATTCATGAAAGACTCCCATCTCCATGCTTTCATCCAAATGAAGTGGATCACCTCCTGTTGAGATTGCAACAAGATGATGAGCTTAGTGGAAAGAAGTCGCCTTCACTAAGTGGGCCCGCAAGATATTTTTGGCGCAAAGTCTATTTTTAGACTATGTCTATTTTTAGACATATGGATCATGTTTTATGAGTTGCAGGATGCTATTTGTGGATGGTTGGTTAAGTTGGAAAAAATAGATGGACTTCTATTTTTAGACATACTGGGCGGAATCTATTTTTAGATTGCCAGTCTAAAAATAGATATGTCAAATATTATTAGCTCTTAATAATATTTGGACTATAAACATTATCTTATTCTCTTGGATCACTTCAGTTAAGTGCACAAATGTGGCATAGGATTTGATAGAAGGAATTACGCTATTCCTAAGGGTTAAGTGGAGCTATTGCATGGATACTTTAGTTATAACTCATGTGAGCGAGTTTGGTGGAGTTGATTGAGGAGCTAATGGAGTTGTGTTCAGTTTAACTAATCTAAACATAGTTGAACTAGTTGTATTTAGTCTAACTGATTAATACACTAGTGAAGAGTGGTGTGAATTAATTATTAATTAATTCACTAATTATAAACTCATTAATCAACTAAATAATACATCAGTTAACTTCAATGCATGGACAGTTTCAGTGGAGACCAGTTGATCTGAAATTGTGAGAACAAAGTATTTCTCATATAGAGATTGACTGTAGGGGCATTCACCGGATCTTTCACCTTTCAAAGAAAGGATGAATCCGGAGGCTATCTGGCCCTTCTACAGACTCTGCCTAAAGAAATAAAAAGTAATCACAAAGATCCGATCAATGAAAGTATTCATTGATCCAACTTTAATGTGTGAATAGGCAAGTATACATATTCTGCAAATGAAGTTTAGTGTTTTGAAGATGAACTAATACGTTTTGTTCACTGTTTAAACCTGCTTGGGAAAAGATAGCTTATAAAAATTTACTGTTTAAAGGAGCAGAATCTGAAAATATGCAGCAAAATTATACAGTATGACAGCAAATAATTGTTTAAGCGGTTCACCCCTCTTTTGGGCTACCTCTGCTGGGTCCAAAAGCCTCTAATTAGGCTTTTTCCTCTTTGATTAAATGCTCAAAATGTGAATACAACTGTATAGAAGCCTCAAATGGAAAAATACACTGCAAAAATAGATTCAGAAGGCTCAAATCAGCATAAAATGACCAAACAACCACCTCCATTGGATAAAGGTAGTCCAAAACAGCTCTTCTTCCCTTAGGCCTTGGTGGCTCCACGACCAAAAACGCTGGTAAATTCTCTGTTAGAGCACCCTGATGGCTCTGCAAACACTTCCAACAGCTCCAGAATGATCAATTACCCCATAATCAAAAACAATTTCTTCCAAAAAGGACTTTCCTAGCCAAAGTTATGGCTAACTGAAGTTTGCCCTTCAAAATCTCCGCTAATTGTGGAGAACTGGAGTTAACTCCAGTTAAAAATGGCAACTGTACCAGATTTGTCGGGCGCGCTCCAAATTTGGCGGCAACATTAAATATGACTGTTAGAAAAAGGCGCGTTGACATGCGCTCAACCTGCAGCATTTAATTGTTAACTAACGGTTTTAAAAACCGTAATGTTTTAATCCGCCGGAAGTTTAGTTCACATGCAAACGGTTTCATAAATGTCAACTGTTGCCGCTCGTATAAACAAATCCACTCCACCACGTATGAATTACGTGTTTTAAACTCCGCTTCACCGTTTGTGAAATGCCCACGTGCCCAACACATCATCCAAAGCCACGTTTTAAAAACCCACGTTCATTTGAAACACTTGCTATTTAAAAAACTTTATGTTATGGGTTTAAAACCATTTCATAAAATTTCGTTGCCAATTGACTTATGGGTTTAATATATATGTATGGGTTTAATAATTTAATTTTAATAAGGTTTTTAAAATTTAATTAAAACATATATAAAATAATATAATATATGATTAATTAAAATCATATAAAATATTAATAAATATATAATTTTAATTTATCAATTAAACCTTAATAAAAATTAAAGATTTTCCCAACACATAAAATTAAAAAACTTTTCTTTCAAAATTGAAAGTCATTGGGCGATTTCAAAATGCAATATCTCCTCCATATGGTAACGGATTTGAGTGCCGTTTGCGGCGTTGGGATCGTATCGCCGAGCTCTTTCCAATAAATCTATTTTGGAGAAATTCTAATCAACTTCATTTTTGAGCATTTTTCTTCAAGAGACTTGATCTCCTGATCACCAGTGCAGAGATAGGTGAAAGAGTAGGTTAACTATCAATTGTGACTATACTGTTGCATATTTGCAACAACCAGTGATTGGAGGAGCCCATGAGGATTGCGTAGTAAAGCCAGGTGGTTCAATTTATTTAATGAGCCATCCTACAACATTGATTACACAATATAGGATGGATATCAGGTGGTAGATATTGGAGCATGTGTTTTGCTAGATCTAGCTTGATTAGTGTGTAGCAATTGGAGGTTGTGCTGAGAGCTTGTAAGGAGATTTGTACAATGATGGTTACATGATCTCTATGACATATAATATGCAGATAGTTGGGGTTTTCAGCTTTAAGCTTTCCCATGAAATACTGTGTTCATATGTGTGATTGTTTATGGTTTTAATGTGCACATGCAATTGATTTTATTTTCGCATGTAATGATCAATGGTAGAAGAGATTTTGTATTGTGCATGAAGATAAAATAGTGTGTGATCAGGAGAATCTAGGTGAATAATATATCAGTTATTCAAATTTTCTACATGGTATCAGAGCGATATTGATAATTGGAGCAATTGCAAAACATTGAAGCGGTTGAGTTTTGTGCTGGTGGAATTCGAATTTGCAGCAGTGTTTTCTTGGTGTCGAAGTTGAGATGTCTTTCTACGGATTATGATTGGAGTATGCCCTTGAGGGCACCTCGAATTATATTTCATGGAAGGATAGGATGGAGGCAGTGCTGGATGACAATGGGTTGAAGGAGTTCATAGATGCATAAATTCCAAAACCTACTTCTAGTGATGCTGCCGTACTTGACGCATGGAAAAAGAAGACATCAAAGTGTCGAAGAATTCTATTGGAAGGCGTGGAGGATCACATAGTGTCCAACCTTCATGGTAAGGCTTCTCCATTATTGATTTGGAAAGCTTTGACAGATTTATTTCAAAGCAATAGCGACCAGAGGAAGTTGGTGCTCAAGGATAAACTCAGGAACATAAAAATGGAGAAAGGCGACAGTATGCCCAAGTACCTCATGAAGTTCATCCAATGCAAGGATGAGTTTGGAAGTGTGGGTGTTACTGTTGATGACGAGGAATTGGTGAGCTTGGCTCTCTTTGGGCTTCCGAAGAGTTGGGATTCCTATCAGGACTCTGTCAATGGTCGGGAGAAATTGCCAGGATGGGAGCGACTTTGGTCGGATCTTGTGCAAGAGGAGATAGGGTGAAGTACCAGGGATGGATCTTCATCAAAGAAATTATATGAAGAAAATTTCACTTTGGCTACCAAAGAAAAGAAGGGGAAGAGAAAGAAGCATGCTTCTCAATCCAGTGCGAAGGGCAAGAAGCAAGACATGTCCAAGGTGAAGTGTTTTCACTGTCACCAACACGGACATTACGCCACTAGTTGTCCATAGAAGAAGAAAGATAAGCAGGCTGCTGGATCTACAGATGGAGAGGCCTTAGCCTCACATTTTGAGCTGGATTTTTCACTGATTGCATGCTTGGTCTCAAGTGTGATGGGTTCAGTGTGGTTTCTTGATAGTGGTGCATCTTTTCACATGACAGGAGATCGAGATTTGTTTACTGATCTGGATGAGAAAGATCTTGGAGTGCACATCGAGATGGGCGATGATGGTAGATACAGTGCGACCGGTATCGGTACCATTTCCTTTGAGAGGGAGTCTGGTAAACCCTTCGTATTGAAAGAAGTGATGCATGTTCCAGGATTGAAGAAGAATCTTATCTCTGTGGCGATGTTAGAAGACAAGGGATATGATGTTGTCTTTAGCGAGGGAAAGGCTTTCCTGCGCAGTAAGGCAACTGGTGAGACCCGAAGGATAGGGGTTCGAGTTAAGAACCTTTATCAATTGCAGGTAGATGGCTGTGCAGCAATGGCATGCAAGGCAGAAGGAGTGGTGAGCCGGGATGATGGCGAATTGTGGCACCGGAGATTGGGCCACCTTCACCATGGAGCTTTGAAGATACTGCAGCAGATTTCTACTGGGCTTCCTAAAGGCACTCTTGCGCAGTCAAATCAGTGCAAGGGGTGTACCTTGGGAAAATTTGTGTTAGCCACTCATGAGAAGGATAGTCGCGCCACGATGATCCTTGAGAGAATCTCACACAGACGTGTGTGGACCCTTCGGAAGCCATGTGCCACAAGTACCAGTGATATTTGTTGATGATTTTTTCTCGATGTGTCGTGATTCTTCTATGTATAAATATATACATACTCAAATTTCTGTGAGTTCAAGGCACTGGTTGAGAAAGAATCAAGGAAGCAAGTGAAGGCTCTTAGGAGCGACAATTTTGGTGAATTCATCTCTGGAAAATTCAAGGACTTTTGTAGCGCAGAAGGAATTCGAAGAGAGCTCTTAGCACCTCATAACCCATAGCAGAATGGGGTTGCTGAGAAGAAGAATAGAATGATCATGGGTGCTGCACAGGCGATGTTGCATGATCAGGGCCTTCCCATACACTTGTGGGCTGAGGCATGCAATACTGTAGTATATGTGCAGAACCGTTGTCCTCACAGGATACTTGGCATGAGTACGCCCGAGGAGGTGTTTTCTAGTAAGCAACTTGATATTTCCCATTTGAGGATTTTTGGTTCACCTGTTTACATTCATGTTATGAAGGATTCCAGGAAGAAGCTGGAGTTGACTGCAGAGGTTGGGATATTTGTGGGGTACACTGATACACCCCACAACTATCATTTGTATTTGCCAGACAATCACAAGACTGTTGTGCGACGGGATATCAAATTTCATGAGGAGAAAGCCATGAAGTGTTCGCTTAAGAGGGAGCCACATTTGCATGTAGATGAGGAGCTATTAGTTCCTAAGGATGAGTCTCTGGATGTGGATCAGCCACAAGAGGAGGTTCATGGAGTGGAAGAGACCACTCATGCAGCACCAACCATCAGAGGGCGAAAGCGCACTGGCGAAGCTAAGCGATTGGTTCAAGATGGCAGAGAGGATTGGTAGGAGAACCTACATCACAGTCACTACAGTCACAGACAGAGACAACACCGACTCAGATATCGATACATGGCTCTGTGAGAAAGTGTATCGTGATGCAGCCATCCTCTTCGAGGAAGATGTGAGGATCCCGCAGATGTAGATGCCATAAAGATATGATTCCGATTGTCGAACAAGGCATGGGAGATTGTCCCAAGGCCGGAAGGGAAATCGTATGGTGGGTTCGAGATGGATTCACAAAGGGAAGCAAGCAATTAATTTTTTGTGAGTGTGGAGAAGTACAAGGCAAGATTTTTCCCGTGTTTTTCTTGCCGCATTGGATGATCTATATTTATGAGGAGAACTTTTCACTCCGTCGCAAGGTATTCTTCCACATGCACGATTCTTTTCCCCAAGCAGCAAGATGGGGTGGTTATCCACGGCATGGATGGCAGGTTGACCCGGCTCAGCGGGAGTTATTGAGGAAGAAGTGTACATAGAGCAGCCTGAAGGGTTTGAGATCTTCAGCAGTGAGTCGCATGTGTGCCGACTCAAGAGAGCACTGTATGGGCTGAAGCAAGCACCTCGTGCTTGGTACACTCGGATAGACAGCTACTTCACCGGGCTTGGATTCTCCAAGAGTGAGGCTGATCCAAACCTGTACCAGATTGTGGTGGAGGGGAAGTTGTTGATCATCGTACTGTATGTAGATGATCTGATTTTGACTGGCGATGAGCAGTTGATACTTTCATGCAAGGAGGATCTTGCACGAGAGTTTGACATGAAGGACTTGGGCATCCTTCATTATTTCCTGGGATTGGAGATTTGGCAGCGCAGCGGAGGACTGTTTGTTTCTCAGGGCAAGTATGCTCAAGAGATAGGAGTAGTTCAAGAAAGGTCATATGCCTGTTGATACCTTTCCTGCATATATTATAGACGGCTACTTCGTAGAGGCAGGAGCATCGGTTACTCACACAAGGGTTTGTATCCGGTTAATACAACGGTACTCCGACATGGGCGTTGCGTCGTGGAACTATCTTTCACAAGCTATGGTTAAGCCCACCAAGTTTCATCGAAGGCATGTCAAATGAGTTAGTAACTGTACATCGAGGCATTTATGTAAAAAATGCTCGATGAGGTGAGGTTGCATGGCTTCACGGATGCAGATTGGGTAGGGAGCCCAACAGACAGAAAGAGCACATCTAGAGGGATTTTCAGTACCAGGTCGACGACAGTTTCTTGGTACAGTAGGAAGAAGAGATCTGTGGTACTCAGTTCAGTGGAGGCCGAGTACATGGTAGCAATTTTGGCTACATGAGAGGCTATATAGCTGAGGAAGATCTTGGTCGGGTTGATCGGTTCACACTTAGATCCTACTGTGATATATTGTGATAATCAGAGTTGCATCAAACTCTCAGTTAATCCAGTATTTCATGATAGATATAAACACATTGACATCCAGTATCATCATATCAGAGATTGTGTGCAGCGGAAGATCATGTTACTTTCATACATTCCTACGGAGGATCAGGATGCTGATATCTTGACGAAGGCGCTCACCAGGAGCAAATTCGAATACCACAGGGGCAAGATAGGGGTTGCAGATAATCCATATCTTGTTGAGAGGGAGTGTTGAGATTGCAACAAGATGATGAGCTTAGTGGAAAGGAGTCGCCTTCACTAAGTGGGCCCGCAGGCTATTTTTGGCGCAAAGTCTATTTTTAGACTATGTCTATTTTTAGACACATGGATCATGTTCTATGAGTTGCAGGATGCTATTTTTGGATGGTTGGTCAAGTCGGAAAAAATAGATGGACTTCTATTTTTAGACATATTGGGTGGAATCTATTTTTAGATTGCCAGTCTAAAAATAGATATGTCGAATATTATTAGCTCTTAATGATATTTGGACTATAAACATTATCTTATTCTCTTGGAGCACTTCAGTTAAGTGCACAGATGTGGCACAGGAGCTGACAGAAGGAATTACGCTATTCCTATGGGTTAAGTGGAGCTATTGCATGGAGACTTCAATTAGAACTCATGTGAGAGAGTTTGGTGGAGTTGATTGAGGAGTTAATGGAGTTGTGTTTAGTTTAACTAATCTAAACATAGTTGAACTAGTTGTATTTAGTCTAACTGATTAATACACTAGTGAAGAGTGGTGTGAATTAATTATTAATTAATTCACTAATTATAAACTCATTAATAAACTAAAGAATACATCAGTTAACTTCAGTGCATGGACAATTTCAGTGGAGACCAGTGCAGAAATAGGTGAAAGAGCAGGTTAACTATCAGTTGTGACTATACTGTTGCATATTTGCAACAACCAGTGATTGGAGGAGCCCATGAGGATTGCGTAGTACAAGCCAGGTGGTTCAAGTTATTTAATGAGCCATCCTACAACATTTATTACGCAATAGAGGCTGGCTATCAGGTGGCAGAGATTGGAGCATGTGTTTTGCTAGATCTAGCTTGATTAGTGTGTAGCAATTGGAGGTTGTGCTGAGAGCTTGTGAGGATCTTTGTACAATGATTGTTACATGATCTCTATGACATATAATATACAGATAGTTGGGGTTTTCAGCTTTAAGCTTTCCCATGAAATACTGTGTTCATATGTGTGATTTTTTATGGTTTTAATGTGCGCATGCAATTGATTTTATTTCTGAATGTAATGATCAATGGTAGAAGAGATTCTGTATTGTGCATGAAGATAAAATAGTGTGTGATCAGGAGAATATCGGTGAATAATATATGAGTTATTCAAATTTTCTACACCTCCTAGCTTGGAAATCCATAGAAAAACTCCTCCCCAATACATATGCGAGGCATGTTCCCAACAGACATATGGCTCACTCTACAAAGAGACAAGTGATCTATCATAGTGGCCATACAATATCTGATGCTCCCATTGAAGCATGCAGTGTAAAAAGAGTGGGGAACTCCTTCCCCCAAGGACACATCCCACCAGTGCGCCTCTTATCCAACCATGTTCCCAAGAGTAAGAACATTTTCATCATATGGAATCATGATTAGAAGCATGCTAGCTGCCATGTATGATAAAGGAGAAGGAAGATGTTCCCTCATGTGCAACCAGCGCAGTTTTACCCTTACTGCCATAGAATAAGAGGTGAAAAGTGCCTACTCCAACACTTGCTTGTTGCCTAATCCCTTCTAAATTCTTGGTAAAGGTGCATCATAGTTGGTGTAAAAGAATCACACCATGAATAATATAGTAGCTTCCCAAGATCCTCCAAGGAATGATCTGCATCAACATACTTCATGGCCTTGGGTGGTCCATGAAACCCAACATAAATAGTGCCCCATCTTGGAGCAATGTTATGCAAATGAGTGTTAGAAAAATATAAGCATATAGGAGATACATCATAATTCTCAGAAAGACAAGTTCCTCTATATACTTGTTTAACATCAGTGAGGTAACTCATGTATGAGTCCCCTCTCACACTCAATGATGAAGGAGGTATGAGTGATGGCTCTTCCTAAGAGCTATGTTCCTCCTTCTCTAACAAATAGTTCATGCACTTCTCCATATGAGAGTGAACCTCTTCCTTGAAACCTTCCCATATTAATCCACCCAAGAGAGTATGATATGCTCTAATGAAACCAGTGGGTTTGGAAAGAAGAATCTCATAGGTTGCATTTAGTAGTCTTTCCTTGAGCTCGGAGTCTTTGACAAAAAGGATAACATTATAAAAATAGATGACCCCATCAACTACCTTGAACCTTCCATCCTTTACTTCCCCATAAAGAACCCCATATGTGAAAAGGTCCTTGGAGTATTCCATCATGAGTTTGGAATCCCAATAAGGATCCAGGCTTCCCAAGAATGACAGCACTGTAGAGGTCTGAAATACAACCCCTGTCATGTCATGACTCTCCTATTTGACATGCTTGATGTCAAAAACACATGTTGGAGAATCATAATATTCCATTTTCTGCCTCATTTGCAGCTGATCTTGCTCAAGACAAGATTGAAGCAGATGGAAATCAACTTCCCCCTGGAAAGTCCTTTTCTTCCAATATTTCCTCATTTTGGCCCATGCATGCAAGAGGGTTAGCATCCCCTTGCCATTTTCGGAAATATTCTTTGTGAATGAAGATATCATGGGTTGCCCCAAAGTTATGGAGTTGCTATGTATTCCCATGCTCATGCCATCATAGACTTCTGATTCCTCCTCTCTCAGCGTAGATAAGTGAGTGGGAGATAACAATGCCATTTTCAGGAAATTGCTCACCTCTCTTCTGAATTCATGAGAGATTCTCTACACTGTGTTGGCTTCTCCCAAGGCTCCCTCCTTAGCCAAGTATGAAAATTATACCCATAGTTGAGAGAACACTTTAGTTTCCCTCCAATCAAGAGGTCCTCCTAGTGAAATGCCTTCTCGCAAAGAGGCATCAAGGCATAGAGTAGAATGTGGATTTAGGTGGACAGATTTGCCCCTACCTTTATTGCATAGGTCCTCTTGACTTCTTTGTTTCCAAAATTTGAAACAGAGAAGGGTTCATGCTCTTCATCTTGTGATGCCATTCCTCCTCTTTTCCTCCTTCTATCCTCCAGATCTCATCATTTGACAATGATGGTAGGTGCTGCTCATGTGTTATGCCAAGATATTTATGTTAAACCCTTTTGAACTCCTTGCAAGAGTGTAAGAGTTTATTTCCTTGGAGCAAGTGCTCCATCCTCCTCTCCATGAAGTGCTTGAGGTGCCTTTGTTGTGACTGTGTTATCATCTCCTGCCTTCCCCTCCTCCTCTTCAATAATTGAAATTTCCTCATCATCAACAAGAGACCTTAGATCTTGGTCATCTATTGAAGGAGGAATCTTCATGCTTTCCTCTTGAGAAGAGAGCCCTTCATCGAATGGGGATCTTGCCCTTGGAAAGGAATCAAACAAACTCACACCTTCTTCCATGGTTTTTAGAAATGGAGTTGGATTCATAGACCCTTCCAACTCATGCAAAAGATTTGTTTGATATGGTTTGTTAGTTTTAACAGAAGATGTTACACATGGAGCTCCATCAAACCTTTCCACTAATCTTTCAATAAACCTTGCATAAGTATGTGTATTTGCATTTTTTAAGGAAAAGGACTCAAACAACCACCAAGAATATTCTTTACCTTCAAAATGAAGCACTTCTACTTTTATGGCTACACTTTCTGAAACTTGGCGTTGCTGCACAAAGTTGTCTAGCTCCTCCACCCAAACCTTGACTGGACATTTAGGTGATCCATCAAAAGTAGATAGAAAGAACCTACCCACATCATGATGCTCCCCCTTTGTGCTTCTGTCCTCCTTGATATTGAATAATCCTTGGAAGTTCAATTCATATTTGAACTCCTTATATTGACCTTCATACTCCTGCAAACACTCTCCAAGAGTCTCCTCCTTGGGCACACCTCCTTTCTTCTTCTTCATGAAGAAGTCACTGATAGAACATTGAAGATTTGGTGATATGGCTGAGTGCACATATCCATGAGATGAGGATTTATAATTTTCCTCATGTATATATTCTGTATATCTAATCGGAAGATCTTCCTGCTCTTGAAACTCTCTAGGAGTTCCACTGCTCCTTCTCTCTTCTTCTTGTTCAACCTCCTTGGAGATGTTCTTACTGGATCTGAAAAGTGATGAGAGTAAGCTCATCCTATTCATAATTCTGACCTTGATATTTTCTTTCTAGTAATTTGGCTTGAAGCCCATAGGCTGAGCCAAATATCTTGCTGTGATACCACTATAATATCCCAAAATCGGGACAGCTCAGCAAGCCTGCTGAAATAACGCACTTCTGAGAATTATATGCATAGAAATGAGTTTTCAGCTCCTGGATCCATTAGATAAGCTCATCTAAGATATAAATCCAAAAGGAGAGGAAAAACAAATTAGACTAGGTGGGTTAAACAGATCTCTCACAAACTAGTCCAGCTGATAATCATCCAAAGAGAGGGGCTGCAGCTATATGCCAAGGACTACTTCAGAAATAACGCAGATCCACTGAAGCAAAGTATGAGGCTAATATGGAGGTTCATAAATTATATTTATAACATCAAATCAAATGTACATTACAGCCCATACATTTTACAAGAGAAAGAATGAGACAATACAGGAAAATCCTCGGAAATGAGGTGCTACAACCAAAAGAAAAGACTGCATAAACATGACAAATTTTTTTTAAGGGCTGAATCAGAATTTTATTAATCCTAAGATCTAGAGAAGATCTGTACATAAAAATATAGATCTATATTAGATCTGTGTACAAGAAAAGCTCATCTATACATTCCCCTTGGGGTTTTGTGCAAAACATGAAGCATAGAGAGTAGATCTAAGATCTAAGGTTGCAGAACTGCAGAATGATTCAGAAATTTCTGAATAATACAATGGGATAGTAGATCATATCTAAAAAAAACATGGATTGGATGGCCAATCCATGGATAACCACAGTGAGAGGAAGAATCCTAACACCAGAGATCTCTCCTCCAAAATGCAGACAAAACTCCCTGTAGCTGTAATTCTACAAATAATACTGTCCAGGGAGAGAAACAACGCTGTAGGCTCTAAGAATTATTTTTTCTGATGCCAGGTCTATATTTTAAGCTTAATCAACAGATGCACTCTTCCAAGAGGTTAAATGACACACTCACTGAGAAGAGCCACCCATACTAGCTAGATTTGAGCAGATCTAGTCTCCACTTGCTGCAACTCACAAGGAAAGCTCAACCCTCACAGGAGCAGCGCTGTAGGTGTAAGGTGAATCTTGGCCCAAGCATGATATTGAAAAAGTTAGAACAAATCTCCTCCAAGAGCTGCTCAAGGAAGGAGGTGGGATTCCTAAACAGGAAAACCCCCAATGAGGGATGTCTCATCAGATAATACCTTCATAAAATAATAATCTTCAACAACCCTTTCATGCTGCCCTCCTCTTCCTTTTATAATATTGGAGTCTTGTCAAAACCCTAAACCATTACATTAGTTTAGCCTCTTTCACATGTAGAGTCTCCTTTTAGAATTGTGTTGTCCCTCTAGGAGGTTCAATGCATCTAGACTGCGCTGTTGATATGGTCATGGTTGACTTGGTCAAGTGATCAACCTCTTTCACACTCAAGGTGGCTTCATATTAACTAGTTAGCTTGATTTTCATTGACATTGAGCTGTCCTTATTTAGGATCCACTCTTTGAGAATAAATGCTGTTGACTTGGTCAAACTTGACCTTGTCCACATAGTTTAGACATTGTTCACACATGTGGATGCTTGATCTGGTTATTTCATGATCCCTTTTCACACTATGAGGGATTTTTATTCATACATGAGAAATTTATGAGCTTCCTTGCCCATTTATTCATCCATCTAGATTAAAAAAACAAAATTAATATTCCTATTAGCTGTAAGCTAATTTAGGAATATTACAGGAAACACTTGTAATGCTTCTTAGGTTGACATCAATTACAAACACATATAAAAAATATCTCCGCTTAGAATTGATTAGAACACGTGTACTCCCCCTGCGATTATGATTCCCCCTGACATCATGCTTCTTCTAACCTTTCTAACACTTTCTCTCCCACTTTGACATCAATAGAAAGGGTGACTCCCCTTGAAAACCTACCTGCTTCTTGTGGACCTGTAACTTGCCTTTAATCCCCCTAATGAGATGCCTATCATTTGTTGAAAATGGCATCAAATTAGGCTTCTAATTTAATTTCCCCTTAATTAAATTAGAAGTAAATTGTAATTGCACACCGCATGATAACTTGTATGAGTTAAATTATTCAGCAAGACTTAGTTAACTCAGTCAATTAGAGTTGAGGGTCAAATTGGAGGCATGTAGAGATCACTCTAATTTCTAGGGGGTCCAGTTGCAGTTTATTTTGAGTCGTAATTAATTAACTTAATTATTTGAGTTAAAATCAGTTTAACTAGTTCTAACTGATGAATGAACTAGTGAGAAGTCAAGTGAATTAAATTAGATTTAATTCACATGCAATGATCAATAATATAACTGATAATTCACTCATAAATAACTCATGCATGTTAGTTTTGAGAAATACCCAGTTGATATTGGAGTTAAAGGGAAGTGTACTATCAGTTGTATAATCATCCAAATTGTACATGTGGTGCATGCAGTCAAAAGAAGACCTAAAACAAACCATTCCTTAATTAGAGAAGATTTCCTTTAAAATGAGCAATGAAGGCACATGTTTAATCATTTTTTTGGTGAGCATGAGTTTGTGAGACCAAGCAATAGGAAGCACATGTTTGTGCGTGGAGCTTGTGAGAGAAAGGTGTGCCAAGAGAAGCTTGTGCACATGTTGGAGTGAGACAATTAGAGATAGTGCATAGGTTTCTCAGGAAGGGAAAAAAATGTATTATTTCATATTCTTGACTTAATGAAATATACATATAACAAGGTTTTTAGCTGAGGATTTCCCTAGATATCTTTATGTTGTGCGATAAAAATTCTTTCTCATTCTTGTTCATGTAATTATGCGATTGTATTTGGTTTCCTCAAATTTGTAGAAATAGATTCAATATTTTGTTTTAACATATTACAAGGTCAGTTGAATCTATGTATATTTTCTACATGGTATCAAATCAGGAATCACTATGGAAGAGAAGAACCAGAGTTTGTTTTGAACATGTGAATGGAATTTGCAGATTTATTCTTCAGGACCAACAATACATGAGAATGTATTTTTGTGGATTGAGACTCAAATATTCCCTTGAGGGTAGCTCAAATTACATATCGTGGAAGGACAAGATGGAGGAAATGTTGGAGGACAAGGGGTTGAAGGAATTCATAGATGATATTCTCAAGCCTGCAACAACAAATGCTCAAAATATTGATGCATGGAAGAAGAATGTAGCAAAGGCGAGAATAATTTTGTTAGAAGGAGTTAGAGATCATATTGTCTCGAACCTACATGGAAAGGAAACCCCATATGCTATGTGGAAGGCCTTAAAATATTTGTTTTAGAATATAAATGACCACAGGAATATGGCACTAAAGGAAAAGCTCATAAATATCAAGATGGAGGAGGGTGTTGTGTAACCAACTCCAAAAATAGAAGAAATGAGATATCAACGCCTTAGAAATAAGCCACTTCGAGGGGGCAACCTCCAATACATTACATGAATGAACAATTCTTGGATGATACAATTTACAAAACCTCTTTTCTATATATAGGAGTCCATGGGGCCATAATGTAATCCTAGTGGGCCACAATGTAATCCTAGCCGACCTAACAATAATAATTTAAGGGCACAATAATAACAAAATGGGGGTTACAAGGGTACAATAATAACAATAAGGGGGTTACAATAACAACAACAAGGGACTATACTATTAATATAGGGACCTAACATGCCCCTCTCCTTCAAAAAAGTGTTGTCCTCAACGCTTGAGTAGCTCGGGTGCTTTTGTATAAAATTCTCATCCTCCCATGTAGAATCTTCAGTGGGTAAGTTCTTCCACTTGATGAGATACTCTGAAATTGATCGATTCTGTAGCTGTCGAGTTCTTGTTTCCATGACCGCTTCAGGTTCCAATATGATTTTTCCTTCCTCATCAAATTCTGGCAATATTGTTTGAACTGGAAGATTTTCACCTATAACCTTCTTTAAGCATGAAACATGGAAAACTGGATGCACTCGTGAAGAAGCAGGAAGCTCCAATTTGTATGCCATAGTACCAATCTTTTGCAACACCTTGTAAGGACCATAGTACTTTGGCGATAATTTATTATCCTTCTTAGCTTCCTTGAGGGACATTTGTTTATATGGTTGTAGCCGTAAAAATACCCAATCTCCTACATCAAAACTTCTCTCGCTGCGATGTTGATCTGCCTGTTGTTTCATTCGATTTTGTGCCAAATTAAGGTTATCCTTTAAGAGTTGGAGAACTTCTTGCTGATGCTTGATGTGATCTTCCACTGCTTGAACCTTCGAATTTTCCCTTAAAGATGATGTGATCGATGGTGGATGATATCCATAAAGTGCCATAAATGGGGTCATTTTTGCTGCAGTATGGAAGGAAGTGTTATACCACCATTCAGCGAGAGGTAACCACTTGACCCATTGTGTTTGTTTATCAGATACAAAACAACGAAGATATCCTTCCAAACATTTATTTACTATCTCAGTTTGACCATCGATTGAGGATGATAAGATGAGCTATGAGCTAATTGAGTACCCAAACAAGAAAATAACTCCGTCCAAAAATTTCCAGTAAAAATGGGATCTCTATCGCTCACAATAACCCTTGGGCTTCCATGTAGCTTTTGAATTCTATCCATAAATGTAGTAGCAACCGTACTTGCTTTAAATGGATGAGATAATGCACAAAAGTGTGCATACTTGGTAAGTCTATCAACTACCACCATGATGACATTCTTTCCTTCAGACTTAGGTAAACCTGTGATAAAATCCATTGAAATCTCCTCCCAACGCTGACTTGGAATGGATAAAGGTTGTGGAAGTCCCGGGGTCTTAATTGTCTCCACTTTATTCTGCTGGCAAACCAAACATTCCGCCACAAACTTTTGAATATCAGATTTAAGGCCATCCCAAAAAAAAATCTTTCTTCACCCTGTGGTAAGTTTTTAAAAATCCTGAGTGTCCTCCTAAAGGAGAAGTGTGCAATTCCAGAAGAATCTTTTGTTTTAGTTGGGAATTCTTACAAAGATATAAGCGATCTTTGTACCATAAGGAATCATTTTTCCAACTAAATGTATCATACGTACTAGGATCTTTCTGCAACTTTTGAATGAGTGTCCATACATCTTTTCCTTCTTCCATTCATCTCTTGCTTCGGTTATCCAGTCTGGTTGGATAATAGAAATGGCACAAAGCAATGCTTCCACCTCTTCATTCTTTCTTGAGAGTGCATCTGCAACAACATTAAGCTTTCCTTTTTTGTAGATTATTTCAAAGTCATAACCCAACATCTTTGTGACCCATTTTTTGCTGCTCTTCTGAAGATAGTCTTTGTTCCAAAAAGTGTTTAAGACTATCATGATCAGTTTTTACCTTGAAGTGTCTTCCCATTAGGTAAGTTCGCCATTTCTTTAGTGCAGGTAGTATTGCTAACATTTCCTTCTCATAAATAGGTTTCTGTAAATACTTTCCTTTGATTGGACGACTTTCAAAAGCAATGGGTCTTCCTTCCCGCATTAAAACTGCACCAATTCCATTTCCTGAGGCATCACATTCCACAATAAAGGTTTTTGTGAAGTCTGGCGTAGCTAAGACCGGTGCTAGGCACATTGCCTCTTTAAGATGTTCAAAGGCCTTAGTTGCTTCAGGAGTCCATGAAAATGCATCTTTCTTCAATAATGTTGTTAGAGGTGATGCTATTCTCCCATAATTCTTAACAAACTTGCGATAATAGCATGTTAACCCGAGAAATCCTCACAACTACTTTATTGTCTTGGGAATTTTCCATTCCTTAATGGCTTTAATTTTGTTAGGGTCTACTTTAACACCCTCGTGAGATATAATATGACCCAGATATTCCACCTCTTGTACTCCAAAGAAACATTTGGATGTTTTTGCATATAATTGTTTCTCCTGCAATAGTTTGAGCACCCCGTCAACATGTTCAACATGATCCTTCCAAGACCTGCTGTAGATTAGTATATCATCAAAAAATACTAGCACAAATTTTCTAAGGAAGGGTTTGAAAATGGAATTCATCAACCCTTGAAATGTAGAAGGTGCATTGGTAAGGCTAAAAGGCATGACCAAAAATTCATAATGACCCTCATGAGTTTGAAATGTTGTTTTTGGAATATCTTCAGTCTTCATTCTAATTTGATGATATCCTGAACGAAGATCCAACTTGGTAAAATAAATTTCTCCATGTAATTCATCCAATAATTCATCAATCACAGGAATGGGAAATTTGTCTTTAATGGTGAGCTTATTGAGCTCCCTATAATCCGGACACATTCTCCATGATCCATCCTTCTTGTGTACCAACACTACAGGAGCAGAGAAAGAACTTTGACTGGGTTGAATTATACCCGCCTCTAACATTTCTGCAATCATACGTTCAATTTCGCTCTTTTGGGAAGTAAGGATATCTATAAGGCCTGATGTTTGGAGGAACACTTCCTGGAATCAAATGAATAGCATGATCATGATCACGAATAGGTGGGAGTCCTTTGGGAGTTTCAAACACCTTGGAATGATTGTCCAAGACTTGTTGGAGATATGCATAAATAGATGATTTTGATGTCGGAACTTCTAGTGAGCATAATTGTGCAATTACGCCTCGTTGTTCTTTCTTTAGAAGCTTTGTCATGACATTAGAGCTTATTATCCTTCCTGGCTTCCCTTCAATACCCCGTAATTCGACTTCCTTTCCTTCTGAAAAAAAAATTTCAAGAAAAGTTCTTGAAAATTAAAAGCTACCGTCCCCAAAGATTGTAACCATTGTACTCCTAGTACAACATCAGCACCTCCCATAGGAATGGAAAGCATTGGACTTGTCAACACATATTCCCCCATGGTTAGCTTGATATTATGGCATTTTTCAGAGCAATTTATAGTTCCTCCATTTGCAACCATCACTTGACATTCTGGTGCTGGGTATAGGAAACAATTTAATTCCTTGGCTACCTTACAATGAATAAAATTGTGGGTGCTACCTGAATCAATCAACACTATTACCCTTTTCTTCTTGATCCGTCCTACTATCTTGAGAGTTTGAGGAGTGGTAATTCCGGCCAGTGCATTACATGATATGGTCGGATTCATTTCTTCCTCTTCTATGGCTGGTTCCTTGTGTATATCCTCTTCTTTTTCATTTTCTTCTTCTTCTTCACAATCTATGTAAAATAATTTCTTTTCAGCACACTTATGACCTTTAGTGTATTTGCTATCACAACTGTAGCAAAGCCCTTTTGCTATTTTTTCTTCCAATTGTTGTGGTGTCAACCTTGTAGGTTTTGGAAATCTAGGCGTAGAAACACTTCCTTCTTTATAGAATTGAGTGGTAGGGTTTCTTGTCGCCATAATTTTACATTCAACTTTTCTTGCCAACCTGAATGCCTTCTCCAATGAATCAGGTTCCAAAACACGAACTTCATGTTGGATGTTATCCTTTAGAGTACCTAAGAAGAGATCAATCCTGTGTTCCTCTGGAATATTAGTTACCCTTATATTCAATTTTTTGGAAGTCCTCAATGTGCTGCCCCACTAAACCCTTTTGTTTGAGATTTATCAATTGGCTAAAGAAGGTGTTGCTCTTTGTATCCTCATAATGTGCTATCATTTCCTCCGTAAAAATTGACCAAGTGACAATTTTTTTACGGGAGCAAAGTCATTGATACCATACAAATGTATTTTGTTCTAAATGTAAAGTTGCAATGCGTACCTTTTGTGTGTTTTGCACGTTATGGAGATCAAAATATTGCTCCATCTGTAGTATCCATGTTACAGGATCCTTTCCATCAAACTTCCTCATATCCATCTTTGGAATATGGTGGTTCTTCCCGCCAACATTAGAGTTTATGGAATCACAATTAACATTTATTTTGTTCTCATCATGAGGTTCTTCTACTATCTTTTCACCATTAGGAAACCTTTCTTGTATCAACTTTGTCAAACCTTCCATGTCTGCTTTTAGAAAATTCTTCATGTTTTCCATTTTCTCATTGATCTTAGCTTCCATGTCATCAATCTTAGCTTCCATGCCCACTTCCATGCCATCCATCTTAGCTTCCAAACCAATCATCTTAGCTTCCACACCTTTCTTCAAACCATCCACCTTAGTTTCCATGCCTTTCTTCAAAACTTCCATTTCATTTTTTGTTGTTCTTTGCGAGAGCGAAATTTGCTCTTGTAATTTTGATATGTCATGTTGCCATTCTTCATCTTCATGAGTCATAGTAGAGCCTTCTGAAGGCTTAATGGGTGTTGAATTCTTTTTATGGGCCATTTTAGAATCCAATACTGATAACTATTCTACAATATGCCCTTGGGATCAATTTAACTTGATTATTCAAACAAGACTTGTGCAATTTGAAAAAAATACACACCTTTTTCTTGCTTTGAGGAGCTCGATATTGAAATTGTATTATATCTGTGATTGTAGATATTCAATATCTGAAATTAAGCACTGTAGTAGCCCTCTGAATTTTATTTTGAATGCCATAGGTATGACCTGATTTGGATTCTCCAAGACAAAGTTGTGTCCAATCTCCCACAATGACCTAATTATGGACTGGTTCAGTAGAGCGAACTTGTACGACTTGCCACGTGTCACTGTTTCATCTTTTGTCTCTAAAATTGATAGAAAATAAACTACAGTATGTGTTCTTGTGACCACTTTTTACGGCACTCCAATCCGATGCCCAGAGAAAGAGTTATTGAACTTTTCCCACGATCACCTCTTTGAGATGCAATTCAGGAGCCTGAAAAAGCACTACCTTCCACAGATCATATCTCCAAAAATATTGCGAACCAAGCTCTGAAACTTTTTGACGAATTTCCTCAGGATTTAAGCTTCGCACCATATGAACTTCAGATTCTGAACCTTCGTAGAAAAAAATTTATAGCTAAAATTCCACGATGACCTATTTAGGAGCTTGAAAACAGACCTAACTTCCACAGATGATATCTCTGAAAATATTGTGAACCAAGCTCTGAAATTTTTAAACAAGCTTCCTCAGGATTTCGGCTTCGCACCCTAAACATTTCAGCTTCTGAAACTTCGTAGAAAAACATTTATAGCGAAAATTCCACGATGACCTGTTTGGAGCAGCG